>BSBK01004010.1:1227500-1567500 GCA_027943335.1 Chamaecyparis obtusa | reverse complement strand
AGCAAGCTAGGCATCATCAAGCAAGCACATCGACCGAGCACCACAAGCATCACCAAGCACAGGTTCTACCAAGTGCCAAAGTTTACCGATTTCCTTCAATGATCAAGCTCTTCAATGATCAAGCCCCTCGGTCAAAGCTACAACTGAGTAATATAGAAACACTCCAACATACAGGATTGCCAACTACCCTAGGATGCTCTTGCATCAAACACCCTAGGTGTGAAAAGATATTCTTAATGGCTGGAAGAAAATCTTCTGGGATTCAGCACATAAACCCTGAAATGGTTTTTCACATACATGTCCTCTAATTCTTCACCTTTCATAATCTTCAACTTCTTCTTTCTCTGCCTTTTCAAATCTTTCTTGGACAATCCACAGGTATGTTCTCCATACTAATCATAAATCCTTTCAGAATCCTTCAACTCAACTTGTCCCCCAAGGCTCTGGTTCCTCCTACCAAGTGTTGTATCCAGCAAAGGCATCAGGGAAAACTTCTTGTCATTCTTCTCAACAATAAACACATTCTTGACATAGTCATGCACCGCCCTGCAATCATACTACCAACGTCTACCGAGCAATATGTGACAAACTACTCTATCCACAACATCACACAACACTTGATCCTTATACTGGCCAATCTAAAAATCAACAAGACATTGCTCCCTTACTTCCAGAGCATGAACATCTTGCAACCAGCCAATCATATAAGGATAAGGATGTCTCACTCTCTTCAAACCAAGTTTTTGAACCATCTCCTTAGCTACAAGGTTATTAGTACTACCACTATCTACAATCACATCACAGAGTTTACCTCCTAACTTGCACCGAGTTCTGAACAAATTACTCCTTTGACAAGGTTCCACCTTAGTACCAAGTAATGTTCTTCAAACCAGAAAGTTTTTGAATCTACCTTAGGTTCATTTAGTATGTTCTCATTCACCACAGCATTCTTGGTATTACCGAGCTTCTTATGAGAACATTCAAAATATCGGTGTCCTTCTTCACCACAATTATAACAAGTACCCTTAAAAACAACCTAACCTGACCTCTTTCTTGGTTCAATAGATTTTGATTCATCTTCAGCAATCGATTTATCCTTCACCGAGTGATCATGTTTCTCCTTCCCACGGGAATTACCATGTTGTCTCCTCTTCAACTTATCTTCTACCTCCAAAGAATATTGATAAGTATCCTCAACCGAATCAATCTTTAGCATACCAAGCTCATCCTAAATATTGAATCTCAAACCATTCACATACCAAGCTACCTTTTCCTTACCAATTTCTCTGTGTCAAAACTAAATAGTCAACTTATAGAACTCCTCAATATAGTCTTCAATAGTCAAATGTTTCTACTTCAAATTCTGCAATTTCTTAAACAACTCAAGTTCATAGTCGGCAGGTATGAACTTAGCTTTCAAATTAGCCACCATCAACCTCCACTGATTGATCTTCATTTCACCTTCATCTTCTCTATCTCTTTGCAATTCTTTCCACCAAAGAGCAGCATGTCCTTTCAACTTATCCTATGCTAACCTCACTCTAAGAGGATCTTTAATTTCTTCAAGCTCAAAGAAGTCTTCTAACTCACCAATCCAATCAATCAAATCCTTGGGTCTCAAAGTACCATAGAATTTAGAAACTTCCATTTGGTAACTAGTACTTAACCAAGCTCTAGTCTATGCAACTGACCAGTTCTATCTTCACCAAATTTGTCCATCTGATCATCTCCACTAGATCCAGCAGCTTCAAAGTTTTCAGCAACTTCCTCATAGCCATCTTTAGTATCAATATTCCTCAGCATACCAACAATAGCCCTCATGATCTCAGTAATCATGTCATTCTTCATCAATTCCATCTCAGATTTGAAATCTACTTTAACCTTCTCTGTAATCTTTGATTCTACAACATCATAGAGATATGTAATCACCCTAGGGTCCAATCTTTTCAGAGGCATCCTCAAGATTTTTGAAAACCCAAGGAAACAAATCACCAACCCAAGGTCCTAGTGCAAACTGCCTCAAGTCAACGATCTGTTTACACACTCAAGAACTTCAAGCTCTGATACCACCTTATGCATTGCAATAGACAAAATCCCAAAATGGATAGTCCTAATCTATACCAACAACAACAATATAGCGGGAAACACAACAAGATAGTGCTCAAATAGAATTTCATTCAACATGCCTAGTTGTAAGGCCTTCTAGGTTAGGGCCAAATACAATCAATTTTAATAATAACTATGATATCTTCCAACTAGTCTAGCTCTGTGGCACATCATCAACTGGTAGAAACACCAAGGCAGATCTAAACTTGAGCTTGCAAGCCACCAAGCAATCTCCTTGTCTCTAAGCATGCAAACCACTAGCTTTTCTATTACAAATATCAGACAAACAATCTGATCTTCAAGATCTTGCAGGATCCACTTCTTATTTCATTGACCTCTCTCTACTGACTCTCTAAATAACTACCCAAACCTTCCTTAAATACATTTCTTTAACCACACGTCAGCTAGAAGAAACAATTAACTCCTAAGCCAAGTTGGGTCCTAAACAAACAAATATTAAATGCAACATCAGTCAGCTCTCAAATAGCCTTACAAATAATTAATTCTCTATGTCGGCCTCTATATCCACATAGGAGAATGCAACATAAGCTACCAACATTAAATACATCAAGTCAGCCAACCAAATCTCCAAGAACTCTAGTCGGTAAGCCAAACTACCGAGCACCAGTAAAACAACCGAGCAAGCTAGGAATCACCAAGAAAGCATGTCAACTAAGCACCACAAGCATCACCAACCATAGGTTCTGTCAAATGCCAAATTTTACCAAGTTCCTTCAATGACCAAGCCCATTGGTCAAAGCTGCAACTGAGTAACATAGAAACACTCCAACATACAGGATTTCCAAATACCCTAGGGTTCTCCTACATCAAGCGAGGTTGACCACGGAGACTCACCTCCCAACCTAGGCCTTTTCAAGGCCACCCCTGAGCTAGGGGATCCAGTAAGGAATGGGAAACATACAGGAATAAAATCACAAAGAAAACATTGATCACATAAGATAGTTAAGAGAAAATTTCCCAACAGGGTTTTACAAGAGGAAGGTCTCCAAGAGGCCTTCATGAAATAGGGGTAGAGGTGGACTATTAGGAGGAGAAGCCATAGTATAATATACAAATTTCACAAGCCACACAAGGACTTGAAAAGACCATCTTCAAAAGATGCGGTCTAAATCTCTTTATGCCCCCCAGGTGCCCATAGGCCATACTTAGCATCATGGGTATCATGAAACCCCATGTTTATCCCTCCACACATGGGAGACTTTGCACAATCTTGGGTCTCTTCCTACTACCCCTTCAACGTAGGTTATTATACCCTCCCTAGGATGAGTGTGCCTTGAATAATCCCATTCCAAAATGATTTTACAAATAAAAACAATAATTTAACAAAACAAGAATTTTCAAGCAAGAACCATAAAAAGCCATGGACTCCATTAATGGAGCTCCAAGCTCACATACATGCAAGAAAATCAAATAAATTCACAAGAGGCCAACCTGAATCCAAGCCAATGTTGAAAATTTTGAAAGTTGAAATCTCCTTCCAAGCAAATCTTCCCTAAGCTCCTTCCAATCAGAAATGGTCTCTAAAATTAGAGAGTAGGTGAACACTCAAGCCTTCCCTAAAATTTTTCCTATATAGGCTAATATCCTAAAATCTAGGAACCAATCACAAGAGGGGAAGAAACTCTCATTCCCTTCTTCCCACTTGCCTTCCTTCTCCATAAATAGAGTTGAATGCAAATTTGGGAAGAAGAGAGAGGTTAACCAAAACTTCACAACTCTTAAAATTCGCACAACTTAGAAATGAAGACTTTAGGGGTGTCATAAATGAGATTAAAGGCTCTTAATGGGTTGAAAATGACTCCTAGCCCCTAGGGTACCAACCTAGGTAGCTAAAACTAGCCCTAGTTAGCCCATGAGAGCCCAAAAGACCCTCCTAAACCCCACCTAAAATTTACCCATGGATTTCAAGTCAAGGTTGACTATCTAGAAACTTCCCAACCCATGTTAACTTGGTGCTACACTATGGTTAACCCCTAGTTAACCCTTGACTCAACCAAAATACAATTTACTAACCATGCCAACACTTATGCAACAATTACCAAATTTGGAACATTTAATTTAAACAAATGACATGGTTTAATCACATACACATTAACTAAATTAAATACACCCATGCAAACCACACTCACTAAATAATGACTATACAACAAGGTCCACATTTCTTTATACAAAGAGGACCTTGGAATGCATGGTATATAACATAGATTCCAATACTGGGTCCCTGAATTTAGATCCATGGTCAACTATTATGACACACTCATTGCACACATCAGTAGGTCCAAAACAACATGATATAAAACACAATACATCATCAATACTATATGGTATAGAACTATGTCTCTAAATGAATTAACTAAACATATCATCAGTTTCCTAAACCAATTTTTATCACAATAGCATCTAACACCATAATTCATCATATATGACATCATCATAAACTAAACTGAATCAAAACATAAGGTATCCCGAGTGCACCCTAATTACATAATCAGGTACCAAACATAAAGCATAAGATTCAACAAATCCTCAAATACATAGGTGTCTCAATAGTCAAAATACGTCTATGAAATAAGCACTAAAAGCATGGAAAGAAAAGTAGTATAACTATGACTGTCAGGTAGGTCTCACATCACCCAATCAAATGGATCAGGTGATCACAGTACTTCTAATTAAGAAAAGAAGGTATGTACAGAACTGTATTTTCAAATGCTATATTTTACACCAGTTCCTAACATTAGATGTGTTAAAGTCCATATCTGCATAAGTAAAGATGCATTAGGACATATTTGAGGCAAAGAGGTAAATTGCAAAATTGATGTCAAGCATCAATATTTATGTCTATAGTGACTAAGTCTCTTAGTATGTGTCAAGCTCCTATAGTGACCGAGATGTTATATTGATCAAGCCAAAGTGGAAGTGTCAGTAATGACCAAGTCATGGTTTTGACTGTGTATGGGTATGTGCTAACTGATATATCATGCGAAGGTCAAGACAACTATATTACACCTACTAGTGTACGAAGCATTTATTGAAGACCTAATTTGATTGTTTGAATCAATATAATGAAATTTACTATTCATTTTCATTTCACCAAGCGATTTGAGAATTTGCAAAGCAATTCAAAGGCAATCATGAGAGTGATTTGTGCAAAGTTTGTGAAGATTCAACAATGTGCCATCGGCAAACATTGTGAAGTATTGTTAAGACTAGGTATTATGAAGTTACCTGAAATTAGTTTTACAAACCCTAATTTGAAAAATGGCATCAAACTAATCTATTGGAGTGAGGAAGAAAGGAAAGGAGGTACAAAATGTTCAATTAGTAAGGAGTGATACATGCAAACCACCAAATTTTTGAGATGTACCTGAGAGTGCAGTGAAATTGGATGTGTGAGCATGCTACATGTGTAAGATCAGTGAAATTGGACACTACGAGCTGAGGGAGGCTTACAAAAAATTGTGTGAGAATGGAGTGTTGAAGGCAGAGAATCAAAATTTTGCCCAAAAAGGGTTAATTTGTGTCCTAGATTTCCCTCACAACTTTAAAATGGAATGGATTAAGATTGTCTTGAGAATATTTCATGATATGCAACTATGGTTGGAGAATGGGTCAGTTAAGATCGCTAAGGACATCATTCGCCAAGTCACCGGATACCCTACTCTTACCGGGAAGAAGACTATGAGATGCCATAGCAAGGAAGTCATTCAAGAAAATACAATGGAAGTATGGAATAAGAGAGGAATCACTATTTCCACCATCACAAATCCTAAGATTGATTTTGGAGTGAGGGTAATTGCACACAAGTTCTACCATTCAAGAAGAATGGATAGCATTCCTTACATTACAGTGGAATAGGCATGAAAATTGTAAATAAGGATCATACATATGATCTTGCTAAGCTTCAGCTGACTCAATTTGTCAAGAACCTATCATCAATAAGGAAAGCAAAGAACTCAATGTGTGAGTTTGGATCCCTGATAGTTTGTATTTTTTTCTATGTACAAAATACTTTTCCTACAATAGGAGATGTATTCTTGAGTTAGGACCGACCTGTGACACAACAGATTAGTGAGTTTATTCAACAATTAGGAGATAACTTTGATAGTGTAATAGAGAATTGCTTTGTTGAATTTAAGAAGAAAATGAGGAAAAGATGCAAAATTCCAATATCATTAGTTGAGAAATTCTATGATGATGTATGTTTTCTTGTGGATACCGATCATACATGTACAAGTTTCTATGCCTAGGGTAGCATGGTTGAGACCATTTCCCTATGAAGTAAACATAGATGAAACATCTACATCTATCACAGCTTTACTTGCAGAAGAAATTGATAGTAAAGCGAAGACTTTTGGGAACTATGAGGAAGATAAGTCTAAAATAACAATGGGCTTAAAGTCTGCAACCTTAGAGAGGAAGAGAAAGAAGTTATTGAAAATGTTAGGTCAAGGAGAAGAGAAGAACGCACCTCTAGGAATCACACAAGGTTAGGTTGAGGATAAATCAAGTGAGTCTAAAGAAAGTGAAGATGAGGATATAGATGCATGAAAGAAGGGCAAAGAGATAATGGTTATCGAGCCCACTAAGAAGAAGAACCAAAAATAGAAGCCTACTCCTCCTATAGTAAGAAGACCAAGAACAAGGGAATCTTCAACAGCAATAGTTGTTGAGCCACAAAAGAAAACACCAGTAAAGATTACTGAAGGGGAAAGCACAAGGAAAAGGAAACAAGTTCAAACAAAATTTGTGCCAAGCAATCCCAAGAAGAAACCGAGAAGAAAATTAGTACTACAAAAGGATGATGATGATAAGGAGATCACATACACTGATGATATCATTAAGTTCATGGTGGCTACACATAAGCATCCAACCAATTTGGATGAGATTTTCCAAAACATCAAGACTACCACAGGTTTGGCAAGTTTTAAATTCACTAAATTTGAAAAGTTGAGCAAAACTAATAAGGTAAAGATTGAAGATGTCATGATAGAAATGTTGGGTGCAATTAAGATGACACCTTAGGAGATAGGTAATCTTATCCCTAGTGAATTGTTTAGCAAAATTGATGAGAGATGGCAATATGCCATTATGACAAAGAGACGGATCAGAGAAGTCATCTTAGCACAAATTATGCATGAGTTAACAACAAAGCAAATAGAAAAATTCATGGAGCAACACAGAAATAGGTTTATTCCTAAATTGAGAGCATACTCCATATTGAAGAAGTTGTTAAAAAGAGTACACGAATATGGAAGACAATTTTTGGATTGGTAGTTGATAAGAGTGCACATAAAGATGAAGGCACATCTAGATAAGTTGAACTTGACAATACCAAGGATATAGATGAACCACAAAATCTTGAGGAAGAAATAAGGTAGAAGGTAGAGGAGAGTGAACCATAGGATGTGATCGCTATTGATGATGTTGTTGGCAATTTGGCTGAGGTATGTACATGGATGTTGTTATTATGGAAACATATGTTCCCTATGAAGATCGCATAAGCTGGAAAGTAAGTATGGAAGATCACAGACTAAAATTGTCTAAGTATGAAATAGTGTTTTTGACAGAGCACCCGATATAGTTTGTTTTGGCAACGTTCACTGGAGCATGATCAGAGTTTGCACAGTTGAACATAGACTCTATGGTGTCTAAGGATACCCCATCTCAGTGTGCAAAAGAGTACAAATAGTATGGACAAAGTTATGATTATTTTACCGATGACAGAGTTTAGCCCACAGAGTAGTTTTTGAAGGCAGAACTAGTAAATGAATTAAGGGATTATTTTGCTTGTCAAAATAATGACTTAATATTATAAAGAGATGACATCCTAGATGTTTACTCTTGGATGAAGATATGCAAGCCAATTGAAGAAATATATTATATTTGTATCTTGTATAAAGATGTAATATTGTAATGTACCGAACATACTTGAAATGTAACTTGTGATAGTTGTATATGGTGATAGCGGTGAAAGTTGTTGATGTGAAGTTTTAAGCAGTACCATATTGTAACAGTAAACATTTGTATTACTTGTTTGGGCAGTGATCTCATCTGGTAATCAGGTTTTGTATCTACAACTCCTAACAGGGTTGAGGCTTCTAACAAGGCCTATAGTCCCTTAACCAGGACTGATACACTATATGATTGTAACAGGCTCCTAACAGGGTCAACATCCTTAACAGGATATCTTTTGATTAGTGGATCTTTGTGGGTTCCATCCCCACTGGGGTTTTCCCTTGGCCAAAGTTTCCTCGAGAACATATCATGTGTTATGAGATATTTACATTTACTGTTATGTATGCTATTTAGTTTCGTATGCTTTAAAGTAATCTGTTATATCCATAAGTGGGCAAAAGTAAAAGTTTGTGAAATACTGATTCACCCCCCCCCCCTCTCAGTATTTCTTATTTCTAACAATTGGTATCAGAGCTTAGTTACTCGGAGAAGGAACATTCAAGGAAAGCCTAGCAGCTTGAGTAAGATCTCTATGGATATGGATCAGTTACAGAAGAATCTTGAAGAAGCTCTTGAACAAATTGATATGCTTACTGATGAAAGAAACACCCTGAAAAGAAAGTATGATGATGCAAAGAATCTTATTGACAAATTGAAAGGTAAGATAGAAGATCTAAAATCTGAGAAGGAATTTGAAATTCTTGTTGAAGATTGTGATGATTTAGAAAAAGAAAATGTGATCCTTAAACATGAATTGAAGATAGAAAATCTGAAGCTTAGCTTGAAAGATGGAAATGACAATCTGAGATCTGAGAATGAAAGTTTAAAGAATGAAAATGAAGATCTGAAATCTAAACTTGGCAAGGTAACATCTGAATTTGATAAAGTCAAATTGCAGTATGATGAACTTGAGAAATACAACAAGATTGTGAAAGGTGAATTGACTCAATCCAAACAACAACTTGAGAGGCTATATTCAAACAGTGAAAAGATTAATGAGCCAGTATCTTATGGAAAACCATTCTATGAAAAAACTGGTCTTGGATTTAACATATTGAAGATAGTTAGTGAAAGCAAGAAACCAGATCTGAATGTATGTGAAAGCAGTGAAGAAAAGAAGTTAGATGAGAACAAATCTGAAGATGCACCTAAGCAAGAAGAATCACCGAAGCAAGAAGATGCACCGAAGCAAGAAGAACCACCGAAGCAAGATGAATCATCCAAAGGTATGCAAAGAGAATTCAAAGGTAGATGTTTTGCTTGTAATACTATCGGTCATATGAAGAGAGATTGTACAGGTAAACAATTCAAACCTCTTAATGGATATTGTTATAATTCTCATGGTTTTGGACATAGAGCTATTGAATGTAGAAGATCTAAAGTTATTGAGAATAATTACAATAGTAGAATGCCTAGAAATACTAACAATGCAGATCAGAGATCAACTGAAGACATGAAAAGAGGAAATGGAATAGTATGTTACAGATGCAACAAAATTGGACATATTGCTAGAAATTGTAGGACACAAATCAATCAACAAATACCTAGTCATGGAACCAATGGAATCATTTGTCAGATATGTAACAAGATTGGACACACAGCAAGATTTTGTAGAATGAACAATGGAGGTTATCATCATAACCCTAACCCTAGAAACCATGCAAGAAGGAATGAAAATGCAAGAAACAAAGAGAAAGGTTGATGTAGCAATGAAGATGAAGTAAAATTTGTTAAAGGCACAGATCAAGAAGGTATATTCAGCACTGAAGGCAATCAGGAAGGTAATGTATCTGATGGTAAGAATGAGTCTTTACCTAACCCTTCTTTAAGCACTTAAATTATGTAAATATTTGTAGTTTAGGAACTTAGAATTAGTGTAGAATTAGATTTTGAATGAGTTAAGTTTTGCGTAGTTAGATGAAGGTTTTTTATGTTATACTAATGCTATGGTTAAGTGCACAAAAAGAAATATTATGTTTTGCGAGTTAGCAAGAAGATTTATGGTTGCAGGTTTACAGAATCAGCTTTTGGCATTTTAGTGGCAAAAGAACTGAATGCGATGTCAGATCGAGTAAATGCTAAGTATTAAAAGATTGAAATTGAATTTATTATGATTATCAAGTGATTAGAAGTGATTTGGAAAGCGAAGAAAGAAGTTTGGAAGTGATTTGCAAAAGTTTGAAGCGTCAATCTAGCGAAAGCCCTAATTTTGTGAATTTAAGGTATTTATCCGACTAAGATCTTGAATCAAATTAAGTAATCAGATATAATCATGGATGTGTCATTGATTCACAACATTAAGGATAAGAACAGACCTAGAACTAAGAAAGATCCAGTTGAACCCTCAGAAAGAGATGTTAGTTTAGCTTTATCATCAGTACTAGACGGAGTTCTTCATTTAGAGAATGTTAAAAGTTATCTTGGATGCAAATATGAAACCCTAAGAGAGTAATTTTAATGGTGAATATCAAAAATTGTACAACACGGATATGTCAGTGAAACAAGGTTATGAACATCTAGAAAACAATGAAATCATTGAGTACTCTATGAAATATGAATTTGATAATGAGTGTACTAAGATCATTTTGAGTAGGATACATAATGGTAAATTTTGGTTAGAAGATAGAGTTATTGACATAAGTACAAACCTAATTCATGATGTGACTGGATTATCAAAAGTTGGTGCAATTCCACTGAATGAGAAAAACATGAGAAAGATTGTGATTGAAAACACCAGTTCAATATACAATGGCAGAGGTATAGTCATTAGTAAGATTAAGCAAGATCATGTAAAATACTTGTGTAATATTTTGACAACAAAATTCTGTGGAAGTTCTAGAGAAGATGATATGCCAGCAGGTATGGTACACATTGCTTAATTGATGTGTGTGGAGAAGAAGCCTGTGGATATGTGTGAAATTCTGAGAATACAGTTGTTTTAGAATTTGGAAAAGATAAAGAAAGCTAAATACATTCACTTTAGATTTTCCTCATTGGTTACTTACATGTTCTTCCACTTGCTAAGAATATTTCCTTACACTATTGAATGGAATGATGGTAAGAATACTATGGAAAGAATCAATAAAGTTTACATGAAACATCTTATTGAGAAGGTCAATGACAGTGTAAAGTTAGTGTTGAAAACTTTTCAGAACATTGTGGTAAATAGATCAAGAATTCTTCCATCCCTAGTTAAGAAATAAAAAGATGATATATGTTTTATGGTTGATATTGATTTCACTTACATTGAGGCAGTAGAACCTAGACATGAATTCATAGACCCTCTTGGCTATGAAATCTCTGAAGTTGAAACAGAAGGATATGTTAGTAGATTGTTGAAAAGTATAGTGGATGCTCATAGCAATAGATTTGGAACATATGATGAAAACTTTGATTCAGCAAAGACACTTAAGGAAGAGAAACAATCAAAGAAGAGAGTGGAGACTACAATAAAGAAAATTCTAAAAGAATCAGGTATGAGTGAGCAGGAATTTGATATTGCAAGAAAGACTGCAGAAGCAATAAGGCAAAGTGAGATACTATCAATCCCACCTTTGGCATCAAGTGCAAAACCCATTCAAGTTAAGGTAAAGGTTGAAGAACCTAAGAAGGAGCAAGAAATTAGTCAGACAAAGAAACCCTCTTCTTTAGCACCAAGAAAAAGAATGAAGGCAAGTGCTTCAAGACCGGGTAAAAGACAAAAAAATAATTGTTCCACCAGTACCTAGAAGAGTTGCAGAGATAAAAGATGATGAAGTAACAATAAAGAAGAAACATGGAAACCAAGGATAGAAAGAGTTAATGAAGATATATTGCAGCATGGAGACTTTACCAAGATGAACAAATACTATGATTTATATGGATCCTCTGACAAATTAAATCTAGAGAATGCAATGGTTACACATATGATTTTGACAAACAAAAAATTTGATACTATTCATGGAAAGATACCAGAAGATTTGTACAACAGACTTGTGAGAAGAAAGATGAGAGCACAAGAAGAAGATACTAAAATGAGAGAGAATGTGATAAGACAGTTCTGTGACATAAGAGATGATGACCACCTTAAACAGATCCTCAAGCCACTTGAAACCCTGTTAAGAACCAAAAGAAGAACTATACAAATAATGGGAGGTCAATATGAACAAGTGAAGACTGAAACTGAACAGGCAGTTGTGCAAGTGCTAGCAAACTGGGTAGCAGGAAAAGATAGCAAAGATCAATTAGTTGCAGAACCAGTAGAGAAACAGAGTTCAGAATAGGCAGAGGCAGCAGCAGAGGTAGTTGAAGTTGAAGATATTCCCTCTTCTTCTATAAACATTGGCACATAATCTATGGACATTGAAGGAACAAAAGTTACTTTAGATTCAGATGATGCGGGTACTCAATAGTTTGGATAACATTGTTGACAATTTGGCTTTGGGAGAGCAAGAAAAGAGTATTGAAATAGAAACTACACAAATAGAAGAGCAAATGGAAATAGAGGCCCATACACCTATTGAACCTCAAGAAGACATCAGTCTTACTCCCAAGACTGGAAAGGAGAAAGGAATAGGAACATTGATTGAAGATTTGAGCAAGGAGGTTGATGATGATGATCAACTAGAGTTGATCACTTCTTTGAACAAAATTATTGGAAAGAACAAGAAAGTTAAGAACTTGGAAGGTAGCCTGAAAGATTTGACTGAGAAGCTACAAAGTGTTATATCTACAAAAGTCTTTGATTCAGACCCACTTGAAAGAGCAAAGATGGTAATAAATTCTTTTGATGTTGAGTTCACTATCTTTTCTGATATTGCTAAGGTTAAGGCTCAGGCAGCTTATGAAGCTGAGATGTTGCAGAATATAAGTCAGAATATCAAAAATGACATTGACAGCCTTGACAGACACATTAAGAACTTAAGGAAACATCTTGAGACTGGAAAGTGTTTGTACATTCAGTGTACAAAATCTAAAAATATAATAATTGAGGAAGAGAAGAAGCTAAAAGAGAAGCAAGATGAAATTGCAGCAGAGACAAACTCAATGGCTAGCCCAAACATAAAGATCAGTATAGTTGAGAAAAAGATCAGAAAATTATGTGATGAGATAAGGACTTTGAATGATGAGAAGAACAGGAAAATTATCAGGATAAACATCTTGAGAGAGCATGTCCCAATCAAGTTGACTATAATAGAAGAGCAGCTAGAAGAATGTCTTACTGCTAAGACATCATTTCAAAAGTTCAATTTTGAGTCCCTTCAAGCTTGTCAGATTGCAGCATACGAATTGAGTACTTTACTCAATGTAGCAGAATCAATAAAGAAGGCATGGGAGAAAGATTTTGAGGCTTGGAAGACGGATTTTGCAGATTGTGTTGCAAGCCTACCGGCTTTACAATAAGACAGTAAGGTAAAAGTTTTGACACAATTTTGTATATCCCTTTCCACCCTTTATTTTGTCATTGTTGTCAAAGGGGGAGAGATACTTAGAAAATTGTCTATATATGATAAGGAAGGATACTCATAGGGGGAGTTCTATGGAGTATTATGAAGTGTTATAGATTATGTGCATATTTTGAGGAGATATAAGGAGTATACTTATTTTATACTATGGCCACAATTTTGATACAATTTTGAGATTTTGACTTGTACACTTAGCCAATTTTCTCATATGTTGCCACCAATGACAAAGGGGGTGATTGTTCGCAATTTAGCTGAAGTATGTACATGGATGTTGTCATTATGGAAACATGTGTTCCCTATGAAGATCGCATAAGCTGGAAAGTAAGTATGGAAGATCGCAGACTAAAATTGTCTAAGTATGAAACGGTGTTTTTGACAGAGCACCCGATACAATTTGTTTTGGTGACGTTCACTAGAGCATGATCAGAGTTTGCGCAGTTGAACATAGACTCTATGGTGTCTAAGGATACCCCATCCAGTGTACAAAAGAGTACAGATAGTACGGACAAAGTTATGATTGTTTTACTGATGACAGAGTTTAGCCGACAAAGTAGTTTTGAAGGCAAAACTAGTAAATGAATTAAGGGATTATTTTGCTTGTCAAAATAATGACTTAATATTATAAAGAGACGACATCCTAGATGTTTACTCTTGGATGAAGATATGCAAGCCAACTGAAGAAAGATATTATGTTTGTATCTTGTATAAAGATGTAATATTGTAATGTACCGAACATACTTGAAATGTAACTTGTGATAGTTGTATATGGTGATAGCGGCGAAAGTTATTGATGTGAAGTTGTAAGCAGTACCATATTGTAATGAGTAAACATTTGTATTACTTTTTTGGGTAGTGAGCTCATCTGGTAATCAAGTTTTGTATCTACAACTCCTAACAGTGTTGAGGCTTCTAACAAGGCCTATAGTCCCTTAACCAGGACTGATACACTATATGATTGTAACTGGCTCATAACAGGGTCAACATCCTTAACAGGATATCTTTTGATTAGTGGATCTTTGTGGGTTCCATTCCCACCAGGGTTTTCCCTTGGCCAGGGTTTCCTCGAGAACATATCATGTGTTATGAGTTCTTTACATTTACTGTTATGTATGCTATTTAGTTTCTTATGCTTTAAAGTAATATGTTATATCCATAAGTGGGCAAAAGTAAAAGTTTGTGAAATACTGATTCACCCCCCCCCCCCCCCTCTCAGTATTTCCTATTTCTAACAAATGTACCTAAGGATACACCAATGAATATCAATGCCTTGACTGAGGAAGAAATCAAAAGTCAAATTCTTATTGAGGGAGCCTCAAATACATTTCTACAAAGAACCAATCTAGTTCTAATACAAGTACATGATTATCCAAGGATTGAGGGTGCACCAAATGTGGACTCAATACCTACAAGCTCCAACACAGTCACAGTTGAAGAGAAAGATACACAAGGTACAAGTGTTGAGGAACAGGGTAAGCTGGAAACAACAAAACTCCATACACCTACTGAGGTAAATATTGAAATTAATACAGGTGAAGGAGAGGAGAGCATAAAATAACAAGTAGACAAATCTAAAACAGAAGTTTCAAGACCTCATGTTGAGGAAACAAAGGAAACTAATCCTAAAGTAACCAAGGAGATTCATGAGCCCAAGGAGGAAGAGGTTAATCAAGTCTTAGTACAGTTGTCGAGTAGCAGCACACTGGAGCCTAAGATGAAGAAGTCACATAAGAAAAATGACAAGTCTCCCGAAACTCAAGTAACAGTAGATGAAGCTATAGTGATTTTGAAATGGGACACTAATAACTTGACATATGAACATATGCAAATTTTGCAAGATCTACTGAAGAAGAAGAGAAAGCAAGAGGAACTCGGAAGGGAACACCAACAAAAGTAGGTACTACATGAAATTAAGGATATATTTGTAGATGCTTTTGAGTTAGAAGATATAAATGAGACTTCAACTATACTTGAGAAATTGGCACATATTGTTAAAAAGGTGAACAGTGATGAGACTGAAGCAAATGAGAAGTTAATGCAATGGTCTGAGAGAAAGTTTGAGACCAAGGTACTTGAAAGGGTTTCAACAGAGATTGCAGTTAAATAGGTTGAACTTTCTGACCTTGTTTGTAACTTGGAAGAGGTTGTACAAAATGTTCATTCTTTGTACAAATAGCTATGCAATGTAGAGACATTCACAAAGGATAATCAACAGCTTATTGAGAAGTTGCAATTAGACTTGAAGTCAACAGGACATTCACTGAGCATGGATACCAGTTCCAGCTCTATTCATTTCACTAGGTTGACACATGCACAAGGGAGATTAGTCGAATTGATGGCTAATGATGGAAAGATAAGAGACAAGTTAATATCTATATAAACAATGTTGGTACCTCATTTGGAGGTCATGCAGAGAGAGTTGGCATCAACAAAAGAGTTAGTACAGAGAAATCCTCATCTCTTTATTGTAGAAAGTTTGGTTGATCTAGCTGCTCAGTTACAAATCAAGATACGGGTTTCGAAGTCTGTTAGATTAGGTTGGGACAATGCATTGGGAATGATTCTTCAATTCCACAAACCATTTTTGGATAAATATTATATAACCCCAACACCCCAGCAACTCAAAGTGACAAAAACAAGGGGGAAATAGTGTAGACCAAAGGGGTAGATAGATGAAGACACAAGTGGAAAATAGATGGAGATGGTAATGTATAAAGGTATGACATATTGTTTTGAAATGTAATATATACTCATTATATGTTGAAGTCATGTGTACATAAAATGAAGTCTTTATCAAGACTGGGTCATAGTCTTCGAGGGACTACTGAAGTACTAAGTACTATTTTGTCTATGTAATGTAAAGTCATGACAAAGTATTTTTGCCACTAATGTCAAAGGGGGATATTGTTATTCTCCAAGTTGTGTTGTCTATTAGTGTCAAATACTTAGTCATTTTCAAGGCAGTGTTGGCCGGTCATCACTGTGACCAAGTCACCCTATTAAGGCCGAATAATGAATGGAATTGTATTTTGTATATGTACCGAGCAGTAGTTACTGACAAGCAAGTCAGAGATTGCTGAGTACCCCAATAGTTACCGAGCAGTATATATGTCGAGTTGTATAGAAGAGTCAGTGTCGACCACCAATATATGGAGAACATTTTTGACCGAGCATAAGAGACTTCATATGCCGAGTGAACCAATTTTGGTATATGTGTTTGTAATGGCATAAACACCTAGGTAAACCATTTTGGCCGACTTTTATACACGATTTAACGGTTGTTGAGAGAATCAAGGAGTTGATTATGCATCATGATTTCAATCATTAATCCCTATGCAAGTGTTGTAACCAATCAGAAAAAAGGAATGTATAAGCGGCATAACTAATGAATCTAGATCTTTGATCTTGATCTAGGAGCTTGATCAATTGTTTATTTAAGGTGACATCAAAACCCTAATATTATAACAGTTAGGAGATCTCACATGCATGCAGATGGAAGCAGTGTTTTGATTGTCAAAATCTTAAATCAGGCAGAGTGATCGAGCAGAGCAGTGAAAGACAGAACAGATCTATATTTGATTTTGAGATCAGATAAGTATTGGAAAGAGGAGATGTGTTATCAGCATTTGAAGTGCAAACCAAAGGATCATGTACTGATACATGAATCAAGGTAAATCTCTTAACAGAGTGATCCTAACAGACCTTTGTAAATCTCCTAACAAAGTGCTTACTTAGTTGTAAGTTTTAAATCTTGTAATCAAGGTAGATTGTATAAGTTTGTAAGATCTTAGCAGGGTAGACCCCTCACAGGGTAGATCACCAAAAGTGATCAAAACTTTGTATCCCTAATAGGCACACTCTATTGCTGCAGTAGTGAAGATTTGTGGGTGTCATCCCCACCCCAGTTTTACCTTTCAAGGGTTTTCAGGTTACCAAATCTTTTTGTTTGTGTTTCATTTTCATGGATGTGATTAGTAGTTAGATCTATTTTAGCATTGAAGTTTATGTTTATGATATATATGTTGAATTGATTTCAAAATGTAAAGTTTTACCAACACAAGCTATCAGATGCTCTGAACATGGTCTACAAATTGAAGAAGTTATTATATGGGCTAAAGAAAGTTCCCAAAGTTTGGTATGCAAGACTTGACAAATATTCGTTGAAGCAAATATTTCAAAAGGTTCGGTTGATAGTAATCTCTACTTTAAAATTGAATCAAGTGATATTCTAATTGAATTTGTGCATGTGGATGATATAATCTTTGGAGGAAATGATGGCATGTGCAAAACATTTGTTGATGAAATGCAAAAAGAGTTTGAAATGTCTATGATTGGGGAAATAAAAAAAATTATGCGCTTATGAGTTAATCAGAAAAGTTGAGGTATTTTTTTCACAATTAAAATATATCAAAGAAATGTTAAAGAAGTTTAGAACGAAAAATGCTAAATTGGTATGCAGTCCTATGGTTATTGATTGTAAGTTGAGTAAGGATGTTGATTCCCCTAAATCTGATGAGAGCAAATATAGATCAATGGTTGGAGGATTGTTATACATGACTACTACTACACCGGATATCATGCATGTTGTTTGTCTTGTAACTTTTTTTCAAAAAGGTCCTAGAGGAGCTCATGTCGTTGCAATAAAAAGAATTTTCAAATACTTGAAAGGAGCAGAAGATTTTTGTCTATAATATTCCAAAAAAATAGACTTCACTTTGATGGCTTACACTGATGTTGATTGGGTTGGATGTCTTGATGACAAAATGAGTACAAGTGGAGGTGCATTTTTTCTTGGACCTAGGTTGGTCGCTTAGTCGAGCAAGAAACGGGATTTAGTGTCTATCTGTTGTTGAATCATAATATAGTGTTGTTTCTTCATGTTGCACACAGATAGTTTGGATGAAACAAACTTTGAAAGATATTGGAATGTTTGATGATCTTATTTCTATTTTATGTAACAATATCAGTGCAATAAATGTTTCAAAGAATTTAGTACTACATTCAAGGACAAAATACATTTATTTTTTATGCCACTTTTTGAGGGAAAACATTTTGGAGAATGAGGTAAAGCTTGAGTTTGTATGTACAAAAGAACAAATTGCTAACATTTTCGAATGATACTTTGAATATCTTCGAGGGAAGCTAGATGTGATTGCCCCTCCATATCATAGCTAAAAGCATATGGTTATGCATTAGTTCAGTGAACTTCAAGCGTATCTTTGATCTAGACTAATGATTGTGGTTGCCTCTTAGGGTGAGCTAAGCATTGTTGTGAGTTGAGCTATAAATCTTAAGGGGAGCCGAGAAAAATAAGTTATTGATATGCATCTTTAGGCTTTGTCTTTGATGCCAAATGCGAAGAGTGAACATGTTCTTGAAAGATGTCCCAAAAGTGGAGAGTAAGTTTTAATGAACTTGTGCTTGCAGATGTCCCAAAAGGGGAGAGGAAGTTTTTTTGGTTGTTTATGTTGTCGTCAATGACAAAAGGGGAGATTGTTGTAGTATTGAGCAAAATGAGTGAGTTTGGATAAGTAGTGATTCAATATGGTTATTTTGGTATGGTTGTCATTGATATCAATACATTGTTGTATTAATGTCAACATGTTTTATGTGTAGTGTTGATGTGAATTTTGCTCTGCATATTCTTTATGTTGCAAATCTGATGGTGAGATTTTGATATGTTGTTGAGTACGGTTTGGAGTTGTTGAATTAAGACTTTATGGTTCGAAATGCAATGCACTAAATTTGATAATGTATGTTCATAACTATTGCTGGCAACATTCTATCTGTGAAATGTGTGCTTTGCATTTCTCTGCATAATGATTTTTTATTGTGTTTTTGAAAATGAGTTGATAATGTATAGCTTCATTTATTTTAACTCAAATGAGATTTTGGGCTTTAGAGACATTTCAAACTTCATGGTGTTTCTAATCTAGGTTTGGCTGACCTCGAGTGTTTACACATCCATTATTTGTCTTGTTGTATGCAAGAAGATATGTAACATGTATGGTGCTATTTTTGGTCTCAGTTATGGCGTGTAGTGGTCCACTTCTATATCCTCTCCAACACAGGAATGTTTAGTGTCGACCTAATTCAAATCTTGTTCAATCTTTGCCTAGCCAACAATAGGAGATTTTGCCAATGCAAATTCGATATAAATAGAGGATAAATCATTAGTAGAATGAAGTGGCATATGCATGTATTTGTGCAAAAGTTGTACAAGTATGTGTATATGTGATGACAACGTATGAAAGAGGATTTGTCTCCCTAATGGCATAAGGTGTGAGTTGTGGTGCAAAGCAATATGGACTTCAATGTGTTAGCTACTGAAAGCAATGAGTCGAATGTAACTATAGATCTTTTAGTTATTATGTGGTAGCATATCAGCGGTGGATCTTCTCTCTCTTATGCTTCTTCATCTGGGCATTGAGCCCTCCAGCAGTGAACCTTATTCACGTAGTAAGCCTTTTGGTAGTGAGTCTCTCTTGTAATCCACCTTAATTGGTGTTCATATATTTGAGAATAAACATCTCCATGATTTTTCCCTTTATAGGGTTTTCCACGTAAATTTGATGTTTCATGTGTTAATGGTTGTTGTGTTTTTCATGTTCATATCTTTCAGTAATTAAAATTTTTAAGTAAGTTTGGTTCTATTGATTAAAGGTTTTTAAAGTTATAATTTGTGGACAACTAATTCACCCCCCAACCCCCTCCCCCTCAGTTGTCTTGCACATTCACCAAAGGTTACTTCTACATCTATATTAATGGTGTTCCATGAGATCATATTCCTTAAAGGAATGTTGTCAAGCTAGTTCACATGCTAGGTCTATACATTCACATTTGCATTCATGTCCATCAAAGCATTTTCTACTTTTATAGGCAAGCTCAAAAGCATCAATATAGTGATGATACATGGGGCAATCTCTTTGCTCAAAGCCTCTCTCACATATTCACCTTGTGTTCTATACTATATATAGCTTTCTATCTTCTTAGTTTGTCTTCTCTTTCTACATACATATCAATTTCGGAATAAATTTTGTAAGAGTCAAAGAAGGGGTAAGGCTCAAAGAGAGCTTCTCCAATCCAATGTGTTCCTCTTGAAATCCTCAAAAACTACACTTCAAACTAAAATTCTTCCATCATAATATGTCTAATTGAGGACACTGTTATCTTGAAATCGTACAAGGATAGACAAGCCTGATTATACACATTTGGTGCAGATTTGTTAGGATAAATGCCAATTTCAAAAAACTTCTATCGGCTGGTATGAATACCAAATTTCCAAAAGTAACTCTAGATGAAGTTTCGCTACCACTGAATTCTCTTTCAATGTCATTTCCATAGTCTAGTGAACATAATTGTGCATAAATTAGGTCAGTAGCACAATTCGGAAGAACCCAAAAGAAAAGGAACCTCAATGATTGGAATGGCAATGATTGGAATGGCTAAAACTCGAACTTCCATTCTAAGCAATTTGTTGGTTTTGCTAGTGTATTTGGTATGCACTCATCTATTAGTGAGTAATGTTGAGGTGACATTTTCAGCCATGAACAAGTTTATCACTTCTCAGTTTTATGGCAATGGCACATTTGGCTAGGCACAAACTAGTTGATGCATATGACCACTTCATATATGCAGCCTATTATCATGCACTAACTCTAAACGCCTCTCATAAAGAGCACAATATACATATTCATACCTTTCCTTGAGGTTGGACTATATGGATTCTGCATACTCCCCCACAACCAAGGGCTACTCCCAACCCAACTATATCAAAACAGGGCGTTTGCACTACAATCCATTGTATCTTGATGTTCAACCATTGGTAGCAGAAGACTTGTTTTTTTTTGTTTTTTGTTTTTCCAAGTATTTGGTATGGGAAGTATAAGATTCATTTCAAGATTTCTACAAATAGTCGTTGGACATTGGGGTATAGCAAGGGGGCAACAACAAGATAATATAGCAAAGTAAAAATAATTAAACAACATATTGTTATATATTTTCAATTGCACAATCATAAATCGTTGTAAGTGCAAATATACCCATGACATTATACACTGAAAATCAAAATCAATAGCATAAAATATTTTATTGCAAAAAAAATTAGGTTGTGCCATAGCAATTTCAAGTATAATACAAAGTGTCATAATTTTACAGTTCAAAATTAGTTTTTACTTTCTTATTAACCTTGATAATTCACTCACATAAGTTCAACTGTTAGATAGTTGATGAAGCTCAAGGAATATCAATTTATACATCATAAGATCTCAAATAAACTCAAGAATAGCTTTAGGAGCATTAAATTCAACATTCTGTTTGGCTAGAACACTTATATACAAGTAAGCTGTCTCCAAAATAGAGTTTGTGAAAAAGGAGCCTTCATAATCAAGATAGTATTATGTAAACAAATTTCTATTTTGGTTGTCTATTTTACAAATCAACATTAGTTTTTACTTTCCTATTAACCTTGATAATTCACCCACATAAGTTCACAGCTGTTAGATGGTTGATGAAGCTCAAGGAATATCAATTTGTACATCATAAGATCTCAAATAAACTCAAGAGTGGCTTTAGGAGCATTAAATTCAACATCCTGGTTGGCTAGAACACTTATATACAAGGAAGCTGTCTCCAAAATAGAGTTTGTGAAAAAGGAAGTTGCCTTCATAATCAAGATAGTATCATGTAAACTAATTTCTATTTTGGTTTTTCCTATTTTGAGAAAATGATTTTGCTATGTTTGATATGTTTATTTTGAGTGCACTATGGCCGCATAACCCACATGTCCTTGGATTCATATCTTAAACTTGGAAATAATATGACACTATGTTGGGAACGGGATGGTGAGAATAACATGTTTATAGGATATGAATAAAGAAATATGCTCTTTTATTGTTAGCATCCCCTTGGTAACAAATTTATTGTCCTAATGTCATTGGATTTCCCCTGTTTGCACTCTGCAACTCCATTGGTGAGCTCGTTATATATTTTCAATTGCACAATCATAAATCGTTGTAAGTGCAAATATACCCATGACATTATACACTGAAAATCAAAATCAATAGCATAAAATATTTTATTGCAAAAAAAATTAGGTTGTGCCATAGCAATTTCAAGTATAATACAAAGTGTCATAATTTTACAGTTCAACATTAGTTTTTACTTTCTTATTAACCTTGATAATTCACTCACATAAGTTCAACTGTTAGATAGTTGATGAAGCTCAAGGAATATCAATTTATACATCATAAGATCTCAAATAAATTCAAGAATAGCTTTAGGAGCATTAAATTCAACATTCTGTTTGGCTAGAACACTTATATACAAGGAAGCTGTCTCCAAAATAGAGTTTGTGAAAAAAGAAGTTACCTTCATAATCAAGATAGTATCATGTAAACAAATTTCTATTTTGGTTTTGTCTATTTTACAAATCAACATTAGTTTTTATTTTCCTATTAACCTTGATAATTCACTCACATAAGTTCACAACTGTTAGATGGTTGATGAAGCTCAAGGAATATCAATTTATACATCATAAGATCTCAAATAAACTCAAGAGTAGCTTTAGGAGCATTAAATTCAACATCCTGTTTTGCTAGAACATTTATATACAAGGAAGCTGTCTCCAAAATAGAGTTTGTGAAAAAGGAAGTTGCCTTCATAATCAAGATAGTACATGTAAACTTATTTCTATTTTGGTTTTTCCTATTTTGAGAAAATGATTTTGCTATGTTTGATATGTTTATTTTGAGTGCACTATGGCCGCATAACCCACAGGTCCTTGAATTCATATCTTAAACTTGCAAAAGAAAATGAAACTATGTTGGGAATGGGATGGTGAGAATAATATGTTTATAGGATATGAATAAAGAAATATGCTCTTTTATTGTTAGCATCCCCTTGGTAACAAATTTATTGTCCTGATGTCATTGGATTTCCCCTGTTTGCACTCTGCAACTCCATTGGCGAGCTCGTTATGCTACCGACAGACCCCAAAGTTTGTGAACTAAGCGGAGGGCTGGAAGGACCTACAACTAAAGAACCAAGATTGGCAGCATTCATCTGCTGAGTATTCAACTGTGGTTGTGAGTTTAATTGTTGTGCATTAAGTTGTTGCTGAGAATTCAATTGGGATTGGGAATTAATTTGTTGTTGTGAGCTGATTTGTTGGCTTAGTTGATGTTGAACATTCAATAAAGGCTGTTGAGATGAGGGTGGCTGTGCCATATTCAATTGTTGCTGAACATTCAACTGCTGCTGCTGATTCAGCTGTTGTGAATTAATTTGCTGGGATTGATTGTTCAGCTGTTGGTTCAGATAAAAGCTCTGTCCGGTGACTCCATGCATGGCACTTGTTTTTGGAGGATTCATACCCCTATTTTGTAAAGAACTCATGCTGCTCCTACCTTGTTGCAGTCCATGTATTGCCAAATTTGCCGAACTATGAGCTTGATTACTAGCAGATAAACCAGACATATTCTCAATATTTCTTAAGGTCGGATTTACCATTGCACCTGGACGACCTCTGCATGGAGCCATGCGTGCTCTATCCCATGTCTGGGTGTTCATGGTCCCAGCTCGTATTTGATGTTCAATCATATTTCCAATACCCGGGTTCTGTCCCATGCTGCCAACACCAGAGAGTGTGTTGATATTGGTCAAATTAGGCACGACTCCCATGGATGCTGAAATGTTATTTATGCCTGGCATGCCCATACTCATCCCTCCACCTAGCCCAACCATACTATGACCACTCATGCTGTTGACACTTATATTCCCCACCCCAATATTACCAATGTTACTGCCCATACCCCCGTGGAGGAGACCCTTCCTCTGTAATTGCTGATGCTTTTGAAACATCTGCATCTTCAACTGAGGATTATTCATGAATTTTGAATTCATCTGTTGATTTGAATTAAAGCTTGCAGAATTTAGCTGAGCTAGGTGATTTGAATTTACATGTTGCTGAGACCTTTGTAGCTGTTGTTGTGGGTGTTGCTGTAGTTGGTGCTGTTGTTGTATCTGGTGCTGCTGATGTTGTTGTTGTACTGCTACAAGCTCAGAAGCAGGATCAAGCTGCAGTGACTTTGATGTACCCAATCCATTCTGCAAGAAGCCTGAAGGAAGCTGTCGGCTGGGAGCATTGCCTGGAGGAGGCATTCGGACTGCAGCTAATGCATTAGGCGATGACAATGGCAATAAGCTTAGAGGCGGCATACCACACACAGCAGCAGAACCCACCATGTTTTGACTTGCCATTGCATGGGGTGAAGATGGCAACTGATTCATATTATTTCCCAGTGCAGAAGCACCGGGAGTCATGGATTGAGTTGTAGAAGATGCATTTGGAGGTAACATTTGTTGGCGCTGTTGAATGGGCTGAACTTGATCATCAACCAATTCATATCCATCCTTCTCCATCTGGAATTGACAGATACAAGAGATCATATATCAGAGAAAAGGATATTTCAAGATTTAATCAAAGGATGAAGTCAGTTGTCACACTTACCAGTGTATTAAACTGCACAGCTAGCCTATCTGCAAAATGCTGCAAAGCACACACACACACCATGCAGAAGAGATAAAGCAACAATTTCATATCTTCAATGAATAAAATGTGAACCAGTTAGTTGCCCAGAATCTAGGTGTATTTTACTATTTAACTTACAGTGTTTGGCAAGGAAGGCAGAACATCATGTGGACAACAATTCAAAGAGTCTTCATCTTGATCATCCCCAAACTGTACAACAGCCTCCACCATTCCATCCTTTGCACGTTCACACATTACTAATCTAACCCGATACCTACGAGCCAAAACTGGAACATTATTTCCTGCAGATAACAATATACAAAAGCACATTGAGTGAGAAATCAGATTAATCTTAAGGAAACAGATACAAAAATACAAAAAAAGGAAAAAGAGTTCAAAACTAAGTCCAACCTGGATACATATGATCTGCACGTACAAAATTTATAATTCGCGTTTTGCGAACATTTACACCTCCGCCAACAACAGAATTAGACAGACTTCTTTGTCCTTTGACATCCTTCTGATCTTCATCATTTGTAGCCTTATTAAGAGCCACTGCAAGCGACTGCCAAGAAGGTGGAACTTTCTTTGCTTCACGCATCTCTTCCACACTCTTCTTTCTGATAGGAAGACCGTGTCTGTAATTTTGCCAAAATCAATTAAATATCAGTTCTCCAAATAATAATACAAGTCTATTTGGAAAAGACAGTCAAACTCCGATAGTTATTAACAAATAATATTCACCAAAAATAGAATACCATAAGCCTGAAACAACAGTATGCCAGCAAAAATATCAAATGAATAATAGCTTGCTTAGGGCTACATAAAGTAAGAATTCTCATTCTTCATATATTTCAGAATCACCACATTTTTTTATAAAACTCCATGTGGAGACAATCTAGAACCAGGAAATTGTCATTCTTCATAAATTTCAGAATTGCCTCAAGCCCCTCCATTTCTAACTACCCAAACAAGAATCTCTCAAAACTCTCAACCTTCTGATGAACAACATCCTTAGCAAGGTGCATAGAAGCACTACACAAAAGATACATAAAGTTTAAACACTCCAGTGAAGAATTTTTGGAAATGATCATGAAATAATTGTCAACTATTAAACTCAACTTCAGTTGACAACAGGACCCCTTAAGGATGAAATTCTTTCTAATTTGTGCTTGGTCTCGAGGAATTTTAAAAGAAGAAAGAAAAAAAAATTATATAATATCCACAAATGACCAAGAATAGGTCAAAGTTACTGGAACACAGAGTAAGTATAATAGCAAAGAACTGGGGCAAAGCGGGCCCTATACTCAAAGAAAATACAACAAAGTAAGAAAACCTGTTAAAGTATATTAAATTTATTTTAGACTGATGCAATTCTTACAATATGCAGATTATAATGTACAGATTTCTTCAAGTCTGAGATTGCCGATCAAAGGGAGAGAGAGTATTTATCGATTTCTACACTTCTCTTTATGATATCGGCATGTATAAATATATATGTGGAGGGACATGTCATGAGGGGACATGTCTCCACAATATGGAGCCATGTCCGCTCATGACATGGCCCTCTCTCAAACAATACAACACTTGCCAAAGGGTGCTTTCAAGAGGTCCGATCCTTAATCAGTTTAGTTAACATAATAACCAAAAACAATATTATTGAAGCCGCCGATCTGCTGTGCATTATATTTGATCATTACTCAATCCATGGTATGTTTGATATAATAAATACGATCATTTCTTGATCTGTTATATATAAAACAATGTTGCCATCAATGATCATTGCTCGAAACATGGCAAGAGAATAGAATCTGATTACACAGATTAATATACTTGTATCTGTAAAGTATTTTGATCAAATACAAGGATGATGGTTTTACAAAGCATTTGAAATGATTATTCTTATAAGCATTTGATCATCGATTTTATATATATTTTGATGATTATCGATCACTCATAAATATTAGTAATATTAGAAGAGATCAATTCTTATTCAGATAATAATATATGTATATGTATCAACATATATATAATAATAATAAACATTATTATTATATGTTGATATGTATGTGTATGTCTATTTTGATCTTTTCTCGTAATATTAATATAATATTATGATGTACATTTTATCTGATCGAAGCTACAAACATCAACAAAACCAGAAAAAAAAAAGGCAAGAAAATAGACACAGAAGAGTTAACCTAAAAAGAGCAACCCCAAAATAGTACAACTACAAATAATAATGCAAAAGGAAGACTTTGCAAAGCAATGGAAGACAATGAAGACTGCCCTAATGGAGAACCAAAATCCTCAAATGTTAGTATTATGTGAATTGTTAGAGAAGCCAAACAATATTAACATTGGTAACTATAGGAGTCCCAATGTAGAGTCTGAAAATGCCCATCATAGAAAGGCTAAGACTAAGGGATTCAAGTTCGACAATCCTCGAAGTAGTAAATTCCACATAGAAACTCTCCTAATACTCTAAGCAAGTTTGCCACTATGATCTATGTCACAGAAGAGTGTGAGAGGGTCCCCACCATTGAGAAGAGATAAAGCCACAAACATTAGAATGAAAGTTGAGGTGCCAAGAGGCCAGTTCATTGTAGACAACAAGGATAACCAACTCACTAGTATATCGCTATTTGTGTGTCAATCAATAGTATCCAAATAGTGCATACTGCATACTGCATAATGCCTCTAACATCTATGATGAGTTGAAAGAAGTAATCAATATAGTAGATCTAAACCACCAAAAAGATATCTATGCCTAAACAAGGTAAACTCACAAAGAAGATGGGCCAAGCATCTCTAGCTAGGGTAGCAAAAGAAAGTGGGAAGAAAACCACAAGATTCCATCTATAAATAGTACTACCTCCATCAAATTTCACAGTACACTGGACAGCAGAAAATACAATGCCCAAACTCAAACTCTTGGAGAGAAGAAAGGTGGCAAATTATTTCACTATGTAAAACATTGTGGTCTATCTCAACACAAAATTGTCAAGAACATGCCAGCAACATGCCAAGGGTAATCCTCAAATCATGAGACCAACCATAATAAAGATAGGTATGCTAAACAATGATCCCAGCAGCCTGTAAGGAATGGTCACTCTAGAAAGCTAGAGTGGAGCTAAGAGAATTCAAATGGGGGGTCCAAGGAACCTAGACATACACCAAATGATCCCACCAAAAGATAGTTTGGACCTAAGACTAAGAGAATTCGAACAGGAGGTCCAAGGAACCTGGCATCCTGACAATAAAGGTCCTCTTATGGATAGGCTGAGCACCTCTTTCCCTCGAGGAAGATAATAAGGAGCACATAGGAAGTATCTAAAAGGAGGAAGCATGTCCAAAGAAATGTCAATAGACGACCAAATGGATCTCAAAGAAACAAAAATACTAACATCCAAAGTGTGGACCCAAATAGGCAAATCTTCTACAACGAATGGAGTACCAAAAAAGGATCTTTCCAATGGGACAAAGCAAAACCACCTGTGAATCTAAGTGTGATCTAAAGATATTCTCAAGATGAAGGTGTTTGGTAAAAATCCAGCCTAGACAATATACTGAGGAACCATCTATTTGCATAGGTTCATACATTGAAGCATAATTTTTCAACCCTCTCTACCCTAGCCTAGTCACAAGAACCTAAGCTAGGGTCCAAAACTCAAATTCATACAATATTGCATGTAGACTTAATCATTGTATCGAAATCATGCATCTTTGAATATCGAAAAAATATATAATTGAGACAATTGGCCCTCAAGGACAAACAGCCAGGTATGTAACATGCAAAGAGAGGACTGAGAGACAAGCGCTCAAAAGAAGACAGCCAATAA
Organism: Chamaecyparis obtusa; assembly: GCA_027943335.1. Taxonomy (NCBI): domain Eukaryota; kingdom Viridiplantae; phylum Streptophyta; class Pinopsida; order Cupressales; family Cupressaceae; genus Chamaecyparis; species Chamaecyparis obtusa. Next base: position 1,538,605 of record BSBK01004010.1, on the reverse strand, counting down.
GATAAAATCCAAGATAAACATATTTAGCGGTTACCTGCATAGTGCCCCAGTTTGTCGAAGAAATGAAACCTGGAAAGACTACCATAACCCCGCCAAGCTCCAGGAACTGACCAAGGGAGGAACTAAAATAATAATAATAAACTTTAAATAAATAAAACCCTAAAAGAGCTGACCTGATTTGAGGATAAAACTATTTATTTAGGATAATAAAGAAATAAATAATAAAGGGCCGACTAAGATGTAAAATGTTTTAATTATTAACATTTTGTCTAAAAGGGAGCTGACCAGCATAATTAAGGGCAGTGAACTGTTATGAAAGGACACATCCCTTCAAAACAAAGGTAAATGACCCCAGGAATGAAAAGTATAAAGAGGGGAAGTCTATTTGTGAAAAGGACATCAAATGATCAAGAAAACTAATTAAATTAATAATCAGTGCTCAGAAGCAGAGCAGTTATCAGTGATCAGGCATATCTTCTGAATATAAGGGGCAGATATAAAGAGTTAATACGACAGATACTTATCATTGAATTGAGCAGATTTTAAGAGATAAATCTGATCTCATTCAAGGAAGACTCTAAGGTGAACCACAAAGGAGATCAAGCAATCCATTAAAAGGAGCAGAAGCACTCATCCAAAGAGAAGATCAGTCATAATATATCAAGCGGACAAAGCAACAGTACCTGGAAGAGCATCAATGACCAGCAGAAGCAATCATATAGCAGAGAAAATCGAACAAGACAGCAGAAAACAATCAAACAGAAGCAAGAGAAAAAACCTAAACTTAGAGCAGAGCACTAACATCAGAACAGCAAGTCAGGAAGCAAGAGAAGAAAAGCAGATTGAACCAATACGACTTGTCTTACAGAGGTATTACTCAACCATGGTTGATCAAAATATGATTTATGAATCAGTATGAATTATCAATGGATTTCATTTATAAATTCTTGCTTGGGAATGATAATCTTATTTATGATTTCTTACTTATTTCGAAGAAACAGTCAATATATCTACAGCAAGCCGATCTCAGATTAATGTGGTATGACAAGGTATTACTGAGGTATGAAGTAGTAATATTGCAAATATCAGATTATATGCAATCAAAAATATGCTTCAAAGTTGAATCTAAATATCCATACATTCATCAATATGAAATTCTGTAGTCATCAATCATGTGAAAGAAAGGAGTGCAAGGAGGGAGAATGGTGAAAGATGCCTCACTAGGTATGGTGCCTCATAAAGATGGTTAAGGAACACTAGGCCAACTCATGATAATGGACAAGGACCACATGAGGCCAAGGAGGATATGGTCCCGACCATGGCTAGGATTAAGGGTCAAGTGCACCCTAGAGCAGCTGAAAAACCGAAAAATGCTGAGAGGGGGAGGGGGTGAATCAGTAGTTTAAAAACTTAAGCAGATAAACACATCAGAGAATTCACACTCATAGGGAAGAGACGAGACGGAAATTTTCTCTCGTGGAAAACCCAAGATGGGTAAAAAACCACGGCTTCACTAATCAAATGGGCTGCAACCCTTTACACTAAGAGCTACAACTCTTCAAACTCGCTTTACTGAACAGGCTCCAACCTGTCTCCAAAAGGCTACAACCTTTTCTTTGAAAATGATTTAAACAGTACTAAACAGTAAATAGGCTCTAAGTCTCTACCGAAAGCATAAAGACATTGTGATCTAAGATAAATAAAGCTGCAAAGGCTCTTTGTGACAAGGTTCAATCTTGAATCTATTTCAACAGTAATAGGTAGCAGCTCCTCCAAAGCACATACTGCAACAGATGATCAGTCCTTTAGACACAGCGACTTGACTGACGCTTTCTTAAAAGTTTTCCTTCCACCCCCTTCTTGTTACAAAGATCTCAACACTTATACACTCCCCTATCTTGTTTGTGATGCACACATTACTCACACTTATGCAGAGAATTTTATTTTTTCAAAGTCCTTTTTAACTGGCTCCATGAGCTCAACATGTGTCGACTTCCTTTTATTCTTTAGCACACCCACATTGTTCTTCTATGCATTTTTTCAGAAGAAAAGCGTTATTGATAATACCGTGTCTTATTCACGGAAATGAGCTCTACTTTTGTCGACCTGCAGAGAAGAATGTTACTCATTCATGTATCCTTTTTGAACACTGGCTCACAGCCATAAAAACATCACTGCTCATCGATTTCAAAGACACGTTCTATGTCTCTTTTCACACTATTTTCATACTCCCTCAGAACAGTGCAATGTAATCTTTGATGCACGATACTTTATAAAAGCTTAGACTTCTCATTCTAGAAAAACTCCTCCAGTCGACGTGTCTCAAATGTTCTCCTTTTGATATCGACAGCTCACTCTACATCGAAGCTTCAACTACCGCAGGTAATCAATTTAAATCGATACTTCATTTTTAGATGAACACGCGGTTTTCTTCCTATTTTTCGAATGCAGGCTCACTTAATATGAAAACATCACAGCGCGTTTCATTTGTATCAAAGACCAAAGTCACATCTATCACCTTTCACTCGTTTCTTTTCCTGACTCATGCAGCCCAGAAACAACACGTCAAAGTCTCTCATACGCACTGTTTGGAAGAGCGTTTTCACTGGCCCGCGATGAGTTTAGAAAACGTCTGTTACTTTGGACTCAAACAATATAACACCAGTCTAATTCTTACAGACTGTGTGTGACACGTACTACATCCAGCGCACCCGCTTGTGTGTCAACATCGTATCTCCAATGATAGTCAAATTATAACTATCAGTGTCTTAAGAGAACGTGTCTCTTCGGACATGTAACTCGCAGGAAACGGCAGAACTGCTCCTTGAGCGTTACCTGCCGAGATGCTTGTACTGTTGCAGCGCGCATGAAAGTTTTGACACATGTTCTTTGATGCCATCCTTCCACACTGCATATGCCAAAACACTGACCTCTTATGCTGATAACTCACAGTAGGTGCAAACATGTTTGACATTCTTAAAAGATGTTCAATTGTGTTCTTTTTCACATCACAGGAAAACAACAGAGGAAACAGATCACATGACAAAAACAAAACAGCAGCTCCCCTACTAACATCACATTGATCAATTGTTGAAGAGAATCAATCATAAGAGGTGGGAGGTTGACATGATGGGGGGCAGCGGTAAAAGCCATCACCAAGTACACCACCTCATGATGATGGTTAAGGACCACATGAGGCCACAGAGTATAAGGTCATGTTGTTGGGCTTAGGGTAGAGGATACTTATATTTTTCCCTAAGTTAACAAATCCAAAACAAAACGAAAAGCAAAATGTAGTTAGAAATATAATCCTTATGCAGGAATAAGATGAGATAAAACTGTTTTAGAAATCTGCAACCAAATTAGACAATAATGTAGATATAACTTATGAAATACATCCAATTTTAGGGTTAGGAAATATATATATATATATGGATCTACACAATGAGTCTCAATGCTTACATGGGAGCTCAGCCATAATGAGGGGTGTGTTGGGAGACATGATGAGGTGGTCCAAGAAAGGGACAGTACAAACACCATCCTTAGAGGTTTTGAAGACCATGATCCTAATTTTACTAAGTTTGACCAAAAGCCAACAAAGATCGCAAAAATTGGAAAGTGTGTAATGTTGTCTCTACAAGCTGTCAAGAGAATGAGAGAGGACATCATAACAATGAGTAAAGGACCAAAAGACTTCATGGTGAAGTGTGGCATAGTTCAAAGCACACATTTGAGCATGATGCAAGCATCAAATAAGAGAAAAATAAAGAAACTTGACTGTTTCTATGGCAAAGAATGGAACCATTAATTTTGCCACACAGCAGTTTTTAAATAGCCACAAGAATTGCAAAACTATCAACACATTTTAAAAACAGCCACAACAATTGTAAAATGGCCTAAGCAATTTAATCACTGCATAAAGCAAGGGTTCCACATGTCTAAAAACAATCTGTAACACCGAGAAACGCTTTCAATTTCCTTTCTGTACAACTTTTGATGTCTCCTCCCTAAAAGATACAGGAAGCACATTACTCCCTTGTAAACACCCAATTGAAATTATAATTCACAATTTGTTATTAACAAAGGAGACAAAGGTTCCTTAAATAGAGAATACAAAATGACTTTTCCATAACAAAACAATCAAGAATAGAAACACTAAAGACAGAAAGGAAACTTCCTAAAGGCTAAAACTAATTAAAAGACAAAAGACATAAGACGAAGTGTCTAAATACGAACTCAGATGATCATTACAAAATTATAATAATGCTCATCCTTCTAACTCCCCTACAGAAGACTTGGCAGAATCTGCAAATCATTTGGCCATGAATACATAGAAGGCTGCCCCCTTCGCTGCAGAACACTCTGCAAGATGAGCATGCTGCTGTGTGATGTCCCCTTTCTAAAAGGCGATTTAATAAATAAATAATAATATTAAAATATTAAAATTAATTAATTAATATAATTACAATATAAACAAATAATAATATGTTAGTATAAAATTAACTAAATAAATGATAGTAAAATACATAGTTACACCGCCCCGGGGGACGGGGGACGGAGGGGGGGGGGGGGGGCGGGGGGGGGGACGGGTTTCCAAATAGGGGGGAGAGAGGGGCCTCAATTTGGGGATGACGGCGGGGGACGGGAGGGGAGCAGAGGTGTATATACTATATACTATACATGTGGTACTTAAAATGCTAGTTATGAAAAGATGTATAACAATATAAGACATAAAGATGTAAAACTAAAAATACTAATTTACTAAAATTTAAATACTTGAACATTGCATTGTGATTGAACATTGAACATGAAAGTGGAACATTGAACATTGAACAATAAATATTAAAATTTTAAATACTCGAATCGGCAAAAAATAATAGTCATAGATATCAAAAGTATGAGCATCTCATCATAAAGATGATTACATTGAGCAACATGATATGATATTCAATGTTCATATATGAAAACAAGTACAAACTACAAAATCAAAATGCCAAGGCCCAAAACGTGGTGGAGGCCTCTAATCATCCCTCGGGAGGTCAACAAACTCGCCATCATCAGAACTATCAGAACCTCCAAGGTCAAAAGCTGCATAGTGAATGCAAGCAATATAACACAAGTAATGGGCCCCACATGACCTAGGATTAAAAAACAACCAATAGAATATAAGAAAAATGTTAAGTTTTTTTAAAACAAACTTCTTTTCTTTTTACTGGACAAGAGATGCCCGGTCGTCCCTTGGAGGGATCAAGGGACGTGTTCTCGTCCCCCTATCCCCTCAAGGGACGTCAGGCCGTCCCCCCGTCTCCGCCAGAACGGCGGCAAACGGGTTGCACCGCTGGAGATGCCGGAACGGCGCCCCCCCATCCCTAGTGCGTCCCCGTCTCGAAGACGTGGGGATTTGGGGGGGGGGGGGACGCGTCCCCGTGTTACTATGGTAAAATATAATTACAAAGTCTCTAAAGAGACTAAATTGTAATTATATTATTCTAAGTGTCAGAATAAAACATTGCACACAGCTGCTTTAGCACAAGGCCAATATCAGGCTAAATGATCTCCAATGCTGACCTCCATATAATATAGTTGGTAAGAGAAATAATATTGTGTGAATTGATTATAGTTGGTGTGAGAAATGATATTGTCGTGATAACAAAATCCAACCTGAGGTTGTTAATCATGCCATAGTGAAATACATAGATTAATATGCACCAATAATAATAGAAGAATTGATTGGTCTTAAGGAAGTCAGTGATTCAAAATGAATAAGTTAAAACTATTACATGTGTAAAAAATTAAGGTGTGATCCTATAGTGTAAGGTGTGACACGTGGATAGCTCAGTCAAACTAAATCAGAGACTTCTCGTCGAACATTGAGTAATAAACAATCATATTCTAATTACCATTTGTTATGAGAAAACTATCAGTGGCTATCAATAAAACATTACTTATGTTGCTTAATAAACGGAAAGATATATTATGGTTATCGACGATAATAAGAGGTCTTAATGAAGATTGGGCACCGCTTGGTAAGAAGCTAATCGTAAGTAATAATAATGATCAGTTCCATTGCAGAAGATAATATTAATATTTGAAAGGGGTACAATTAATGATTGACAAGTATGAAGGCAGACAATATGAAGAGGTAAGGAACACATCCTTACCAAGTGACTTTCATTCAAGTATGAAGAGGTAAGGAACACATCCTCACCAAGTGACTTTCATTCAAAACAGACAATATAAAAAATCCATTCATTTCAATCATTCAGACATCGAATAGGAGGTAGTTGTGGTTTAATATATATTCAATTCAGCTCTGAAGTGCTCTATAAGAGCCATTAGACAGGCAAGGAAGAGGTGGTGTTAACCCGCCCCATTTGCAAGGCTAAGACGCACAAGTATAAGAGACATGGATCTAAGGAAAGCATCTGATCAGAACTGAAATACATATATAACTGTGATATTGCATCCACTGATTGGTATGGAATCTAATGCATTCGATCTTTATATGTGAAATTAAAGTTGACGATGCATTCATTCTGCCCAAGTATAATAATAGATAATAGCACATCAATCTACGGTTCTACGTATATGCTATCATAAATAATAATACTATCAATCTTCTTATTACAGACAAAGCTACATTTTATCTGCTTATACTTCATCAATATTGTCACATGCAACTATAGTCTGCTGAATGTAAACAACCTGCTATATAATGAAAGCAATAGAATAAATTGACAATCTCATATACCTACAATAATCAACCCATATTAAGGATGGAAAATAATTACAATAAGGGGGAACAGTGATGCCTCACTTGCTACACCACATCATTAAGCATGAGGCCAAATGTAATGGACACCCCTGAATGCCCCAAAAAACTAAACCCACTGCTGAAAGGAATTATGTCAAACAGTTTGCATTCAACTTCTTATTTCTCCATTTAATGTTTTAAACCCCTTATAACACTGGAAATCAAACATTTATTTGTTTGTTGTGTTTTGTGCATGGATAGGAATCATACAACATAAACAAGAAATAAACTACAATAATATGCAAAGTGGACAATGAACTGCTGCCGATAAAATGTTATTTTCAGAATTAATCAAACCAAATACAAAGCAGATTTATCAACTCACTAATTACTCCAGCATTAATGAAATAATACTCCAGCCCATGCTTTCGAATTTGCTGCTACAGTGACGTGAATAGTACCACGTGAATAGTGTCGTGTGAATAGTGTCGCGTGAATAGTGCCGTATGAATAGTGCCACGTGAATAGTGCCGCATGAACAGTGACGCTACAGTACTTTGTCCTTCAATCATTCCACTACCTTCATAAAATCATTCCCTCAAAGCAGCATAAGCATTGGACAAGTAGTGAGGAAGATATGAGTAAAATACCAAATCTGCCTGTAGCTGGAAATGCAACTAAACTGCCTGATAATGAAACTGATAACAATGGATTCCAAAGGCCAAACCCCAAGGGAATGACGTCTAGAATGTCACAAGAGAGGATAAACGTCCTCAAATGCCAAGAACAGATCTGCAACTCACACACCAATTTCTTCTCATATTCAAACCCCCTAATGAAGCCACAAACGCTTCCTTTTATTCTATTTCCAAGGGTCGGTTCAACTCTCATGGGCAATGTGGGATAAAAGATGAGCAATATAAAACATATATTAAAATATCCCCTTATGTCTCCCTTGGGTACACATCCCCATAAAATAAATATTAAAGTAACACTTTAATACTTTACAATTAAATTAAATGTTACTTTAATAAAACTTCAGGCATTAAAAAGTATTAGCAATCGGACTCCGAATAATGCAAGTGATAGCTCGTCGAAAAGCTCTCACCGAAGAGTATCAAATCCAATCACCAAAACTGGCCTCCACTGTGTCCTGTTGACTTACTAAAAATAGTAAGTATGCCTGAAACTGAGTAAATCAACTTCATTTTGGCCCAAACTGAAAATGACTAGGCCAAAACACTCCAAGATCCCCTTAAACCCTTCGTTAGCCCTCGGGACCATGTAGAACAAGGCTAACGCACACACGCTTGGTCAACTGCTAAAGTGGGGACATTACAGTCCGCCCCCCTTGAAATTGCTTGTCCTCAAGCAATCTCAGTCCAGCCTGTTGAATAACCTGCTCACTCTCCCATGTAGAATCCTCCTCCGGCAGGTCTCTCCATCTGACCAAATACTCCTTCACTACCCTGTTTCTAAGCTTCCTCTCTCTGGTGTCCAAAATAGCCTCGGGTACTAACACAAGCTTCCCCTCCTCATCCAAAGGGGGTAAGTCTGCAGAAGGCACTACACTCTGACCAATGGCTTTCTTAAGCCTAGACACGTGAAACACATTGTGCACCCGACTGCCCTCTGGAAGCTCAAGCTCATAGGCCACTTCGCCCACTTTGCGTATTACCCTGTAGGGACCATAGAATCTAGGTTTCAACTTTTCAACTCCGCTCTTCTTGAGCGATGACTGTCTATATGGTTGTAGCCTCAAGTAAACCATATCCCCTACCTCAAAACTGCACTCTATTCGGTGCTGATCAGCGTACAATTTCTGTTGATTCTGGGCCTGTTGTATATTCTCCTTGAGCACTTTCAGGATGTCCTGACTATCCTGCAATAAGTTTTTGGCTTTGGGCACTCTGCTGTCCCCCAAAACTAAATCCATGAAGCTAGGTGCTTCATAACCATAGAGTGCCATGAAAGGAGTCATCCTGATGGACATATGATAAGTGGTGTTATAACAATACTCTCCCATATGCAACCATCTGATCCAAGCCTTTTGTTGTGCAATTACATAGTTCCTCAAATATCCCTCCACCCATTTATTCACAATCTCTGTTTGCCCATCTGTCTGTGGATGATAACTAGTGCTAGGTGTAAGATCTGTACCACACATCCTAAACAACTCTTGCCAAAAAACACTCATAAACTTACTATCCCGGTCACTAACAATGAATCTGGGCAGTCCATGTAACCTGAATATCTCTCTAAAGAAAAGATCTGCCACCTGTGCTGCTGTGTAAGTGGACGGAATAGCAAAGAAGTGAGCGAACTTCGTCAAGCGGTCCACCACCACATAGATGCAATCCCTTCCCTGCACTCGTGGTAAACCAGTGATGAAGTCAATCGAAATACTTTCCCATTTCCTATCAGGAATGGGCAAGGGCTGTAATAACCCTGCAGGAAATGTGTGCTCTCCCTTATTCTGTTAACAAACTGCACACTCCCTGACATACCTCTGAACATCATCCTTGAGCCCTCTCCATGAGAACCGCTCTCGGATCTGCCTGTAGATCTTGAAGACCCCTGGATGCCCAGCTGTGGGTGCATCATGAAATGCCTTCAGTATCGCCTCTCTCAAGTGTGATGACGGAATCAAATAAACCCTGTTCTGAACTCTGATCAATCCATCTATCACCTCATAGCGATCATCCTGTATGGTACCTGAAATCAATCCAGAAGCCCAAGCATCTCCGACATACTCTGCTATAATCCGATCTCTCCAATCTCCTGAAATCTCTGCCAGAGCACATAAGTGAGGTCTCCGAGATAAGGCATCAGCCACCACATTTTTCTTACCTTTGACAAACTCTATGTCAAAGTCATAAGCCTGCAATTTAGTAACCCATTTCTGTTGCCGGTCGTTAAGATCACGCTGGCTCATGAAGTATTTAATACTGTTGTGATCAGTTTTGATCACAAAACGCCCACCTACCAAATATGATCGGAATTTGGCCAATGCATGCATTATGGCCAACATCTCTCGGTCATAGATAGAATAACTCTTCTCAACTCCCCGGAGCTTCCTACTCTCCAATGCAATGGGATGCTTCTCTTGCATCAATACTGCTCCAATCAAATAAACCCTGTTCTGAACTCTGATCAATCCATCTATCACCTCATAGCGATCATCCTGTATGGTACCTGAAATCAATCCAGAAGCCCAAGCATCTCCGACATACTCTGCTATAATCCGATCTCTCCAATCTCCTGAAATCTCTGCCAGAGCACATAAGTGAGGTCTCCGAGATAAGGCATCAGCCACCACATTTTTCTTACCTTTGACAAACTCTATGTCAAAGTCATAAGCCTGCAATTTAGTAACCCATTTCTGTTGCCGGTCGTTAAGATCACGCTGGCTCATGAAGTATTTAATACTGTTGTGATCAGTTTTGATCACAAAACGCCCACCTACCAAATATGATCGGAATTTGGCCAATGCATGCATTATGGCCAACATCTCTCGGTCATAGATAGAATAACTCTTCTCAACTCCCCGGAGCTTCCTACTCTCCAATGCAATGGGATGCTTCTCTTGCATCAATACTGCTCCAATCCCATCACCCGATGCATCACAATGAAGCTCAAAAGGCTTCGTGAAATCCGGTAGAGCAAGAACTGGACATGAAGACATTACCTGCTTGAAATGCTCAAAACACCTCTGTGCTGCCCCTGTCCACACGAAGGCCCCTTTCCTGGTAAGATCTGTCAAGGGTGCAGCAGTCTGTGAGAATCCCTTAACAAACCTCCTATAAAAACCACATAAACCAAAGAACCCCTTAAGCTGTGTAAGGTTTGTGGGAGTAGGCCAATCTACAATAGCTCTAATCTTTTCGGGATCAACCCGAACACCATCTGCACTAATGATATGCCCAAGGTAAAGGAGCTCGGTCATGCCAAACTCGCATTTAGATTCCTTGGCATACAATGACTCTCTCTCCAGAATAGATAACACCTCCTCCAAATGATGTAAGTGCTCCTCCCAGGTCTTACTGAAGACCAAGATGTCATCAAAGAAGATCAAGACAAACCTCCTCAACTGCTTCCTGAATACCTGGTTCATACAACTCTGAAATGTAGCGGGTGAGTTGGTTAGTCCAAATGGCATCACCATAAACTCAAACTGGCCAAAGTGACATCGGAAGGCTGTTTTCTCAATGTCCTCTGCTCTCATCCTGATTTGATGGTATCCGGACCGCAAATCAATTTTGGTGAAGAAGCATGCCCCATGCAACTCATCAATCAGCTCATCAATCCGAGGAATGGGATCCCTGTTTTTAATTGTTTTCTTATTCAGTGCCCTGTAATCGATGCACATGCGCATCGTCCCATCCTTCTTCTTTACCAAAACTACTGTTGAAGCAAAGGGGCTCTTACTAGGCCTGATATGCCCCATCTCCAACAAATCCTTAATCGCCTTCTCTATCTCATCCTTGTGTTTCTTAGGATGACGATATGGAGTAATCATAACTGGTTTGGCTCCCTCCTCGAGCTCGATAACATGCTCTATCCCTCTGTCAGGAGGAACCCCATGAGGAATATCGCCAAATAATTTATCGTGTCTATCAAGTATCTTCTGGATATCTGGTGGATGACTCTTCTCCTGTGGCTCTGGTGAAGCTGGCATAATGTAGCACTCTGTCGCCCACTCTATGTCATCATGACGAAAAAATCTCTGCATTCTCCTCAAGGACACTAGTCTGCAACCTCCATCCGAAAGTCCTCTAAGTACCACAGTTCTGCCCTCATGCTGGAATCTCATCTCCAATTTCGCTAGGTTGAGCGTGAACTCAACTAGCGAAGCCATCCATGTCATGCCGAGGATGACATCATAATCTCCCATGTCCACAACATAGAACTCATCCTCCAACTCATAGCCATCTCCAAACCTAATGTGAAGATTAGATATCTTCCGAGTGCACAATAATTTGTCACCGTTCGCCACCATGACTCTAAACCCATCATGCTCCTCGGTCTGTAACCCTCTCCTAGCTACCAACTGTGCATCTATGAAGTTATGTGTAGCCCCAGTGTCAATGAGAGATATCACTTTCTGCCCCTGGATAGTACCCCTGACCTTAAATGTGATTGCCCTTTGGGCCCCTGTCAAGCGTGCCAACGATCTATCATCCTTAGGAATGCTGCTCTCCTCTATAGTGTTACCTTCATCTGAATCGGAGTGCTGATCCTCCCCCTCTGACTCTGACTCTTCTGCTGAAAAATACTCCATTTGATTTGCCTTAGCCTTGAGAGGGCATTTATGAGATAAGTCCCAAGGCTCTCTACAGTGGAAGCACAGCGTCTTCCTTCGAAGTTCATTCATGGTTTCATTGTCTAGTCCTTTTGATCCTTCTTTGGGTTTGTTATACTCTTTCTGAAATGGTTTTTTGTCTTTGTCCTTGCGGTAGGAAGAATCTGTTGAATGGTATTTTCCTTTGTATACCGAAGGGGCTAAATCTCGTGCCTTTTTAGTTGCTTCAGCTAAGGTGAGTGGATCATGTCCCTTCACCCAACCTCGTAATGGATCAGCAAGCCCATCACAAAATAACACCACCAATCTCCTAGGAGAGATATCAGTAACAAGTACAGACAAGCGCTGAAACTCGGCGATGTAAGCATCTACAGAACCTGACTGTTTTAACTGTGCTAGCTCCTTGAAATGTAACTCGGGATCCCTAGTGTCAAATCTCTCAATCAATCTGTCGGTGAATTCCTCATAGGGTGTAATCTGATTATGCCCCAGAGTCACCATGCCATGATGCCACCATTCATGTGCAACGCCATCCAAGTGCATAGCCGCATACTTGATAGCCTCCTCCTCAGGCATAGGATTTAGCTGCAAGTATGTATCTACCTTCTGCACCCAAGCTCGTGCAATCATCTTCCCTGAAGTATCATAATAAGGTAAAGAAAGTTTTCCAACTTTCTTTCTCAGCTCAAAGTTTTGATTCCTCCCTCCTGTTCTAGGCATGTGTCTCATCCTCAAGTCCATATAATCTCTGAGGGAAATATCCGCCTGAAACTCCGGTCCACTAGCCTCCCAGTCCCTCCTGAATTGATCCTGTAACTCGGTAATCTGCGGTTCGTTTACTGGTTGAACCGGATCTCTGGGTGGGAAGGTGGGTAGAAGAGGTCTCGAGCTCGCTGTCCGAGCTGGGCATGCAACGTGTCTAAAGTTATCAGCCTCATTCCCATTGTTGCCGTGTCCATTATTACCATTTATGTTATTCTCAGGACCATTGTTGTTACCTTGGCCTCCATTATTATCATTGCCCCCATTGTTATTGTTTCTGTTGTTGGCATCACCTGGATTAATATTGACACCCATCTGTCTAGCCATGAGCTGCAACATCATGTCCATTCGCCTATTCTGCTCCTGCTGCATACGCTGCCCCTGCTCTAATGTATCCAGTAACTGTCTGAACATTACATCCCCCTGATCTGGACCAGTGTTCCTGCCTCCACCTAATCCTGTATTCATGTCATCTCGGTCACCCATATTGCTGTCTTGATCAAAGAATATCTCCTCTGTGTCTGTATGACTGGATTCTATTTCCACTTGCACGGATGAACTAGACTATTCGCTCTGCAAGTCTAAAATCCTGTTTTGTCTTGCTCTAGTATTGCGAAAATTATAAGGCCCCTGTCGCATGCTCAAACATAAATGCTTAGCCTATTTTTTTGTTTTTTTGTTTTTTTTTTAATTCTGATTTTAGTGTTTTGACATTTCGTCAAACACTTTTCCCTCTATCCGGCTGTTCCAAATTCCCTATAAGACCTCCACAGGATGGCAGGACTTATAGTTCTGATACCACTGTAATGGACACCCCTGAATGCCCCAAAAAACTAAACCCACTGCTGAAAGGAATTATGTCAAACAGTTTGCATTCAACTTCTTATTTCTCCATTTAATGTTTTAAACCCCTTATAACACTGGAAATCAAACATTTATTTGTTTGTTGTGTTTTGTGCATGGATAGGAATCATACAACATAAACAAGAAATAAACTACAATAATATGCAAAGTGGACAATGAACTGCTGCCGATAAAATGTTATTTTCAGAATTAATAAAAACAAATACATGGCAGATTTATCAACTCACTAATTACTCCAGCATTAATGAAATAATACTCCAGCCCATGCTTTCAAATTTGCTGCTACAGTGACGTGAATAGTGCCGTGTGAATAGTGTCGCGTGAATAGTGCCGTATGAATAGTGCCACGTGAATAGTGCCGCATGAACAGTGACGCTACAGTACTTTGTCCTTCAATCATTCCACTACCTTCATAAAATCATTCCCTCAAAGCAGCATAAGCATTGGACAAGTAGTGAGGAAGATATGAGTAAAATACCAAATCTGCCTGTAGCTGGAAATGCAACTAAACTGCCTGATAATGAAACTGATAACAATGGATTCCAAAAGCCAAACCCCAAGGGAATGACGTCTAGAATGTCACAAGAGAGGATAAACGTCCTCAAATGCCAAGAACGGATCTGCAACTCACACACCAATTTCTTCTCATATTCAAACCCCCTAATGAAGCCACAAACGCTTCCTTTTATTCTATTTCCAAGGGTCGGTTCAACTCTCATGGGCAATGTGGGATAAAAGATGAGCAATATAAAACATATATTAAAATATCCCCTTATGTCTCCCTTGGGTACACATCCCCATAAAATAAATATTAAAGTAACACTTTAATACTTTACAATTAAATTAAATGTTACTTTAATAAAACTTCAGGCATTAAAAAGTATTAGCAATCGGACTCCGAATAATGCAAGTGATAGCTCGTCGAAAAGCTCTCACCGAAGAGTATCAAATCCAATCACCAAAACTGGCCTCCACTGTGTCCTGTTGACTTACTAAAAATAGTAAGTATGCCTGAAACTGAGTAAATCAACTTCATTTTGGCCCAAACTGAAAATGACTAGGCCAAAACACTCCAGGATCCCCTTAAACCCTTCGTTAGCCCTCGGGACCATGTAGAACAAGGCTAACGCACACACGCTTGGTCAACTGCTAAAGTGGGGACATTACACCAAAAGGGGCAAGAGATTCCGCTCTTGGGCCTAAGTTGAGTTAAGGGCACCCTATTGTAATCCTTCCACCAACTCATATGGGAGAATCATTGTAATAGCTAAGGAAAGGATCCTTAATCATGTGAGATGAGTAAGATAGAGTGATGGAGGCGGATGATGTAAAGGTTCCACTAGGTACACCAACCCCATGAAGCATGGGTCCAAGTGGGACTGAGTTTCCACTCTTAGGCCACCTCATTGTGGTTAAGGCCATGAGAGTTAAAGTGCTATAAGTATGGGTTCTTCCATAATCTTAAATATGCATTGTAATGTTGCCTAGTCTTCAGGTAAGGATTGTATATCTCTTTGTATTATCAATCTGTAAAGCTTAAGGCAGATTATATTACACTATCAATATTGTTGGTTTGTATATATATGCACTTGTTTCTTATTTGGTGATTGCAGGACTTATCTTTAAAGCACAATGGACAAAATATCTTACTTGGTAAGACACCTCTCTAACCCTAGTTATTGCAATTGTGTTTGTAGAATATAATCTAGGGCAAATTCTAGAGGGGGACATTACATTTAGTTCAAAGAGAAGTAAGGAATTGGGCTTAAGTATGTTAGCTGCTAAATGTATTATAAATGAAATCTAGCACGGAACACTACAAGACTAAGTAAATTTACATTTCCAAGTGCAATTCACACCCTAGTTGGGAATTTTAGGATGAAACAAGTGAAGTCATAATTGAGGACATTACATGCTGAGACCCTCCCTGATGTTGCAAGACTGTTGGATAGGGACCAAGTTTACCATAATCCTTCCAACATGAGTAAAACAGATATCCCTCCCTTTATCCAGAGACACTGAGATCAACTTCAAAAAAAAATTAAAACTATAAAATACAATGATTTTGCCAAAAGAAATTCAAGTGACAACACCCATGATTTTATAAAAAAAATCATCAAAAATGTAAACTCTAGTACATTTGAAAGAACATCGTGCGTGTGACCCAAAACACTCTGCAAGAAACTACAATTTCAAAAAAAATCTTAAAACATTTTGTCGAAGATGGAAAGACACGATTTTGGTGAAAAGTCTTCAAAAACCTTCATTTTGAGGGAAAAGGGAAAAAACCCACAATTTTTTAAAACTATTGTCTAAAAATAGTAAATCCACGACAAAGAAAAACCAAGGTTTTTGGGATAAATCAAGCAAAACCCTTTTACAAGAAAATCACATTTTTTGTCAAAAAATCATACAAAACCCAAAAAAAACCACAACATTTTTTTGGAAAAACCGTACAAAACCCTAGATCAAAAATTGCAGAAGCCATAGCTTGAAATTTGCAAAAACCATAGGCACTAATGAAGAGGCCTAGAAAAACCTTCAATTTTTGGAAAAAAAAAACGAGTAAGAAAATTGCAGGGGAAAAAAGCACAAATTTGATAGTGCGACTTACAGAAAATGCCCAAATGCGAGCATGTCAAAGGCAAAAAAACAGTGTTGGCCTTAAAAAGGGCCAAAGAACCCAAAACGCAGCACACAAAATGGGTTGCAAGGATTCGTCGTGTTTCTGAGAAAATGGTGGAGAACAATGGTACCTGCGGTAGTTGCAGGGAAATACTCTGAAATGGCATGTAAATCTCGGAAGTGCGGGTCTGAACACAAAAAAAAGCTTAAAAATAGTGCGCAACACTAAAAAAACCCCACATGAAATGCTTTAAATGCTGCACGGACAGAAAACCTTGACAAAGTCTGCAAAAATCTCCACTAAAAACACCTTCTAAAAAGAACTTTCTGCAATTTTCCTTGCTGGAAATCCTTGTGCAAATGAATCCTTCCACGAATTCCAGCAGAAAACCAAGTTTTTTCAACAAAAAGCGAAACAAAATTCTAGAAAAATTTCCACCTAGAACCCACAATTTTTTTAAGAAAATTCATCAAAAAACTTAACCCGCTCTAATACCATGAAATAATAATGGATCATTCGTTATTAACAAAGGAGACCAAGACTCCTTAAATAGAGAATACAAAACAATCTTTCCATTATGAAAACTATCAAGAACAGAAACACAAAACATAGAAAGGAAACTTCCTAAAACAAACTAAAGATAAAAGACATAAGAGGAAGTTTCTAAATATGTACTAAAATGACCATTATATCAATATTACAATATTACTTTAATAAAAACAACATAGAAGAAATTGGAAGTGAATTCCAAAAGGATCCATAGATTACAATTGAGCAATATACCATATTAAAATAAACCGAGTAGGGAGAGTGTAAGACATTGGTGTGTGATTTTAGGAGCTGAACTTAGCATTTTTGGGCTGGTTGAGCCCAAGAGGCCTAAATTGTATTTGTCATTGAAAATAGTGGATGAAATTCGATTTACATCATTTTGTTGTTGTCCCCCGAGAAATTGAGTTCTCCAAAGTAAAATCCTTGTATCTTCTTTTGTGATGGTTGCTGCTCTCATTTTTCGTTCCAGGTTTGTATCTTTGATTGCCAAAGTGCATAAGCATAAATTTCCTTTCCATAGATCTGTAGGTTGATGACTATTGTATGGTATACCAACTAAGTTTACAAATCAATGTTTGAGAAAGTCAGCTTGGAGCCTCTCACAATCAATCTTGCTCTTAGGATATGACTTTTAGAAAAGAAGTGATGGCCAGGGAAAAAGGGTTCTCTAATGGTAGGATGACAAGGGATATTATAAAGAATTGACATAGAAGACTCAAGAAAATGAGGCAATATAAACAGTGATGCAGTTCCTTGGGAGGAAGGTATTCCAAAATATTGTGGAGTGATGAATAGCAACAAAGGGTATCATTCACCTCAACACATAAAATATGTGTTTATTACACCCAAGGAGATGACCATAGTCCCTAAGGGTTCTAAAAGTGGAGGGAAAGTCATGGACAATGTTAAAACAAAGTCTGTAATGCATAGATTTACACTAATCATCGAACCAAAGATTTATGGGGCAAACAAGATGAAGACAAATTGGAGTGGATAGATAGACCGTGTGGGAGAAAGAGTTGAGGCCGGCTGCCCAAGATCACTATAAGGAAACTCAAACAAGGCAGCAGCAGTGAAGGGAGGGGGAGAGTAGAAATTGGACATAAGGTAGAAAAGCGAAGAAGCACAATCAAGAGAGTAATCAACATCAGAATAGATTATGGTTCAGCAAGTATTATGGCCAAGAGAGATCCATGAGCAAGGGAAAGCAGGGGGGCGTGGAGTGTGAAGGCCAAAATGGCATACCAGCAAGGGGAACAAATGTGAAACATGTAGGTCTTGAATAGGTTCAAATTTGGACTAAGCATTCTCTTGCAATTGCATAATTCAATGCACACAGCCCCAATTCTAGCCCATCTTACCCTAAGGTCTTCAAATTTTCTGAATTGAGACTCCAACTCGCTAGCTCCATCTGCTTTGAATCATTAAAAGAATGGTTTCAAGCATAGTTCAAAATATCATTATTGGCAACTTATTGCCAAGGGCAAAAAAAAATATCGGAAATAAATCAGCAACTTATTGGGAAAATATTGAGAACTTGTGAATCTGAATTTGCTTGAAGAATTCCTTTGAATCCACTTCAAATCCAAACAAATTGCTCTAAAACGCTGCAAATCACATATTTTCTCCTTCAAACCCTTTCTCCCTCTCCCAAACACCAATGTGCAAACAAGAAAATGTGAAATGAGTGTTTTTTGGGCCGTCAGCCCCTATTAGTGGACTCCGGCCAATGTTTTGGCAATAAGTTCATTTTTTTTCGGTATAAGTTTGCAAAATCTCAGTAATATAAATCCATGATAAAATTACCTGGTTATCACCGTCCAAAACTTCTCGCGATAAGTTTACTTATCTCAGAGAAGTCTGCAATATTTTAATCCATGATTAACATTGGTAACTACTTTCAAAGACATGTCCAAACTTTTTGAGCTTG
Source organism: Chamaecyparis obtusa (assembly GCA_027943335.1). NCBI lineage: Eukaryota > Viridiplantae > Streptophyta > Pinopsida > Cupressales > Cupressaceae > Chamaecyparis > Chamaecyparis obtusa. The sequence continues at coordinate 1,519,815 of BSBK01004010.1, read as the reverse complement.
ACATGAGGTTGATATTCTCTTCACTCTAAATCAAATTTGCCACCACCCTCCAAGAATATTTGTTGTGCAATGAATGGTTCCCTCCCTCAAAAGGATCAGTCACTCCCCATTTTGTAGGAACCAGTCCCCAAAATGTAGTTGTGGCCCTCTGACATACTAAGACTCAAATAGGAAGACATTTAAATTGAAAGTGTTCGTCACTTTTACCATCAATTTATAATATCCTGAGTAGCAAACAGGAAACAGTCTGATCCAGTAACAAAATTATGATAAACAGTAACCGTGCACTGTTTGAGGGAAATGTAGCAGCAGATGAGCTAGCATAACATCTGTCCTAGCCAAACTGCTACTGTGCCCTACATTAGAGTCTGCTTTTAATTATCTATGGAATTTCACTGCAAAAGATGTATTAAGGACAAACCCCCTAATAGCATGTTGCTACATTAAGAAACAAACAAAGCCTGTATTTAAAGGGTCAGTTATACAATACTTAATTATTTCTACAAGATCTGGTTGGCACTGTGACTTTTTGAAATATGAGCCACATTCTCCTTTCCACAACTTACACTACCAAAGAGGCTATCAAAAAAAAATTCAATAGAAATTGCATGAAACCAAGAAAAGCAGAAAAGACAATTACTTAATGAAGATTATTAAACATAAACAGAAGAATGGATGCAAGGAAACAACAGAAACAACATACTTTTGAATCACTGACACCAATGTTGATATAGTCTCAAGTTGCTTGCTTTGATCCTGGCTGACACTAGATTGCTCTGGTTTGGGTATTGAGCTAGGCAAAGGTGCTGTGCCAGTTGATGGACTGTTAACATTAGATGGTGCCATTGAGTTTGTAACACTTCCTGGTGATGCAACTCCACTTGCAGAGGGTTGCCTAGAAAGAGAGCTAGATTTGTGTCTACTAAATGACATGGATTGCTGAGCCTGTTGATGTTGTGAATCAATCTGCATTGAACTGGCCGAAGTAGCTGCATTCGATACAGTTGATACACCAAGTGATTTCTCCTTCTGTTGTCCTACAGATGCTGCCATATTGTTACATGGTCCAAGAGAAGTACTAGTAACCGTTGTGGATATCAGAGGTTGCGACAACTCCCCCAATTTTGTCAATGGTGGAGATTGCAGTACCCTTCTCCCAACTCCCCCAATTTCCCTGGAACTTTGTACCAATTTCCTTTTCATTAACAGCTCATCCCTTTTTTGATCTTTTTCACCTGCTTGGCCAAGAGGCTGCCAAGGGAAAGATGACTTACTGTATGGCTGCTGCGGAAAGCTTTGAGATGAAATTTGTGTTGAACCTGACAGGTCATTATCTACTTCCATCAAATGTTGTGTGTCTTTACTTCTACCAAATCCTAGGCTTTCTCTATCAATACCAATCTGACCCCGCTCAAATTCTAGTTCTTCTTTCACCTTAAATACTGCTGCACTCCTTGGATCCATGTAAGATGAAAGCTTGGAATCTTGTGCAGACATTGCACCACCTGTAACTAGTTGACCATCATCTGTTGTGACCTGTTGAGATGGCCTATGAACAGACATGTCGGAAATATACAGGGATTCATTATTTTGATTTTGTTGCATAGGCATATCCTTCCTTTGTTGATCCCTGGCAGGTTTTGTATCATAATTTGGCCCCACATTCTGCTGTTGAATTTTGTCCATAAAAGTCTGCTCTTGCTTTGGCTTTTTTAAATCTGCTTTGTTTGCTGAAGCTAAATCTCGTTCCCTCTTACCCAGCATGGGTGCATACATATTTCTAGCATCTACAGTGTTGGTCCAATCTTGCACGGAAGCTGATGCAAGGTTCGCAGAAGTGACTGGTGGAGATAGGTTTCCTGGACCAGGCAAAATTCTAGAGCGATTAAGTCCACTTTGCATTGTTAATGAATTTGATGGTCCTTGTACTCCAAGCCTGGACAAGTCTTGCCTGGATTCTATTTGAATTCTAGATGGAGTGGCTATACTGCTAGAAATATCAGCTGTAGGAGGAGCAGAAGTCTCTTGACTGCAAGAAATGCTGGAATCTTCAAATGTAGAAGTTGCTCCAGCAATTCTTGTCTGAACGATTGCTTTCTCAATGTTTCCTTCAATAGGAACATTTTTGTCATGGGAAAGATTGTTAGACATCGCCTTGACCAAAGGAAAACCTCCTTTTTGTTTTCTTTCACGTTGTGACAAAGGCAATCCCAAGTTGAGCTTCAAAACAAAAACACCAGCACAAAAAAAATTTAAAAACTATTAACCTTGTAATAGTCAATCTTCAAGAAGTCAAAGGGATATTAGGAGCCATTTATGACTGGCAGATTATGATTACAACTACTAGAATATTTCTAGGTATAAATGACTGCAGAATACACCATGGTATTAGAAGCTATGAACATAATGGACAGAATAAATATCATAATGCTGACAACAAGTAAAAAAGATTGAAGAATGATTTTACCTTGTTTGAGTTGGAGTTCTCACATAGCCTCTCCAGCATTGGTGCAGGATCCAAACAAATTTTTGGTTGCACTGCCTTCAATATTCTTGACTCAATTTCCTACAAGCACAAAACAAGGTTAAACAATACTAGGCTTTTCCTGAGTGCTACAACTTTCAAATTTGATCCAAATATCAAAAAAGTTTAAGCACTAACCATAAGATCACTATAGGCCCAAGATTCTGCCATAGAAGAAATATCCTTTACAATATTCTCCATCGTAGGGCGCAGAAGAACTTTATGAACTACTGGATATCCTTCTCCAGAAGAGACAGAATCACCTGAAGTTGGCGAACCTTTGCGATAATCCCGAACCTGAACAAACAGAAACAACTTGTTTCAAAATAATGAAACTATATGGGGCTCATTCAACTTTTCCTTGTAGTAGCATAATCAAACAGAGCAGACATGGTAAACAAAGTCATTAACACACAATAGACATGGTACAAATGCAGGTATTGTCAAGCTTCCGCAGCACTCAAAATCTAAAACCTAGAAAATGATCATTGCATGGAGATCTTATTTCAGCACTCTGAACCCAAAAGTTAGCAAACCGCTGAATTACATGAGACAGCTGATCTAAGCACATTTCAATTTTATGTCCACCTAAGCTTGTACCTTAAAAATATATATCTTGCTAATGGTTTGAAGTTTGAACAACAAATGACAATGCAGAAAATTTAGCATAACAATTCTCCCAAAAGTCAGCAGTTCAAGACCCAGTGCTTAAACATTGTTAGTTAACAGATTGGCCTTTAAGAAATAATGATCAAAATAACTCATTTTAGCCCAGATATGAAGAGCAATAAGTAACTAACAGTTGGAGAGATTGCTCACTGGATTGGCAATCTTCCTCTGAATTCCTCGTAAGATCTATTTTTTATTTTCTGGAGTATGCTTTTAACCAGAAAGCAGGAAAGACAAACTAACATCCGCTAATCACCATGATACAGATGTGATTACAAATTCATAATAAAGAGGGAAACAAGGATAAATGATACAAAGATCACCACCTAGCACCCACAAAGGATGATTAGGAAATCAACATCATCTTTTGGATGACATGAACAGACTTATGACTCAAAGTTCATATAGCCAACATACCCATGATCTGATATTACAGGTGATTCATATTAAGGAGTAATTGCATAAGCACAAAGGCAAATTACAATCAAAAGAAGATGCAAATGAGCACAAAACTCAGGAAAATCTCCTTTATTCCATTAATCAAACTAGAAAGCACAAAGGCCCTCATCCCTGGTACAACAAAACATGCCTAAAGAAAATCACTGTTGTTTCTCCCTTTGACAAAGCTAAAACCAAATTGCCCTGAACTCCGATCAAGTCTCTCTAATGCCTCAAAGGACAAGGGGGATCAGAATGCGAACCCTTTTTTATGCTCTAGATACATACTTATAGATGTTACCAAAAGCCTTTTCAGTTTCTGCTCCTGTAACTGATTCTTTGAAGTCTAGCCATAGAGACCTTTCGTTTCCTATAACCACCTCTTTAAGATTTGTTTAGAACCTTCAAAGTTCCATCTGCTTCTTTAAGAGCCTCCATTAGATGCAATATAATGTGTCATTTCAACCAGATCTGCTAAATAACTTCGAGGTTGCTTATGCATATCAAAAGATTTAATAAGTGTCGGGAAAAAAATGTGTAATTCCTTGCTCATTCTGATCATAAAAACTTAATAAAAAAGTATGCGTGCAGTCCCATCCTCTTGTTCTACCTCCCTTAAATTGTTATGGGAAATCTTAAGTACCAAATCTAACATGTGAATCATTTCCTTCACAAGAGCTCCTGCTGCTGTTAAAGTCTCGAGGTCATGTATTTCCTTCTAAGCTTCAAAAGAACTATGCCACTTAGATACAACAATGTGGAACATAGCTTCATTCATAGTTGATGCAATATTGTCACAAATAAGACCTCGGAACAATGTATCATTATTGCCTTCCTCCTCATGCTTTTTAGTTTCAGCACTACCACTTTTTCCCTTATGGTTAGCAATACCACACTGCTGGTATGCTGTGCAAAAAAAACAAAGCAACTTCAAAGAATACAATGATCTCACCGTTCTGATTGCAGGATGCTATCTCCTAATGTCCTCCATTATAGACTGCATTAACACATTATAACCCACATCTAGAAATTGGTCGACGCAGTTCTGGAGGAGTCCCAGAACACCCTCTTTATATGACAATAGAATATTAGCATCACATGCAATGTGTTTACTAGGTCCTCGTTTGTTCTGCCATGTCTTAAGTATGTTCTCAGCAGGTGTGACAAATAGGTTCTTCACAATCTTTTTTTGAACCATCTGGAGTAAGTGTAAAAAAAAAAATGTTCCACAGAATAGTGAATGGTGAGGCAAATCTCTTAGGCGTGAAAGTTTTCTCTGTTCTTTTTCCTCTTCCATCATTGACTGTAGAACTCCTGCTGACTGGAGGATTTTGTTGTCCTTCGAATTCATTTGTTGTGTAGAGGCTACTAGATCAGGCCGTCGACCCCAAAAAATGTAATGGGAAATCTGAAGTAGCAGTAAATTATCTTGTTTAAGAAAACCATGCATGCCAGAAACATGTTGAGTCAATGCCAAAAACGGATCCATCACATTTTCATGAAACAAACACTCCAAGAGAGCGTCCATTAAAGGGGAACTGGGAAGCAGATCTGCCCATCATCTGTTGAAGTGAAGGTTCTTGAATGGCTAGTAAATTACGAAACAGTGTGACCACCAACTGGATGATCTTCCAATCATCTTCCGTGAATTCCCCACATTCCAAATGTTCCAGTGGTTCTTCATAACATTAATTATAGTCTCCAGTTCATCTCAATAATGCTCAATGGCAGGTATCAAGTCCTGCGACAACGTATTCTACTTTCCAAGTTGTTTGAACCATAGAAACAAGAATCGCTAGTGAATCGCATGAATCGCCGGTTTGGCAATTTGATTCACTCTGGCCGATTTTTTATGAACCGTTGAATCGGCTCGGCGGTTTTTTGCCATTGTTAAAATCTAGGGTTTTTTAAATAAGTTTTAAATTGTTAAAATCTAGGGTTTTCTAAATTTGCCGATTCCGATTCATGATTTGATTCGGCCTTGCCGATTCCAATCCAATTCCGATTCTCGTTTCTTTGGTTTGAACACACCTCTTGTTCGTGGATGATTTCTGTGAAGAAATCACTGCAATTTCCTCAAATTCTCATTTCAACTTGACAGCAAGGAGTGTGACAGGTTCTAGGTACTTTGTTTGGTCAAATGCTAAATCCATCTCTATTTGGTTTATCTATGTTCAAATCCTTTGAACAAGAAGCTGATTATGATCTATGCTTCTAAATTTCGTGTCGAAGGAATGAAAGAGCTTCCAAATCTCTTTTTGGACTCCACCATCAGTTTTAGAACATGAAATAAATGCCAATTGACCTTTTAATATAGTTTCAAATGCTCAATCGGGTTATGATAATGGATTAGGAACTAATGGGTTGATACCATTATATAATGCTATTCTGGATTGATGTCTCAGACTCACCAATCGAGTTTAGGATGTTGCTTTGCGAGTCAGGTCTTTGAATGGTGTCGATTGTTCATTCAACAGTTGCGGGCTCCGACAATGGTTCTAAATGCCCCATAGGGTCCTGAAACTAATTTTAGAACTAACGAACCATACCGACTGAGATCCTGTCTTTTGTGCAACACGAATGTTCAACAAACATGTCCTTATTAATATGTATTCCTCGTTCACTTCTTAGTGTCGACAACAATATTCAATCGACATCCAAAATCAGCTCTAAAACCTTTAGCAAATGCTGATCTCCTTTTTGTTCCAGTCTGGCTATCAGATTCCGAAATTGTTCTAGGAACTTTACAATATTCTGACAGTGACTTCATATCCCACCTTTCAGTCAGGTTCTTGTTTGATTCCTTTTGAATGTGTTTGCATCACCACACAAAAGTTTGATATCCGAATTTATGGATTTCTCTTTGAGCCTCTTTGTATTCATTAAATAGTCTTTTCCCTGATGCCCACATTATGAGTATTTTTAACAAAGTCAAGCAGTCAGATATGTATATGAACTTTGGTACCATATTTGCATTTGGGTTTAAGAGTTCGGGGGAGAGCCTGACTCACAAACTACATATTTTGTAGCTATATCATAGACATGTCGTGTGGTAGTTGCAGGCTCAAACACTCTATCAAATGCAGTAACTGTCATTGGATTATATTCATTTCAAACAGTTGTATCTCCATCTGTAGTCTTTGAGTCAAGTGTAGCCAGAACTTTGGTGAGGTCATGGCTTTCTGAAGATTAAGGAACCGCCTACATTGCTCGACAATGTATGCTGTTGGCAAATCGGGGGAACATGTAAACTTCATAACCTTCAATATTGGTTTGGTAGTTCTTGATATGGCACAACATCCTGACAATGGAGGGAATTTCAACTTGATTAAACACTCTTTTAATTATTTTTCAGGTTCATGGATTAATGTAACTGTCGACTCCAAGGGGAACTGAACTGGGGGTCCAGAAGCATAATCTAGAAGTGTACATTGGGTCAATAATCCTCCAGAATCATTTCTATCGAAAAGACACCAAAAGGTTGTCTCGATGATACAAGGCATAACAGGGTAAACACAACTACAACTTGAATCCATCCACACATGTCAACTGCAAATCCTTCTATTGAAATCTTATTATCTGGAACAACATTCGACACTGACATCATTGCTTTCATAGTCTCTTGAATTTTAATCTCATGTGCATTGATTTCAAGACCAATAACGACAAAGTGCCATAATGCACACAACCAAAACACCTGCATGCTTTCCTGATTCAACTTAAAAATAAATGGGATTTGTGCAATAGTGGAAAGGAAATATAGTTGCCACCACAGTCCAAAGAAGTTTTGCGGCTTCAGAAGTCTTCATTGCTAACTCAAAGAGCAAGAAAATTTAAAATTTCCCTGTTTCAAAATAGGGATAACAAACATCTATTCATTTGACTGGTTATACAAAAGAGTTAATAACACCACCTCCTTTTTTTCATTTAAATTTGTGGATAACAGTTCATATTTTAACATATTTGAAGCACTTAAAATCTGACAATGTTGTTTTCATTTTACAAAGCTAGTATAGGCAGCTTAAATACAGGTGTTGGAGTACTGTAGGTACATTTACTGTAATTTAAAATACATCTTCAATCCCTTGTCACCATGTCTTAGCATGTCTATATAAAAAATGCAACAAGTGGCCACTTCTCCATAGCAGCCTGCCAAAAAGGTGTTAAGTGAGCTACAAATTATGAAAATGATTCACAGGAAATTTCATGAAAGATTTACATCTATTTCCAAGGACTTTCTAGAAGGAGGTGTTTCCTAAACATTCTTGCTAACTATTTTGATCATGTGTGTCTGCTGTGATTTGAGTTCAGCCCTCGTTATTGTTTAAGATAGCAGGTACTTTGTCTTCTCACAGTTCTTGCAAGAACCACCAGCACAGTTCATTTGCTTTCCCATCATTCAAGGGCATCAAGAAAATTTTGATAAATTACAATGTATCTCTAGCATAAAAATCACTTACTCTCAATAATGCAAAAATTGCTTTAACTCTAGAAACCTCTACAGACTAGACAGTCACAGAGGAATCAGAAATTATTAAGAGGATCCTGATTTTCACAGGGAAAGTTCCTGGGATTTTGAGCAAAAAAGTTTTGTGAGGAAAAAGTGTTGATTTTCCGATTGTGTGTATATAGTATGATTACAGAGAGAGATTTATTCTTCCTTTATACTTATCGGTGGTGCCCCTTCACCAAGGGTCACCACTCTTCCACTTTGGCCTCGTTAAAAATATAATAATAATATATAATTATCTCTTATAGTTAATTATATATTAATTAATTATATAATTAATATATGATTAAATTATCTCAATAAATATAATTATAATATGATCAATGATTCAATATATTTATAATATTATAATTATATTGTTAATAAATATAGCTTCAATCAGATAATAGAATAATTATGATATATATATAATAATATTATGTAGATAATATTAATATTATTATTATATACATATATATTAAAATATATTATCATTATTATATATATCTATATATATTAATATATATCAGTCATGATCGAATATATGCACTATCGGGTGAGTGTTATTATCAAACATGACCACTTAAACATTGATTGAGTTCGACGGTAGTGTAATGGACATTACATGTCTATAGCATATGTTATACGGTCTCCATGCTACGTCATATGTTATACGTTCCATATGTTATCAACTGTTTTATAAACAATAAACTTTGCAGAGATACCATTAAGTATCCGTTTATCTTAGCGCATGGGTATTGTGGAAATATGTGTGACATGGCAGACAATCTCGACAGTATTGTGACTGTTATGTATTAACAGTCACGATACTATCATGACTGTTAATACATAACAGGCACGATAGTAATCTTTACATTTAAAGCAACTAATGCGGATTGCATTATTACAAACCGATATTTGTTATGGACTGTCACGTCATTTCACTATGAACTAACATGTCATTTCAAGTGTGAACAGTCACGTCACTTCCTGTGTTCAATATATATATAGATATTCAAATTTGTAGATTCAATCAATAACCAAGGCAATTGAAATCTACTACATATATTCAGTTTATATCTTATCCTCTGATCTCAAATTATTTAACATGGTATCAGAGCCAGGTTCCTTCATTGAAGTCTAACCACTTGAAGGAAGATCCGAACAGATTGAAGGAAGATCAAGATCAGTTTTTTATTTTCAAAATCTCAAAATGGCAAATGAAATGAGACTAGAAGACAGACTTGAAGGTGCTTCCAATTTTGAATCATGGAAACTTCGAATGATGTTAGTATTAAGGAAGAATGACTTGAAGTCAATAATAGAGAAACCTCTTCAACCTAATGAAAATGATGAGAAAAATAAATGGGAAAAGGACAATATTAGAGCAATGGAATTATTAGTAGATGGAGTGAAAAATCATTTACTACCTGTCATCACAAAGTTGGACTCTGCTCATGACATGTTCAAAGCCCTAGAAAACATGTTTCAAATCAATAACACCAGCAGAATTCTTACACTTAAAAATCAACTCTCTAATATTAAAATGAGTAAAGGAGAGACTATCACCTCATATTTTATGAGGATAACAGAACTAAGGAATCAACTCTGTTCTATTGGTCACATTTATGATAATAAGGAGTTATCTATGATAACTCTAAATGGGCTCCTTGTCTCATGGGAAAACTTTAGACAAGGAGTAAGTGCTCGCACCAAACTCCCCAAATTTGATCGACTAAAAGCTGACTGCATTCAAGAAGAGTACAACCTGAAATCCAGAGGAGTCTTGGAATCCACTAAAGAAGATGTTCAGGCTCTCGTCACTTGTTCAAAAAGGAAAAAGGGCAAGAAGACATGATCAGCAGCCGTTCAAGAAACCAAGAGACTACTCTTCAATGCAATGTTTTAGATGTGACAAATATGGTCACAACGCAAGAAATTGTCTTGACAGACTTAGAATGCAAGCTTCCCTTGCTGAAGTAAATAAATCAAATGTATGTTCAGAGAATTGCCTTCTCTAAACGGAATTCAAGATACCTTATGATTGAGAGGGGAGTTCACTATTGAAGGTGAAACACTTCTGAGGTAAACTTGTAATGATTATTGATTATTATGTTAATGTTATTTTATAATTATGAGCCCTGTGTAAATCATAAGTGACGACTTCCAAATGATTTATCACTTGTATTTGTTAAAATTATTGGAAGGTGACGATCTTGCAATAATTTTTCTATTGTAATATATATATCTTGCTTGTGGATACAATCGCCGATAGAGGCAATCCACTCTAAAGCTCATGAGTTGTGGATAGAATCACCGATAGAGGCAATCCATACAGGAGCTTGTGGATAGAATCGCCGATAGAGGCAATCCACACCTTAGCTCATGAGTTGTGGATAGAATCACCGATGGAGGCAATCCGCACAAGAGCTTGTGGATAGAATCGCCGATGGAGGCAATCCACCTGGGAACTGTGGATCGTCGATAGAGGCAATCCACCTGGGAACTAACCCTCATAGTTTATGAACTTATTGTGAGTTATATTTTATCTTCCCTAGCTAAGAGGGAGTGTTAATAAATATAGCTTCGATCAGAAAATAGAATAATTATGATATATATATAATAATATTATGTAGATAATATTAATATTATTATTATATACATATATATTAAAATATATTATCATTATTATATATATCTATATATATTAATATATATCAGTCATGATCGAATATATGCACTATCGGGTGAGTGTTATTATCGAACATGACCACTTAAACATTGATTGAGTTCGACGGTAGTGTAATGGACATTACACGTCTATAGCATATGTTATACGGTCTCCATGCTACGTCATATGTTATACGTTCCATATGTTATTGACTATTTTATAAGCAATAAACTTTGCAGAGATACCATTAAGTATCCGTTTATCTTAGCGCATGGGTATTGTGGAAATATGTGTGACATGGCAGACAATATCGACAGTATTGTGACTATTATGTATTAACAGTCACGATACTATCGTGACTGTTAATACATAACAGGCACGATAGTAATCTTTACATTTAAAGCAACTAATGTGGATTGCATTATTACAAACCGATATTTGTTATGGACTGTCACGTCATTTCACTATGAACTAACATGTCATTTCAAGTGTGAACAGTCACGTCACTTCCTGTGTTCAATATATATATAGATATTCAAATTTGTAGATTCAATCAATAACCAAGGCAATTGAAATCTACTACATATATTCATTTTATATCTTATCCTCTGATCTCAAATTATTTAACATATATTACCAATATAATTATAATAATTATATTACCAATATAATTATATGACCCCAATAATTATATTATTAAATTAATAATTATATTATCAATACCTTTATGTTATCTATGTCAGCCTGAAGGAATCCGACCATAGCTACAATAACATTAACACTCCCTCTTAGCTAGGGAGGAATCTTTCTTGATATCTAAGTTATAGAGTAATGCCCACGATGGCTACCCCTAGAAGGTGGATCCATCATGGCTACTCCCATGAATGAAAATGCAAATGAACATAAGTGTTCATCACGGAATCACTTAGAGTGATGTCGTCATCTCATCATGACGTTCACCATGGCTACTCCCAGAGGGTGAATGAACACAAGTGCAAAGTCATGGATTCTCTCACATGACATCACCATGGCTACTCCCAGAGGGTGATCCATCATGGCTACTCTCATGAATGGAAATGCAAATGAGCACAAGTGCCCATCACGGAATCACTCAATGTGATGTCATCTCATCGTGACGTTCACCATGGCTACTCCCAGAGGGTGAATAAACACAAGTGCTAAGTCATGGAGTCTCTCACATGACATCCACCATGGCTACTCCCAGAGGGTGGAACAAGGAATTTCACCTCAAACTTCTCCCTCACAAAGAAGAATGCATTAAGGGCTTGCACCTCAAACTTCTCCCTCACAGAGAAGAATGCATTATAGTACATCTCAAAAATCACTGATGCTAAGACTCCCTCTCAATAAGGGCTTCATTCTCCATAATTCCAAGATTTTCTCAAAAATACACAAACTTCACTCCAGCAAGGGGCTTGGTGAGAATATCAGTCGTTTGATCATCAATGCTAATGTACCTTAACTGAATACCATTCTTTTGTACCATATCTCTAGTACAATTATATTTAATCTCCACATGCTACTGACCTGTCATGAAATACAAGGTTGGAGTCTGCATCAGTCTTGGTGAATCCCAAGCTCACCAAGTATCCATCTATCAAGAATATTACAACATTAGTGTTAACATAAAGGCCTTCTAGCCTACATACATGGGACTCCATCCCATGAATCATAGTCCTCTGACTGCTACAATTTCCTGATAATTAGAGAAACCATCTCAACAAGGTCTACTCCCGTTGAATCAATATGAACAAGATCCTCGGAAGCCAACTGAAGCAAATCCTCTAGTTGCTCCCTCTATCACAAAAGCATACCCTACTCACATGGTGTTAGTTTCCTCTGAGTCTTTGAATATGCTGGGAATAAATCAATCTACCAGTTGAATGGACTTCTCATATTCATTTCAAATAACAATCTCATTCCTATGTTTGTTCATGCTTCCATGCTACTGGCTAGTGTACACACAGCTTGAACTGTTGCTTTTCTTCACAAGCAAATGACTAGACGTTTCATATTGCAATGGTTCTTCGCAGCAATAATATGACATTCACATTTCATATGTTAGCAGGACCTTCAAGACTTGCATTGTCAATACACAGGTAGAGGAAAACAATTACATGGAATCATGGAATCTTTCCATCATAATGGCCATTTCTGGTCATATGCAGAATTAGGCTCAAACTTGTTTCCTTACTGAAGATTACACAAACCAATTGCCGTGCAAGTCAAGATGTGCTCTAGCCGTTACTTAACATGCCAGAGATTTTCTTTTCAAAGCCACAAACCAAAATATGATGCAACGCTGCTCTTCTATATCAGAGAGAAAATAATTTTCCTGGCACTAATAAGAAATACGACACACAGTTGACTGTTTACATCAATTTGAGGAATACAAATTGTCTCATCTTTAAAACTCTGGTTCAACATGATGTTTCATTCCTGCAGGTAGTATTGTTTTATTCCTTCGTATTTCTAAGACTGGTTATCTTTCACAATAACGACAATGATTCAGTTTGGCATGCATTTTGAAATAAAGAAATAAAATATGTTCCTTGCTAATAAAAATGGTTACCAATTAATAATAATATTCTCCAGACATAAACACGGCATGCATCTTATTCAATACATTGAACTTATATGGAGCTTCAATTGAGTCAGTCACAGATATAGCTTTATTGAATGATACTAAATCCACACCAATGGCATGTGCTCAATCTGCAGCGGCATATGGATCGTCTGCAACATACATCCCCAGTCCTTTTGTACGCCTAGCAACAACCTTGAGGCATCCTTGTAAGGACTCAAACACCTCTCGAGTCACCTTCGTTCCATTGCACACAATAATAGTGACACAAAGCAAGATCTTCGAACAAAGCTCTTGAGGCATAAGGCCATACGAGCAGCCAACATTCGCCAAGCTTCGAAGCACCTCAAGCCCTGCTTCCCTCAACTTTTCTACGACAAGAACCATAGACTTCACATCCAACCCCCAAGTTCGGATCTGGAGTAGTCAACGATGATAATGATATCAAGGGATATCTCTATCCAAAAATGAGGTGCCAACAAAAACATCAAACAGCAAATAGGTCACGATCAGACTTGAACGTGTTAATCCTAACCGGTTACTGAGAGGGGGGGTGAATTAGTAAATACAATTTCTAATACTTCTTCTCACCAAATAGATATTCTTGCTAATACAGAAATTAAAACAATATTACAGCACCGATAAACAGAAATTGAATACACATGTCAACACAGCATATATACGTGGAAACCCTCGATTAGAAGGAAAAAACCACGGTGGGACAGAACCCACAAACTCCACTACTGTAGTAATAAAGTTTCCCTGTTAGAGGCTTACAAAGCACTCGTAAAAGTGCTACCCGGTTAAGGGACTTGATAGAAGACCCATTAGGATCTTGACCCTGTTAGGAGTCGCCTTGTCAGAGGACTTAAAACACTAGTGAAGATGTTACCTGGTAAAGGGATTTATACAGAGAATAGTAGGCTCACCAGTGAGATCATAGCTCACCAGTTCTTCCGGGAACAATAGGCTGGCTACCTGTTCCCCTTAAGCCTCTAGGCTTAATTTGCTGAAGAGATATCACCATCAGTAGATGATGACCTTACCTCAGATTTCTCCTCAGCGGAACTCTTTGTCCCTTTTACTGACCAAGTCTTCTTTACTTCCCTTTTGGTCTCTTTACTAAAGTTATCCTTCTGGTTGGGTAACAAGTTCTTGACCAGTTTGGCCGGTCCTTTTCCTTTGATCATCGATCGGTTCTAGCATTCCTTGGCTAGATGCCCAATCTTGTTACAGTTGTAACAAGCCATTCCGGTTCCTCTCCATGGATTGACCCTTCTTTCCCTGTCCATGGGTAAGTGACATCCAGAGTTCCTATGGTCCGATGGTCCACAGGTAGCACAGTTGGATGTGCTCCGGTTTACATTCCTATTATGGAATACCAGTCTCGGTGGGGATTTGAATGCCATGGTTTTGGACCTGCATTCTTCCGCTTTGTGTCCAAACTTGTTGCATGCATAGCAATAGCCCTTGAAGCTTCCCCTGCTTCCACTTGACACACTATTGGAGTGTGACCTACATTCAAAGGTCCTGTGACCATACTTGTAACAATTGTTGCAGTAGATGTTAGAAGTAAATGGTTTTACTGGTGCATTTCTACAGTCATTAGATTTATGACCCGGTTTGCCACAATGTTTGCAAGAGGGTTTGAAGGTCTTCTTACCTTTGTCTTATGTAGGTTTCTTCTTCTCCATCTTGCCTTGCTTGTCTCCAGAGGACTCACCGGTTTCTTTGTTGCTTTGACCAATGTACCCAAGTTCTGTGGGAACCTTGTACTTTCTTTGAGCCCTCAGTTGCTCATCAAGCTTCTCTGAGCTTTCACTGTACCTTCTAAGTTTCTCATTTCTCTCTTCAAGAGTTTTCAGCTGTTCCTTTAGTTGATACAATTCAATAGCCAACATTTTGCATTCATGTCATGCAAGTGCTCATGCATAATTGCATTCTCTTGAGTTGTGCTTTGCATGTCTGCTTGAAGTTGTAATACGAGAACATCACTTTCTCTTATCGCATTTTCCGTTGGTTTTCTTGCTCTTTCAGCAATCGATAGTGCTTCTAAGGCACTGTTCTTTTCATCTTCAGCTTTCCTTTTGTCTTCGATGATTTTAGTCATCCTCAGAGCATGACTTTCTTGCTCCCTTTTTAGATTGGAAATTTGATCAGTTAGATTCTGTTTTTTCTCCATGAGATCAAAAATTGCCTCTTCTGCTTCATCAGATCCACTTTACCCAGAGAGTTCGTCAATGGTTTCATTACTCTCATTGAGTTGCAGAGCCAGCTCTTTCCTCTTTGCAAGAGACCTCCTCGGTCTATTCTCAAGAGAGGCTATCATGTCGTTGGCTTCCTCAAGCTGCTTTTGATACCTATAACCCTCCATGATCTTTACTCAAGGGGTTAAGCATTATATCTTTGAGAACCTAAGCTCTGATACCAATTGTTAATCCTAACCAGTTACTGAGAGGGGGGGTGAATCAGTAAATACAATTTCTAATACTTCTTCTCAGCAAATAGATATTCTTGCTAATACAGAAATTAAAAGAATATTACAGCATCCATAAACAGAAACTAAATACACAGGTCAACACAGCATATATACGTGGAAACCCTCGGTTCGAAGGAAAAAACCAAGGTGGGACAGAACCCACAAACTCCACTACTACAATAATAAAGCTGCCATGTTAGAGGCTTACAAAGCACTAGTAAGAGTGCTACCCAGTTAAGGGATTTGATAAAAGTCCTGTTAGGATCTTGACCCTGTTAGGAGTCGCCTTGTAAGAGGACTTAGAACACCAATAAAGATGTTACCCGGTAAAGGGATTTATACAAAGAACCTGTTAGGGTTCACCCTGATTGAGGGATTTAAATATGCTTCTCAATTTAAAGCAATGATCCTATGATGACACTATCTGTCGAATCAAATCATACTTGTTACCCTTTCGTCTACTTGGTTGTTGAATCTTTCTCTGCCTTTCACCTCTTGTGACTGTGATTCCTCTCAGAAGATTCTACTCTTCTACTTTTCTTCACTCTATGCTCTTGATATTCAACAACACTTCTTTCATGTCCTTTGATCTGTATTTATAAGAGATTATCTTATTAAAAATACATCTCATAGTTTCGCCAAGCTGTAAACTCACACAAATCATGCATGCAAAAAAGCTTGCAAACTGATCCTGAGTTTACCTCGAAACACTCGTAAATAAAACAAAGCTAACTTCAGTTCCACTGAAAAAGCTAACTCCAATTTAACTAAAAATGCTCTGCATAATCCAGTTCGGATTATCATGCACTTAATTGGTGAAGAGCTTGTATCCGGTTAGTCATCTTTTCCATGTGTGTATCCCATGACTGGTTGGAAAAACCTGGACCGGTATAAGTGTGACCAGTTAAAGTACACCACTTTCTTGTTTAGTCTACCAGTTCACAATTACGAGTACCGGTGTGATGCACCAGTGTTCTGGTGGGATTGATGCTTGCCTATGACTTTACCAATGACAACTAAGTTTATGTCAACAATCTTCCCCTCTGGCATTGGTGGCAAAACATATAAATGCACATCACCTGTAGACTTCCCTTGTAGATCTCCTTGTCTACCTGGAGCATATTCTGACACACACTGTCATCTCTCTCTTCTCTAATCTTTCATCTGTGTTGATCTTCTCATCTGTATTACATCTTCCCCTTTTTGCCTCCAAAGGACAAAGGGTTGTTACTCCTTACATGTTTACATTTTATAATTGTAACTTATTGAACATATCCTTATAAATTTTCTTCGCAGAATCAAGGAATAGCTTCCATATACCTGTTACATGATCTAAATTTTTCTTTGCTGCTTCCAGTGAGACAATTATATTTTCCATGCCTTCCACTGTTTTGTAATCAAGTTCTTTGATCAGTCTATCTGTATATGTTGTCGTTGTCTGCATTAAATCAAAAGTCGGTGCAATGAATAACTGGAATCCAACAAGATCTTGGATTCTTTTTGTATTTTCTTCTAAAGCTTTCCTTAAGGTGAGAGCAAGACTTATCAGCTCTTAGTTGTACTCTGTTGCAGAAGAGCTCTTAGCATCAAATTTGGATGTTAGAACTTTTATCTCTTATGTTGTCTTGTCCATTCTCTCAGTTATGTCCTTAACAAAATCTTCAAAATTAGAAGTCCGTGTTATCAACCTTCTTGCTTCCTCTATCTATTCCTGTAGCTCTCTAGTTCTTGTAGATACATTACCTTTCAATTCTTCAACCTGTTTGTGAAGAATTTCTATTCTCTTCTCATAGTGATCAATTACAATTGTTTCTAGGTCAGTGACATTTCCCCCAATTGCTTGTGCTAGTACCTCCAATTGTAATGTCCCCACTTTAGCAGTTGACCAAGCGTGTGTGCATTAGCCTTGTTCTACATGGTCCCGAGGGCTAACGAAGGGTTTAAGGGGATCCTGGAGTGTTTTGGCCTAGTCATTTCCAATTTGGGCCAAAATGAAGTTGATTTACTCAGTTTCAGGCATACTTACTATTTTTAGTAAGTCAACAGGACACAGTGGAGGCCAGTTTTGGTGATTGGATTTGATACTCTTTGGTGAGAGTTTTCCGACGAGCTATCACTTGCATTATTCGGAGTCCGATTGCTAATACTTTTTAATGCCTGAAGTTTTATTAAAGTAACATTTAATTTAATTGTAAAGTATTAAAGTGTTACTTTAATATTTATTTTATGGGGATGTGTACCCAAGGGAGACATAAGGGGATATTTTAATATATGTTTTATATTGCTCATCTTTTATCCCACATTGCCCATGAGAGTTGAACCGACCTTTGGAAATAGAATAAAAGGAAGCGTTTGTGGCTTCATTAGGGGGGTTGAATATGAGAAGAAATTGGTGTGTGAGTTGCAGATCCGTTCTTGGCATTTGAAGACGTTTATCCTCTCTTGTGACATTCTAGACGTCATTCCCTTGGGGTTTGGCCTTTGGAATCCATTGTTATCAGTTTCATTATCAGGCAGTTTAGTTGCATTTCCAGCTACAGGCAGATTTGGTATTTTACTCATATCTTCTTCACTACTTGTCCAATGCTTATGCCGCTTTGAGGGAATGATTTTATGAAGGTAGTGGAATGATTGAAGGACAAAGTACTGTAGCGGCACTGTTCATGCGGCACTATTCATACGGCACTATTCACGCGACACTATTCACACGGCACTATTCACGTGGTACTATTCACGTCACTGTAGCAGCAAATTCGAAAGCATGGGCTGGAGTATTATTTCATTAATGCTGGAGTAATTAGTGAGTTGATAAATCTGCCATGTATTTGGTTTTATTAATTCTGAAAATAACATTTTATCGGCAGCAGTTCATTGTCCACTTTGCATATTATTGTAGTTTATTTCTTGTTTATGTTGTATGATTCCTATTCCATGCACAAAACACAACAAACAAATAAATGTTTGATTTCCAATGTTATAAGGGGTTTAAAACATTAAATGGAGAAATAAGAAGTTGAATGCAAACTGTTTGACATAATTCCTTTCAGCAGTGGGTTTAGTTTTTTGGGGCATTCAGGGGTGTCCATTACACCAATTGATTAATTACCGATTCATCTTCATCTATATCTATATCAGGTACAAAATTGTACAAGATATTTCTTACACTAGAGAGAACCGTATCCTGTTTTCTCTTAGTGAGCTCCTTTAGCTGCCTTGTTGACCTTTTGCTTATGTCAACAACTGTTACACTAACTTTGCTTTTCTTTTCTTCAAAATCTGTTGCAAATGTTAGCTTTCTCTTTAATGAAGATGTACTTGGAACATCTATTGATTCCTTCTGCCTTGTTTCCTGTTCCGGTTCTTCCTCTGCAGGTTTTTCCTGTTCTGCTGTTACAAGCAATTCTTGTTGTTGTGTCTCATTGGGACATACCTCTTCTTTTGGATGTACCTCTCCTTCTTGATGTACTCCTTCTAGATGAACTTGCTCTTCTGAAGCTTGTTCTATTTGTTGCTCTTAAGCAACCTGCTGATCAACTTTAACTATTTCTTTTTCTGCAATCATCTTTGTTGATGACTCCCCTTGTTCTTGTGCATCTGGTCTTACAAATGTCTCATGTTCACCTATTGGTGCTTCATCTCCAAGATTAACTTGTTCACTGGTTGTGAACTATTCAGGTGTAACTTCCTTCTCACTGGTTGTTGATTGTTCACCAGTTCTGAACTGTACCGGTGGTACCAACTCTTTTTCAGGTTCATCTTGTGCGATGTCCTGTGGACCTGTAGACTTAAGAGTGTTGAAGTCATATTTTTGCCAAAAATCCAAAGAATCTTCATACACATCTTTTTCCAGTCCATTAATGATCTTGGCACCCTATTCTTTGTGTCCAAATTAAGTAACATTGCTTCCATCAGAATTTTTATTGTATCATCACTAAGACCTGATCTTACTTTTGTCAAAGTTTCCCTTATAATCTTATTGTTTGTTGCTAAACCGATTCTCCATTTGGCCATTAGCCTTTGATTCAATTGTGGCGGAAAGTGAGGCCTATAATCCCTAGGACTTCTGTTGAAATCTAAAAAGGTTTCTAACAGAGCAGTCTCAATTTTCTACTTATCCTCTTCTACCAAACCACTGAAACATTTTGCAGCATTTGACACTTCACCGAAATCCATGATTTCATCAACTATATTATCTACAATTAAAGTTCGAGCTTTACCTTTAACTGGGGAAGCAAGTAGGGTTGGTGGAGTGAGATCACTACATGTGTCTTCAGTGATATCAACGATGAACGGTTCAATTGCAATCTTTTCCTTGACCTAAGTCTCATCTCCCAGTATGCCTTTTCCCTTTCCAGCATCTATTACCGGTGGCTCCGTGGTCTTATGTCATTCTGCTTTTGCTTGATGTTGTTGCTTCAAGACATCCGTCCAAGTAGCAACCCCTTCATCATGTACTTTATCCACTTCACCAATTAGGACCTGACCCATTCTCTTTCTGATGTTGAAACTCTGTTTGTATAGGTCAGCTCCAGGCTCAAGTGATTATGTACTTCTAGCAGAGCCCTTATCCTTAGCTCTCTCTCCTTATCTAAGGAAGATTTCCATCTTCCTTCAATTATTCCTACTAGATCTTCAATTCTTTATGAAATATAGCAGGTGTTACGTTTTGCTTGTGAAGAACAAAAACAACAGCTTCTTCCAGCTTTCTATTATCGTCCTCATCACCAAGCTCATATCTTCTCTTAACTGCACTCAATCCACCTGTCTCCTTTATTCCTTCAACCACTTCATCAATGGTTGGTTTCCTTGCTCTAGGTGCATCCTCTTTTACCAGTTTCCCGGTCTTTCTCTTTCTGTGAAAAGTAGTTGTTTCTTCAGTTTCTATTTCTTCCAATTCCTCACCTTGTGCACTAGACACCTAATGAGTCCTCTTTCTTTGAACCTTGGGTTCTTCAGCCACTAACTTCTTCCTAGGTGTGGGAGTTCTTTTTACATACACCTTCTTCGGTTCCTTTGCAGATGTCTTTTTCTTCAAATTTGCTAGAATCTTCTCATAGGTCCCAAACCAGTATGCTGATAGATCTAAGTTTCTTTCTTGAAGTGCATCAACATATGCCTTTGCAATCTTAGAAGTAATCTCATAATCGAGCTCTAGTGCATACTCAGACCTTGGCTCCACAGCTTGGAAAATACAATGATCGGTGCTTACCAGAAAGCACATCTCTTCTTTGTATTCATCAACACTGGTAGAGGGAATTCTTTCCCTGTTGTGCATTCTTAATTGAAAGGCCTCAAAGTAGTCAATCATGACCTTATTAAACCGGTTCCCCAAGTTATTTGCTAACTCACCTATTTGAACCATTACCGGTTTATCTTGTTGCCATGTGACCTTCCCTATGCCTGGAAATAATTTTTGGTTAAAAAAGAACAAACATACCAATAATGTCCCATACTTCAGAAACTTCTTCTTGACCAAGCCAAGCTTCTTCAAGTTTTCAAAGATCTGCCCCCTCAGCATAGCGCATATATCATATCCCACATTGTCGTGCATAATCCTATGCGCCACATGTATTGCTCCTCCCGATACACTATTTAGGTTACTTGACTGGTATACCTTATAGCCGATAACCAATGCCGCAAATCGAACGCCATCATATTCAATGTCATTCACAGTCATCATCTAACTATCATACTTAGACTTTGTCAACCGTGTGACTTCTGCATTAGCTATTGTCCTTAGGGTTAGAGCTTCCCCTATGGCATTACAACCAGTCACCCTACGTAGGTCTTCTTTCGTTATTGGTGTGACCACGCCTTTCGCAAGCCACATTCCTGGTTCGTGAACCCTGCTCAAAACCAATCTAATCCAATCCAGTCGAAACACGGTTGGATATTTCACTCTATTAATCAATCCCGATGATTCAAGCTTTGCATATTTGGATTAGAGCTTCCCGTATTCACAAAGTGAAAGGTATTCACTCTGGATGAACATTTCACCCAGTTCCTCCTGTTTGTTGTGGATGAATGTCGTTACATCCTCAGCCAGCAAAACACCTGCAAGCACGGACGATAGAGCTCCTGCCATATCATTCTCTCCGTTCTGCACTGCCATAATGTCGCAAACCGGTCTATCCAGTTGATTAGCACTGATTAGGCTTACCACAGAAGATAAAGATGCCATAATACTAGACCGATTTTAGCAAAAAGTTCTTGATAAGATCCACAGAATTTGCTAAGCAAGAACGTAAATCACAGCAAGAAAAGATTACTCAAGCTTATGAAATCAATAATCACAGTTCGCAATGTAAAGTGAAATGAGAAATCAACTTTCCCTTTTATAGACTTAGGTAAACGGTAACATTTGTTAACGGTTACTGTATTAATTACCCTTACCTAACCTTTCTTTTGACAACCAATCTGCAAAATTGTTACCTATTCGCATATACTCAGTTGCAATGTCCACCTTGCTACTTCAGCAACACTTACCTGTCCGGTTCACATGTTAGATCGGTGACTCCTTCCTGATTACACTTTTTGACTGAGTGAGATCACAGCTCACCAGTTCCTTTGGGAACAGTAGGCTGGCTACCAGTTCCCCTTAAGCCTCTAGGCTTAATTTGCTAAAGAGATATCACCATCAGTAGATGATGACCTTACCTCAAATTTCTCCTCAACGGAACTCTTTGTCCCTTTTACTGACCAAGTCTTCTTTACTTCCCTTTTGGTCTCTTTACTCAAGTTATCCTTCTGGTTGGGCGACAAGTTCTTCTTGACCAGTTTGGCTAGTCCTTTTCCTTTGTTCATCGGCCGGTTCCTACATTCCTTGCCCAGATGCCCAATCTTGCTACAATTGTAACAAGCCATTCCGGTTCTTCTCCATGATTAGACTTACCACAGAAGATGAAGATGCCATAATACTAGACCGGTTTTAGCAGAAAGTTCTTGATAAGATTCACGAAATTTGCTAAGCAAAGAACGTAAATCAAAGCAACAAAAGATTACTCAAGCTTATGAAATCAATAATCACAGTTCGCAATGTAAAGTGAAATGAGTAATCAGCTTTCCCTTTTATAGACTTAGGTGAATGGTAACATTTGTTAATGGTTACTCTATTAATTACCCTTACCTAACCTTTCTTTCGACAACCGGTCCACAAACTCGTTACCTGTGCGCATATCCTCAGTTGCAATGTCCACCTTGCTACTTCAGCAACACTTACCTGTCTAGTTTACATGTTAGACCGCTGACTCCTTCCCGGTTGCTCTTTTTGACTAAGTGAGATCACAGCTCACCAGTTCCTCTGGGAACAGTAGGCTGGCTACCTGTTCCCCTTAAGCCTTTAGGCTTAATTTCCTGAAGAGATATCACCATCAGTAGATGATGACCTTACCTCAGATCTCTCCTCAGCGGAACTCTTTGTCCCTTTTACTGACCAAGTCTTCTTTACTTCCCTTTTGGTCTCTTTACTCGAGTTATCCTTCTAGTTGGGTGACAAGTTCTTCTTGATCGGTTTGGCCGGTCCTTTTCCTTTGTTCATCGGCCGGTTCCTGCATTCCTTGGCTAGATGCCCAATCTTGTTACAGTTGTAACAAGCCATTCCAGTTCCTCTCCATGGATTGACCCTTCTTTCCCTATCCATGGGTAAGTGACATCCAGAGTTCCTATGGCCTGATGGTCCACAGGTAGCACAGTTGGATGTGCTCCGGTTTACATTCCTATTATGGAATACCGGTCTCGGTGGGGATTTGAATGCCATGGTTTTGTATTTGCATTCTTCCACCTTGTGTCCAAACTTGTTGCATGCATAGCAATAGCCCTTGAAGCTTCCACTGCTTCCACTTGACACACTATTGGAATGTGACCTACATTCAAAGGTCCTGTGACCATACTTGTAACAGTTGTTGTAGTAGCTGTTAAAAGTAAATGGTTTTACTGGTGCATTTCTGCAATCATTAGATTTATGACCTGATTTGCCACAATGTTTGCAAGAGGGTTTGAAGGTCTTCTTACATTTGTCTTTTGTAGGTTTCTTCTTCTCTATCTTGCCTTGCTTGTCTCCAGAGGACTCGCCGATTTCTTTGTTGCTTTAACCGATGTACCCAAGTCCTGTGGGATCCTTGTACTTTCTTTGAGCCCTCAGTTGCTCATCAAGCTTCTTTGAGCTTTCACTGTACCTTCTAAGTTTCTCATTTCTCTTTTCAAGAGTTTTCAGTTGTTCGTTTAGTTGATACAATTCAATAGCCAACCTTTTGCATTCATCATCTTTGTCATGCAAGTGCTCATGCATAATTGCATTCTCTTGAGTTGTGCTTTGCATGTCTGCTTGAAGTTGTAATACGAAAGCATCACTTTCTCTTACCGCATCTTCCACTAATTTTCTTGCTCTTTCAGCAATCAATAGTGCTTCTAAGGCACTGTTCTTTTCATCTTCAGCTTTCCTTTTGTCTTCGATGATTTTAGTCATCCTCAGAGCATGACTTTCTTGCTCCCTTTTTAGATTGGAGATTTGATTAGTTAGATTCTCATTTTTCTCCATGAGATCAAAGACCACCTCTTCTGCTTCATCAAATCCACTCTACCCAGAGAGTTCCTCAATGGTTTCATTACTCACTCAGTTGCAGAGCCAGCTCTTTCCTCTTTGCAACATACGTCCTCAGTCTATTCTCAAGAGAGGCTATCATGTCATTGGCTTCCTCAAGCTGCTTTTGATACATGTAACCCTCCATGATCTTTACTCAAGGGGTTAAGCTTTATATCTTTGAGAACCTAAGCTCTAATAGCAATTGTTAATCCTAACCAGTTACTGAGAGGGGGGGTGAATCAGTAAATACAATTTCTAATACTTCTTCTCAACAAATAGATATTCTTGCTAATACAGAAATTAAAAGAATATTACAGCACCCATAACAGAAATTGAATACACAAGTCAACACAACATATATATGTGGAAACCCTCGGTTAGAAGGAAAAAACCACGGTGGGACAGAACCCACAAACTCCACTACTGCAGTAATAAAGCTGCCCTAGTAGAGGCTTACAAAGCAATGGTAAGAGTGCTACCTAGTTAAGGGATTTGATAGAAGACATGTTAGGATCTTGACCCTATTAGGAGTCGCTTTGTAAGAGGACTTAGAACACCAATAAAGATGTTACCCGGTAAAGGGATTTATACAAAGAACCTGTTAGGGTTCACCCTAATTGAGGGATTTCAATATGCTTCTCAATTTAAAGCAATGATCTTATGACACTATCTGTCGAATCAGATCATACCTGTTACCCTTTCCTCTGCTTGGTTGTTGAATCTTTCTATGCCTTTCACCTCTTGGGACTGTGATTCCTCTCAGAAGATTCTGCTCTCCTGCTCTTCTTTGCTCTATGCTCTTGATATTTAACAACACGTCTATTCGGCCTACTCGTCTTTTTCCGCTCCATATTAACCTAACTATTGGAAGCTAGCGATTGAAACACGATTAGCTCCAGGGCCAACTATAGTATAGTTCCGACCAAGCAGCAATAAATGCACCGAATAGCCAATGTCTTTCATGTCCTTTGATCTGTATTTATAAGAGATTATTTTATTAAAAATACATCTCATAATTTTGCCAAGCTGTAAACTCACCCATAAATCATGCATGCAAAAAGCTTGCAAACTAATCCTGAGTTTACCTTGAAACGCTCGTAGATAAAACAAAGCTAACTTCAGTTCCACTGAAAAAGCTAACTCCAGTTTAACTGAAAATACTTTGCATAATCCGGTTTGGATTATCATGCACGTAACTGGTGAAGTATCCGATTAGTCATCTTTTCCCTATGTGTATCCCATGACCGGTTGGAAAAACCTGGACCGGTATAAGCGTGACCAATTAAAGTACACCGATTTCTTGTTTAGTTTACTGGTTCACAATTTAGAGTACCAGTGTGATGTTTCAGTGTTCCGATGGGATTGATGTTTGCCTATGACTTTACCAATGACAACTAAGTTTATGTCAACAGAACACAATAATAATGTCAATGTGTTCAGTGATGTGTAGGTTCGGTTGCAATGATTATTCTACCTTGGGGTCAATAACAATATATGTACTGTTGCGGCAATATTCCACCTTGAGCTCGATGAAAATGACAATTATGTTTAGTGCTCTACATATGGTGTTGCAATCGTGATGAGGAATATTCAATGTGATGTTTGACGAATAACACTGTCCTCTGTCTGATTTGCCAATGCTCCAACCTCTAATCCTATATGATCAAAATTATGTGATTTCCTAGATGAACTTCAGGTGCGATCTCATATATAATGTATGAGAGCTTCACTCTCTTCGTTATATGGCGATACTGGAACAAACTGAGGTCTTTAGCGTTTGCACAATTTTTGCCTCCTTAAGGAGACGTAGCTTTAATTTTATCAATCACTTGGTCAAACTTAAAAATCATAATTCTCAATTGTGCTCTGAATTCTTACAAGCGCTCTACGTGTTGTATCACCTTGAATGTTTCCATTCCGCGGAGGTGGGCTTTTTTTGAAATGACAAGGGCTGATGGAAACAATTTGAGGAACATACGCATCTTCACATTCCTTCAACAAGGCTATTGATGCACTGAAAATGCAAGGCGACTTCTCACAGGCTTTACCAGCCAGAGTGAGATCGTGTTCTGCTTCTTCCATCCATTGCTTCTCATTAAACCTCAACATACCTGGCAGATCCAACTTATCTCTCTGCAAATGGACCAAATCTACCCAAAAATATATAACCACCGAATAACAAGATTAAACCTTCCTCGGAACTGTTCAACCCATTTATGGTGGGGAGGTTATTTCTGAAACTTCATAGGCCAGTAGGGAACCCGCTCTGATACCATGTTGATTTTCCAATTGTGTGTATATAGTATGATTAGAGAGGAAGATTTATTCTTCCTTTATACTTATTGGTCGTGCCCCTTCACCAAGGGTCACCACTCTTCCAATTTGGCCTCATTAATAATATAATAATTATATATGATATAATTATATTATTATAATAATTATCTCTTATAGTTAATTATATATTAATTAATTATATAATTAGTATATAATTAAATTATCTCAATAAATATAATTATTTTATGATCAATATAATTATAATAACTATATTACCAATATAATTATATTACCCCAATAATTATATTATCAATACCTTTATGTTATCTATGTCGGCCTGAAGGAATACGACCATAGCTACAATAACATTAACAAAAAGAGTATTTTATGTCTTTCCCTTCTGAATACCTTCTCATTCCTTCTCTTTCCTGTAATGGTAATTCATTATTGATAAACAAGTAATTACAAATGGAGATGTAGTCTCGTTATATAGATTTACAAAGATGAAGTTTCTAAACGAAACAATCGGTAACTAAGACCGAAAATAGAAATTAACTAATAAATTAAAGACTAACTAAGATGACCATTAAAGAAACATTACAATATTCTAATGCCTTCCCTTAATAGTTATTGTCTAACAACCCTGCAAAAGACTGTACATGTGTTGTACTCATAAAATCTTTATAACAGTTTGCTTCTACTGAGACCCTCCCTGGATCTAAAAAATGTTAATGACCAAGAGAAGCCAAAATCCATCCAAAAAAGGCAAAGAATGCTGCCCCCTTCTTCAAAATGCTCTGCAACAAGAGATAAGAGCCTGCCACTGACTTTGCCACTAAGATGAGTCTACCACTAACCCTCCCAATATCTGCAAAAATTCTAACTAGAAATCATCACAAAACATCCAAAGTGATGTTGGTAACATAGTTGTCCCTCCCTGTAACCAGACACGCACACCGATAACAACTGCCATGATTTTGCAGAAAAAATGACAAACCCTCCAAACTTTTGTAGATGAGCACAACACCCCAAAAAAGACTCCAAGAAGTCAATTTTTTGAGGAACAAATCGAAAAACCAAATAGATAGATGGCACAAAATTTGAGATGCGGATCAGCAGACAAAACATCGTTTTTAAGGAAACAACAGTAAAACCTTTCCAGAAACCAAAGAGCCCTCTTGAACTGTGGAAACCTTGACCAAGGCATACAAGAGCAAACACTAAATTTTTGGGAAAAAAATTATCACCCCTCCCAAAATTTTTAAGGAAAAAATTATGAAAACCCCAGATTTTTTAAAGGACAAAAAAATATTAAAAAGCCACAAAATAATTTTTTTTAATGGGAAAAAATTATAAACCCATCAAAAAAATTTTAAGGAAAAAAGTTTATAAACCCATCAAATAATTTTTCTATGAGAAAAAAATTTTAAAAATCCCTTATGTGGCTCCAAAAAACCAGTTGTGACTTGCAGAGAAACGTGAGCATTAAGCCACCAAATAGTTTTATCAAGGGAAAAAAATTATAAAATCCCTCATAGAAACCTTCAGTGGTAAAACACCAAACTTGCGTGGCAAAACAGCACGTGCAAGCAACATGCAACTCAATGCACATGCAAGTACATGCAACCCACGAAATTTGAGGACTTTTGCTCAACCAAGAAATCGCACGACCAAAAACCTTGACTAAGCTCGTGATTTTCAGCAAAAAATCCTTGAATCCGCCAATGAATTTGCAAAGGCATTTTTTTAATTAAAAAACGATTCAAAAATTTTGGAATAAATTCCAGGACCAAAAGGGCTATGAATTTTTCTTTTAAAAAATTTGCCTAATCTTAAAAAAGCGCATCGACCCGCTATGATACCATGTAATGGTAATTTAATATTCATAAACAAGTAATTACAAATGGAGACGTGTTGTGAGTTTTTTCACACCATCACCCCATTGAAAATGGGGACCCCCGCTTTTTGCTTGAGCAATAGGTGTTTTGGCAGTTCTCCCAAGTTGGTGATGATTAAGGAGAGTTTGAAGTGGCCTAAAAAATTTAAAGATGATTCGAGAGGTTGAGCAATGAGAATTTTTGGTGCGAAGAGGTTGGATTATGATTGCAAAACAATAAAAATTGTTATTTTGGCCAAGTCTGTATTATGGTTTTCCACCGAGATAATTTTTGCTTGCAAATCCAAATTAAAGATTTGGATTTAGAATCGATTTTGAATATACTTTTTGCTTGAAATTTTTTTGCAAGCAAAACCTAGATTTCATGGACTTATAAAATTTTTGGGAAATTTGGCGAAATTTTGCAGATTGTGGAATTTGAAAAAATGGAATTCAGCAATTTAATCGAGTAATTTTGACTAAACAATTTTTGAAAAATCCAAATTCTAAGTGTCAAAATTGCAATTTTAATGTTCACTTTTCACAAGTTGGTAGGCATGTTCCTACGAGTTGGTTGGGGTGCTCTTGCATCATGGCAAAATTTCAATAACTTGATGGAATTTCAACATGGAGTTTGTAAGGGAAAATGGTAAGATTAAGGTGAGAAAATGATTTTTCTTTAACCAAGTGGAATTATTATCTTGAGAAAATTATTTTTGGCTAACGAAAATTACAATTTGCTAGGAAGGAGGCAAAATGATTTCAAGTTGGCAAGCAAGTCTTTGCAACTTGACAAGTGTGATTGTGCAAGTTGGAGGGTTTGGCTTGGTAGGTTGGTGTAAGTTTGCAAATGTGAGGTAAGCTATTACAAGATGACAAGAGGGATCTTACAAGTTGGAGAGGGTGTTCTTACAAACATTCACAAGCTCCTTTACCAATTTCATCAGGTGGATTAAACAAAACTTTCATTTTCAACACGCCACCTTGCAAGTTCGATTTGAATAAAGAGCCTATTGGTGCAAAAATTGATATAAACTTTGAGTCCATTGCCTTGCTTGAAATTTGAAATTAATTTGAGGACCCCTTTGTGTACTAAATTTGATGTAATTTAAGGCTTAATTGGTGTGAAATTCAGGGCAAGTTATTGGGTCCACAATTGGGAGAGTTTAAAACTTAATTAGGGGCCTACATGATCTTTTTTTTCAAATTTTAATTTTGGGGCCTATGTCAATTTCGGATTTGGCTAATTTAAATCCATAATTTTGTTAAAATTGATGCAATTTTGGGCCCCATATTTGCAAGTTTCAATTGAGAGAGATTTTAAAATTCAAGGAAATTTAATTATTATAATTTTGGCCCAAATTCCAATCAATCCAATTTAATTAAGGGCTGGAATTATTAAGGTGAATTTAATCCAAGGGGATGTGATTTAATTTTATTTCTTTTTCCCCCCATGCAAGTCATCCATTTTGGGCAATTAGATGGGTATTTAAAGAGGCGTTTGGGCATCATTTCTCATTGTTTCCAAGAGAAAATTTTATGATTACAAATTCTGGAAATGCATTTCCAGCCATGGGCGATTTTGTTTTGAGGATTTTGTTGGCTATTTTCATGCAATTTTCTCAAGTTTGAAGGCTTCTAGAGGTGGCAAGTTGGTCTTGGGGTTTAAAGACATCATCTTGGCATTCATTTTCACCTACATTTTGAGCAATTCTCATCTTCTCCGTGCCTAGAAAATCTGAGATTTAAGCAAATCCGAATTTGGAGTTGGTGCATTGCAATCTTGACATCATTTATCCAGCTCCTAGGGGCATCAAGTTACATCCATTGAACATGTTTTTTTTTGCCTAGATCTTGTGGATAAGTTCATGTTTTTGTGATTGGGCAAGTTAGTTGAATGAAATGCAATGATAATCCTAAGTAGCTTGGTCAAATGTTATTTTCAAAGTTTTATTGGGAATATTTTATCAAAAGAAATGGAGTGACTTGTTTCTTTGCCTTTTTTTTAGGTTGGTGGGGGAATTCTTGCAACTTGGTGAGGGACCTCTTGCAACTTGGTAGGGTTGACAGGAAGGAGGATGCAAGGTTTAAACTCAAATCTCTCAAGTGGCAAGGGAGGTCACACCAAGCTCAAGGCAAGATCAAGGGAAAGTTCAAGATTCAAGTACATGAAGGCTTCACCATTTCAAGATCAAGACATCAAATGAACAGGTACAAGCAAGCAAGTTCAAGACATGGCAATGAGAAAATTCCTAAGGACTCGAGTTGGTAGAGGTGCTACTGCTATTTGGCAGGCATGCTCCTGCAGGTTGGTAGGGGTGTTCATGGAAAGAGGTGGACAAGGTTGAGCATCTAAAAGATATCTTCCCTTCATCAAAACATCAAATAACGGGACAAGGATGATGGGGTGGCGGTTGGTTGTCTCCTCCAATCAAAATATTCCTCTTTCAAGCATGTGCAATCATATCATGCCAAGTGTCCTATGTTCTCATTGGTTAAAAAAATTATTGTAATTTTCTTCTTGGCCCACAAGTTTGGTGCCTTCATTTAATTGGTTGTAATTATGGCAACCCTAATTAGGGTTTATGGGATGTAATCTGGGCCCTTGATTTCAGATTTTTTGCCTCTTAATCTTGGCCACTCATTGTACTTGAGCCTCTATATAAGGCCATTTGCTCTCATTTGTAAAAGGAGTTATGTTGGAAAATTGTTGCCAAAATACTATCAAAATTGTTCTCTATTCATTGTTGTGGCTTGCATGGTGGATATACATGATTATTTTGGTGTATTTGCATGGTTCTTTACATCTCTCAATTAAAATAGGATTTCATTTCAAAGTTGCTTAAGTAAGAGTAAAAGTAGATAGATTGTGTGGTGATATTAGTGGATGTTTGATTGGTTAACTCTATAAAACTAGGCCACTAGCTCCTTGTAGATGCAAGGGTGCCTTGTGTGGTAATCTAGTAGTTTTGCTCAAGTTCAATTGGCATTGTATCCTTGATTTGTACTCTAAGTTGGATTGAGGGGAAGGTGTTGATATGAAAACCATTTGAGATCCTTTGAAGCTTTGCACTAGGTGGAGCTGAAGTCGCAGGCAATCCTCCATTTGGTAGGAAACCTAGTCCATCCATTAGTCTTCCCATCCATAGTTAGAAGTAGAAGTAGTCTAGATAGTAGGAGTTGAAGAGCAAAGTTGGAAGTGATATAAATCACAAATATATTTTTATTGCACATTGTGAAACCAAATTTTTAGAAGTGCAAGTAAGTTGGCATCCTTGAATGAATCATGTAACCCTGCCTAAGTGATTAACCAGCAAATCACATCATTTCAACTAAGTTACATATCCACAGGTGTAAGGAACCTTGGAGTCATTCCATGATCTTCATTGCAAAGCTTAGCATGCGAGATGACTTTATTCAAGAGAAGGTTTAATGCTCTATGTTTCTCGAAGCATTGAGTGTTTAAAACCTACATGTTGTGTAAGTGGAACAAAACTCGCATCAACAAGACGTAGTCTCCTTATATAGATTTACAAAGACGAAGTTTCTTAACAAAACAATCGGTAACTAAGACCAAATATAGAAACTAGCCAATAAACTAAAGACTAACTAAGATTACCATTACAGAAACATTACAATATTCTAATATTTCCATCAAGAAACAGGTTATTCCAAGAGCTCTTTGCCAGGTGGATTCCATGGTTCTCAGTCCCAATCACAGTTTTGGTCAATAAACTTAGAGTCAATTTTGGGTAATATCTTGAAGTTTTAAGAAATCGGAGAGAAGCCATGGATGTAAGCACGTTTGTTCCGATAGACAAAAGCCTCTGATACAAGAACAGTGACACCGAAAGATCAGTACAGTAGATTCTGCAGCCTAATTGTGGGCCTAGAAAATGTGAAAAGGATTTTCATGATCTCGTGATGAAGTTCCAGCATCAACTACAATAAAAAGGCTCTTCAAAACTCAGTCCAACAAAAGGAAACTATTATTTCTGAGCCTAAACAATAGCTGCAGTCAAATAAATGGAGGATTGCTGGAGAACTTCCAAATCCCCCATCCAAAGGAATTCAACATTCAAGAGATATTCTCAAGATAAAGAAAACAAGCAATGATGACATTTGTTCTTAAATAAAATCCTGGCTCTGCAAAATGGAAGATATTTGCTACATAGGCATAGACTCTTCTAGGGGTGTATTAAATCTGACATTTGGGAGAGTAACCTAATTTGCATTTTTTTTAATGAACCTAAACTATCAAACTGAAGACAACCCATAAAGTGCTTTCTGATCCAAAATGTATCATTCAAAAAGGATAAAATTAGGAGAGAAAGAAAGGAAGCAGAGATTCTTGTACATCCTCCTCCATGAAATATCTTTAATACAATGTGTGTCCAACACATGTTGAAATTTGCAACAGTGACAGGAATTAGAAATCCCACCACATCATTTTTCATCTAAAATTCAGCTTTAAAACTGAAGTTCTCTCGGAAAAAATTTATCAGATGCAACAATGAAGAGGGACATACCCAACAGAAGATTCCTTTTAAGCTTCTCACAAAAGCAATTCACTAAAATGAAGCCCAAATTTTGTTTTATATTTTGTATTATTGTAAGCTGACACTTAATTTATCCTCTCAAAACGATTTCAAAATCAACATTGAAACTTAAGTCATCCAAGAAAATTTTCCTATATGCAACAATGATGACATAGGTACCAACTTGGAGATTTCTTTAAAGTTCAGTTTCATAAAAGCAACTAGCTGAAGTCAAATCCCAAGAACTATTAAAAAAATACACACTTCAAATTCCTTCTCAGAATCTTATGAAAATCAACTTTGAAATTGAAGTCAAGCAAGAAATCAACTTTGAAACTGGTATTTTTTGTAAGAATCCATTTTGGCAGAAAGCAATTCTATTTTAGGGCAAGGACTTTGACAGGTCCTTGAATCTCTTGGTTGATGCTTATGAACAGTGACAATCCACTCAGAATCTTGGATGGAGGCAAGTGGCACCACTACGCTCTCATATTGGACATCCTAACATTTTGGTACTGTTCCATTTTTGTACTGGCAATGGATTACCATGCTATTCCATCTTCTGAGCCACCATTTTTTGGCAGTCTATCTCAGGATATTTTTAATAAACTCAAAGCTGCAGCTGGAGGTTGTTTGCAAAATAGATTTTGTATGAGATCTTCACACCTTCAAAACACCAGAGCTTTCCTTGCAACATCATCCCTCTATTCGTAACCCTAACTACATCATCCCCATTTTGAAACAAGAATTTATTCAATAGAGAATAATAATAGAAGAGGATTTAATAAATAACAATAATATAGAATGATCTATTTTTACTATAATAATATATTATTAAAATAATGTAATATACATAGTTACACCGCCCTGGGGGACGGCGGGACGGGGGAATGGGGGGACAAGTTTTCGGGACGGGGGGACAAAGGGGCCTCAATTTGGGGACAGCAACGGGGGACGGCAACGGGGGACAGGGGGGTGTATATACTATACATGTGATACTTAAAATGCTAGTTATGAAAAGATGTATAACAATAGAAGACATAAAGATGTAAAATCATTGAACATTGAACATTGCATTGTGATTGATCATTGAACATTGAACATTAAACAATAAATTTTAAATTTTAAATACTCCAATCAGAAAATGGAAGAGTTCTATTATATAAATAATAATAATAGCAAAGCAAAATACTAAAGTCTGATATCAAAAGTATGAGTATCTATCTCATCATAAAGATGATTGCATTGAGTAGCATGATATGATATATCAAAACAAGTACAAACTACAAAATCAAAATGCCAAGGACCAAAATGTAGTGATTCTAGTGAAGGAGGCCTCTAATCATCCATTAGGGGGTCAGCAAACTCGTTATCATTGAAACTATCAGCCTCTCCAATGTTAAGAGTCGCGAAAGGAACACGACCAGCCCTACATCTGAAGCATCCTCATCCTCATCAATCTGTGATGGCTCCTCTAGCTCTAGATCTCATTGTGTTGTCGGGCTCTCCTTGTACACACGTGTCTTGCAATCAGTGATACGCAAGACACTATGTACAGTCACTAGCTTCTCCGCTCTCTGAGAGGTAAGTTTGTTCCTCTTAAGAGAGTGGATGGAGCTATAAATAGACCAGGTGGCCAACTATCTGTGGATTCAGTTTGCTCATCCCCCTCATTGGTGTCATGATCATCACCATGCTCAGGTTCGTAATCTGATTGACTATTAGTGCCACTATGAGAATGAGTTTCCAATTCCATCTAATCATCATTTGTTTCATTATCATAACTGTGGGAGCTCATTTTGACATTGCATTTCACTAAATGAAAAAAAATCAATAAATACATGGTTTCAGCCTATGCCCCACATACCCCTAGGATTACAATGTAACCAATAAAAAAAATTAATAACTTGTATTATTTTTTTGGCATCACTTTTTTGGCTTGCCGTGACGAGGAACGCCTAGGCATCCCTCTGTCCCCACTAGGGACACTGAGACGTCCCCACGTCTCCTCGGGAACGATGACGAGACGGTGGTGCCATTCGGGATGTTGGAATATCGTCCCCCCGTCCCCGGTGTGTCCCCATTCCAGGAACACCAGGGATTTTTTGGGGGGGACGCATCCCTAGGTTACTATGGTATTATATAAATATAATAATATATTATTGATATAACATTGGAATAATAAACATAATATAAATAATTATAATTATAAACAATGAATTATAACATAATTACATTGGACAAGGGTGTTCGGGTCTGTTATGCGTTGGCACACGAAACCCCATACAAGGCGACACCCCTAATCAAAAGAAACCACCACAATGAGTTAAAACGGCGGGTAACCATGTAACGACCTTGATGACTGGACCATGGATGTAGAGATGGTGACGGGTATGAGATTATCCAAAGACTACGATATGTATTAATCAGATTATTAATGGATCCCATCCTGAAGAGACACGACCTTCTATTAGGAGCAGCTACATCTCTCCTTTCCAAGGGCTATCAATTTAAAATATTTATAGTCATAGGAATCGATCTCCAGGGGGACATCGAATCAGGAGTTTTTATATATGATACAACTAGTAACCACATCATACAAGTGAGAACACAATAAAAACATAACCTGAGCAAGAAACGACACACAAAAATAACGATTGGATTTGGAGGCTTATTACCCTTTGAATCTACTCATCTGTGTCATTTTCCGCGTGGCTAATTTGGCTACAAGCATCTCATTTATATAAGCAGAGACAATACCACAAGTTGCCAACGGAGGAGAACATAGATCAGACCAACATCACCTTATTATTACAAGTTACTATATTAAGATCGAACACGGCCATTATATATAGCTATAAGCGATAATATAGATCAAACATTCCATGTCTTAGGAGTTCGTATCAAAGAACAGTAATTCATATTACTATAAGAATAGTATTATACCTCATTGTGTATCTATATTATCAATTTTGATCATTGGTCCAAGTATATAAATTCCCTTTACCATACTCTTAGTTGTATACACCAGAGATAGCAAGTGACAAATTATCGATTACACAATTTTATTACAAATTCAAGTATTGTAAGTCTAAAGAAATCAGAGTAATCATCCCATTATCCCTATTTATTTTAAAAGGGAACATTACAAGTGGTATCAAAGCATCTTTCCTGCCATCCTATGAGAGGTAGTTGATGCAAACTAGCCAAAGGGCTCTAAGAGCATTAGAAAGAGAGAAAAGAAAACTTACAACCACAATGAGTGACCAAATGAGCAATGAATTAAGGGTCTTCATGGAACGCACAGCCCAAACCACTCAAGCCCTCATGGAGCAAAATGAGAGGAACAAAAGAACTAATCAACTCCTCCTTCAAGCCATTCAAAACATGAGTAACAATGGAAGAGATACTGATTCCAATCATTCTGCAAATAACAATAATGGTCCTCCTAGGGTACTAATTTCAATCATTCTGCAAATAACAATAATGGTTCTCCTAGGGTACCCAATTCTAGACCGGCAAGACCATCCTTCCTACCCGGGGAGGAACAAATGGAGGAAGAAGAAGAAGAGACAAATGCACCCCCAATAAATAATATTGATGAGAGTGTAGAGGCATATTCTAGAATTGATCCAGAACTTAGGAAGGATATCTCCTTTAAAGATTATTGTGATGCTAAAATGAAAGCTTACTATAAAAAGAAAAGAAAGACACCACGGGATAAAGACCTAAAAGACGGAGTAAATAAAATAACCCTTCCAAACTTTGAAGGATTGGGGAAAATCACAGCATGTTCACGGGTGCAGAAGTTAGACACCTATCTCTCATTAAGTCCCATGACAGAAGAAAACGCCATTAAATTCGCAGTGCCTCATTTAACAGGGGCAGCCCATGAGTGGTGGCATCATGGCCTTATCACCCAAGGACACCAACAAATAAAAAGTTATGATGAGTTCACACAAAAGCTTATAAAAAGATTTGATAGAACACACCCACAATGGTACTTCAAACAATTAGCCCAACTTAATTAAGCAAGAGGGGACGGTGGAAGAACTTGTCGCCAAATTTGAAAGGTTGGCAGTCATGGTACCGGAAATTTCTCAAGAAAGGCTCACTTACCTATTCATAGAAGGTTTGAAAGAATCAATCAAAAGCACAGTAAGCGCTTTGGATCTACCAAACTTGGAAAAGGCAATTCAAAAGGCATTGAAGTTTGACACACACCTAGCAAAGGATAAACCCAAGAACTATACATCAAACACACACTTCAAGCATCCTCATAAAGAAGACAATTATAGGAGGGAATTCAAGAAAAAGTAGTCATGCTACCATTGCAAAGAACCATGGGAGCACAAGCATAAATACAGAGAAGGAGAATTCAAGAGACAACATGACAAATTGAAGAGGAAGAATTTATGCTTCAAGTGCAAAGAACTATGGGAGCCAGGACATATATATGGAAAAAGGAGCCAAGCCTATAGATTAGAGGCTATTCCTAACGAGGAAATAGAAGAAATACCAAACAAGAAAACAAAACATGATCACAAAGACATCCAAGAGAATAATAACGGGGTGAAAAACCAATGGAATTTTGTGGAGTTACAGCTCTAGCAGTGACAATATAAATCAGTCCCCAAAATTAAAATTCTGTAAAAAGCTTCATATATTCATATGTATACTCTATATTTCAAATACATGCCCTTTGTTTGATCTAAGGGGAGGAATACAAAAAAATCATGTAGGGGAGAGATGTAGGTAAGAGGATTAAGGCTATCATCTAGGTAGACCACCTTGATGGATGCCAAAGTTTTGCCATCACCTTAAGTGTTTTCTTCACCAACTTTGTTCCCTATATCATCATTTGGTCTACCCAAGAGTCAACTATGTTAGCTTTCTCCCCAACCTTTTCTGGCTATTTTATGGATTTTTCAAAGATAGAGGAAGTTCGGGGATCCACATTTTCAAAAGATTTTGTGATCTTCTGAATTAATGCAATAAGTTGAGCTTTCTCATCCTTGAGTTTTTCTTTCTTCTCCCAGAGTTCATCATAACCCTAGGCCAACAGTGCCACAAAGTCTTGTGCGTCATTCTTCAATCCGATAGAGTTATGCTTCACTAGTTCCACTCTTGTAAACCGGTAATCAGCCATCCGCATTTCTACTAGTAGTTTACCAATGAGAGGTTCTACAATTTCAGCATACTTCACCTTATTCTTGTCCACAATCACTCTTGAAGTTGTCTTGGCTTTCTTGGCAGTTTTTGGTTTAAATTTGCAAAAAAAGTCAAGCACATCGGAAGAGACTTCCTGTTTCTTCCTCTTAGGAGTGAAAGAACTCAACCGAGGGGGTAGATTTGAAGACCCAACATGAGACATAACTATTAATATTATGGCCTTTTCGACTAAGATCAATTAGGACAAGTTGATAATAATAAATTATGGATATATATTTTTATTTTCACACCTTTGGTTAATTAATATATATGTGGAAGTGCAATTTTATAATAATAAATAATAAGGCATTTATTATTTTTATTATAAATAAAATAAATTACTTGGGAGGGGGCCCAAGTCGGCCACCTTCAGGTGGAAGAGTTTATATAATAATACTCATATATATTGGAGTTTTTGATGAAGGACAAACACATGAAAAACATAACATGTGAATGTCCTCTTCATCAATGCTTGGAGCGAATTAATATGCAGGTTATGGAGCAAATTAGTTCAGCATTATGGAGCGAATCAAACCAGCATTTATGGACCGATCTACGCCAACATTGGTGACAATAATCATCCGCACTAATGGCAAATTAGTCCTGCCCTTATAGTGCAAATAAGGCTTGAAATCTGGGCGATTTGTCTATTGATGAAGTGCAGATCTAGGGCAGATATAGTGCAGATCTAAGGCAGATCTAATGCGATCTAGGGCAGATCTAGGTCGATCTAGGGCAGATATAGTACGATCTTTACATTCAATGAACTAGGGCTGATCTGAAGCAATCCTAAAATCAGATAGGTGGCAAATTTGGAGCAAACCTTGATAATGAATTAAAGAGCAGATCGGAGGCTCCTAAGAGCAGAATTCAAGGACAAATTAAGCATCCCTAAAAGATTGAATTAGGGCAGAATTGGCGCAGCCCTAGAAGCGTGAATTGAAGACCTTCAAGAACTGATTCATAACAATAATTGAGGGCAACATTGGAGGACTAATTTGAAGAATACAAGCACAGATTTGAAGCCAACAAAAGGATAAATTCAGACCTTCAAATCCAGGTATTATCTTTCTTTACTTGAGAATATTTATTATATCCTGTGTCTTAGTATTTGAAAGACCTCTATAGATTGTATATTCCTTGCTATAGATTGTATATTCCTTGCTAACATCTTCCATCATGAGAACACCATCAAGCACGCATGATAGTGCACCAGACATGTCATTTTCCCTGTTCTGAACCGCCAGGGGCAGGTCGATCGAATTGATTACCAGGAATCAACTTGGCGACAGATGAAGAAGATGTCATTGTTATCAACGGGTAGACACAATAAATAGCTTGATTGGTCTTTCAAAGAAATCTTATTGTTGATCAAGGAATGAGAATATTACTCAAGCATAAAAGATTGTAAATCACAAATCGCAAAGTAAAAGAAAATGAGTAATCTTCCTTTCTTTATATAGATTTAGGGCATAATGGTAACTATTTGATTAACGGCTATAGCATTAATAACCATACCTACCCTTTCTTTCCTTTTTCGCCAACCGGTATTCAATCTTTTTGAGTTGAGCAAACCCTGGTTGATCAACGCTTACCTGTCTGGTCTTTATTGCAGACTGAGTGAGTTTGATACTCACCAGTTCTACCAAGAACAGTAGACGAGCTACCAGTTCCCTCTAAGCCCTGTAGGCTCAATTCGCTGAAGAGATATCACCATCGGCTAATGATGATCTTCTCTCTGTCTTCTCCTCAGTGGAGCTCTTCGATTCCTTCTTGAACCAAATCTTCTTTACTTCCTTCTCAGTCTACTTTCCTCCATTGTTCTTATTGGAAGACGAGGTCTTCACCACCATTTTGACCGATCCTTTTCTTTTGTTCATTGACCGGTTCCTGCAGTCTTTAGCTAAGTGTCCAACTCTGTTGCAGGTGTAACAGACTATCCCGGTTGCTTTCCACGGATTTACCCTTCTCTTGTTAGGTGATTTGCACCAGGAATCATTATGACTGTGCATGCCACAGTTAGCACAATTGAATGTGCTCCAGTTGTTATTCCTCTTTGGGAATATCGATCTCGGTGGGGACCTGAATGCCATTATTTTGGATCTGCATTCAACAGCCTTGTGTCCAAATTTGTTGCATGCGTAGCAATACCCTTTGAAGCTTCCCCTACTTCCACTGACACGCTTGTGGGGCGAGACCAGCATTTTGTGGTCTTGTAGCCATTCTTGCAACAGTTTTTGCAATAACTGTTATTAGACTTTACAGGTGCATTTCTGCAGTCATTTGTGTTATGTCCCGGTTTGCCACAATGATTGCAAGAAGTATTGAAGGTCTTTTTACCTTTTTGTGCCAACGGCTTCTTTTCCTTCTTGGTTTTCTTGACTCTAGAAGACTCACTGGTTTCCCTAGTGCTTTGACCGGTGAAGCCAAGTCTTGTGGGATCCTTATGCTTTCTCTGAGCTTTGAGTTGTTCATCAAGCTTTGTTGAGCTTTCATTGTATCTTCTGAGGGTTTCATTCCTTTCTTCGAGTTCTTTCATCTGTTCCTTCAGTTGATACAGCTCAATTGCGAGCCTCTTGCATGCATCATCTTTATCATGCCAAATCTTTTGCATGTTGGCATTTTCTTGGGTGACTATTTGCATGTCTTCTTGAAGTTGCAGAACGATAAGATCACTTTCCCTTACAGCTTCTTCTGTCAGATTTCTTCCTCTCTCAAAGGTTGTTAATGACTTAACTGCAATGTTTCTTTCATCTTCAACTTTCCTCTTTTTCTCAATCAATTCAGTCATTCTTAGGGCATTATCTTCCTATTCCCTTTTTAGGTTGGAGATCTGATCGGTTAGGATCTGGTTTCTCTCCATAAGCTCAGAGACTGCCTCATCAGCTTCATGTGATCCAATTTTCCCAGAGAGTTCATCAATTGTTTCATTACTCTCACTCAATTGCAGAGCCAACTCCTTTCTTTTAGCAAGGATTTTCTTAGCCTATTCTCAAGAGAGGCAATGATGTCGTTGGCTTCCTCAAGCTGCTTCTGATACCTGTAACCCTCCATGATCTTTTTCTCAAGCGGTTAAGCTTTATATCTTAGAGAACGAAGCTCTGATACCAATTGTTATTACTAACCGGTTACTAAGAGGGGGGCTGAATCAATAAACACTATTTGTAATCCAATTAAAACTTTGCATCAGATTCATTCACAAGAAACAATATGAAATTAAGCATTCATGAATCAGAAATAGAAATACTCAGATCAACACATTATGTATATGTGGAAACCCCCGGTTAGAAGGAAAAAACCACGGTGACATAGAGCTTACAACTTCACTACTATAGTAATAAAGACGCCATGTTAGGAACTTACAAAGCACTTGTAAGAGTGCTACCCGGTAAAGGGATTTGGTAGAAGATCGGTTAAGATCTTGACTCTGTAAGGAGCCGCCTTGTTAAAGGACTTTCAATATCAGTCAAGATGCTACCCGATTAAAAGATTTATACAAAGAACCTATTAGGGTTCACCCTAATAGAGGGATTTCAATATGCTTTCACAATACCAAAACAATGATCTTAATTGACACTCTCTGTCTGATTAGATCCTACCTGTTGATCTTTCTCGGCTCTGCCTGGCTGTTGAATCTTTCTGCCTTTCACCTCTGTGACTGTAGCTCTTCTCCTAGAAAATATCTCTCTTCTACTCTATATATTCAACAACACTTTTCTTACGTCCTATGACCTATATTTATGCAAAATTCATCTTAATGAAACTCTAACTCATAGAACCGCCAAGCTGTAAACTCGTCCTTAAATCATGCAACAAAGAAAAAGTTTTGTATTCTAATTTTGAGTTTACCTTGAAACATCCGCGTAGAAATAAAACTAACTCCTGCTAAAAAGCTAACTCCAGTTCTAAACGGTGGATGCTCCACATATTCTGGTTTTATCTTAAACAGCTCTGCATTAACCGGTGCGGATTGACATGTTGTTGACCGGTATCAATATCATACCCGGTTGTCCATATAATAAGACTCTCATACCCGGTTCATCTCTTTTTCTACTTGATCTACCGGTACCTATTTAGGAGTACGAGTGGTCTACCGATTTACAGGTGGGATTGATGTTTGCTTTATACTTATCCAATGACAATCTTAAATATGATAACATTTACAGCATTATGTATGTGTGACTGCATACTTCACTTTGGTATATGTTGAGAACATTAACTATTTTATATTGGATACATACATTATGATACCTTGACTTGCTGGATTTATGCATAATGAGGAGCATACATTATGCATGGATGCATACTTTGCTTAGACATATGTATGGGAACATTCACAGTTGATTAGCATAGTTGTTTCTTTGCATATCTAGCTGATTATTTGTCATTGGCATAACTGATTAATTAACACATATTTATGAGAAACATACATTATGTTGCAGTGTATCTTACATTGACATATTTCTGTTATCTATGTGCATACTTTACGCACATGGCTGATTAACTTGATGTATGGATGGCAACATACATTGTTTTGTTTGTATGCATGGGAAGCATACTTGACATTGGCATATGTTTTACATTACCTTGCTTCTATAGTAGGAAACTATATGATATATGCTAGCATTGGCTTATGTTGGCATATGATTACATTTGCATATTTTATGTGCAGGAGCATACCTTCTTTATAGCTAAGTCTATATTCATGATATAATTAGATTGCATTTAGTTTGCGCCTGGTTATGTTGGTTATTCTTATGCTTATGAGGATTCATAAGATAAGATCTATGTTCGTTATTCTTATGCTTATGTGGATTCATAAGATAAGATTTATGTTGGTTATTCTTATGCTTATGTGGATTCATGAGATAAAATTTTGCTTCTATGATTCATTCGATTACACTTATGAACTGGAAAATATCATGGATTCGATATTCTTTCCCATGGATCAGGGATTCATTGCTGAGTAGTTGGTGGACATCATGGACTTGATGTCCAGAGACCATTACTCTGAGAATTTGGTGAATATCATGGACTTGATATTTGTTAGACCAATGCTCATGATATCATGGACTTCATATCTCATGGATTAGGGATCCACATCTGAGTAGTTGGTGGACATCATGGACTTGATGTCGATAGACCATTACTCCGAGCACTTGGTGAATATCATGGACTTAATATTCGTTAGACCAATGCTCTAAACATCATGGACTTGATGTTATGTTGACTTGTGGTAAACATCATGGACTTGATGTTACTTTGAATATCATGGACTTGATATTCTATCTCTTGAGTCATTGAGACTGGTGGATCTAGGAAATCCACATCTAGTTGGTAAACATCATGGACTTGAACTTGATGTTACCTTGAATATCATGGACTTGATATTCCATCTCTTGAGTCGTGGAGACTCGTGGATTTAGGAAATCCTAAATCCACATCTGGTTAGTAAGTATCATATGACTTGATGATACCATGGAAAGATGATTCTCATATGGATATGAGATGAATGGTTGGGGAATGATGAAGAACATGTGTTCTCATCTGGTAGATAGAGACCTACATTAATAGATGTGAAATCTATGATATCATTGGATAAGATATCCAATATGGTTATGTTTTTGTTACCTCTATCAAGGATGATAGACAGGTTCAAAGGTTGAGTCCTATGGGTTGATCTTTTCCTCAAGTCCAAGAGGGAGTGTTAATATTATCGCATTTTCATCTAAGATCAATTAGGACAAGTAAGTTGATAATAATAAATTACTGATATATATTTTTATTATCACACCTTTGGTTAATTAATATATGTGGAAGTGCAATTTTATAATAATAAATAATAAGGCAATTATTATTTTTATTATAAATAAAATAAATTACTTGGGAGGGCCCAAGTCGGCCACCTTGAAGTGCAAGAGTTTATTTAATA
Source organism: Chamaecyparis obtusa (assembly GCA_027943335.1). Classification (NCBI taxonomy): domain Eukaryota; kingdom Viridiplantae; phylum Streptophyta; class Pinopsida; order Cupressales; family Cupressaceae; genus Chamaecyparis; species Chamaecyparis obtusa. The sequence continues at coordinate 1,475,528 of BSBK01004010.1, read as the reverse complement.
ATGCTCATATATATTGGAGTTTTTGATGGACAAACACGTCAAAAACATAACATGTGAATGTCCTCTTCATCAATGCTTGGAGCGAATTAATATGCAGGTTATGGAGCGAATTAGTTCAGCATTATGGAGCGAATCAAACTAGCATTTATGGACCGATCTACACCAGCATTGATGACAATAATCATCCGCACTAATGGAAAATTAGTTTTGCCCTTATAGTGCAAATAAGGCTTGAAATCTGGGCGATTTGTCTATTGATGAAGTGCAGATCTAGGGCAGATCTAGTGCGATCTAGGGCAGATATAGTATGATCTTTACATTCAACGAACTAGGGCTGATCTGAAGCAATCCTAAAATCAGATAGGTGGCAAATTTGGAGCAGACCTTGATAGTAAATTAAAGAGCAGATTGGAGGCTCCTAAGAGCAGAATTCAAGGACAAATTAAGCAGCCCTAAAAGGTTGAATTAGGGAAGAATTGGCGCAGCCCTAGAAGAGTGAATTGAAGACCTTCAAGAGATGATTCATAACAATCATTGAGGGCAACATTGGAGGAGTAATTTGAAGAATACAAGTACAGATTTGAAGCCAACAAAAGGATAAATTCAGACCTTCAAATCAGGGTATTATCTTTCTTTACTTGAGAATATTTATTATATCCTGTGTCTTAGTATTTGAAAGACCTCTATAGATTGTATATTCCTTGCTATAATCTGAAAATACTAACAATAACAACTATAACTTGTGTAGGATCAGCTTGAGACTATACTACAGTTGTCACTATCAATGGTGTTTCAGTTTGGACAGCCACAAGATTTTGCAAGGACAACATGTTTTGAGAAGCCTCAGCCTTGAATTTATCAAAGCCCATAATAGAGGTATCAAGTAGAGGCACTAACAAATCTGACAAACTAGGATATGAAGAGTAAAAACCAAACGCATTCGCTAGGTTGCCACGAGGACTTTCATGAGGAGATTCAATGGTTGATGAAGACACAATAGTTACACTCGGAGCTATAGGTGCAACATAGATTGTAGAGAACGAATCAGCATCAGTGTCCAGAGGAGTCATAGGAATATCCATAGACAAAATAGATGTCTGAGATTGTACCACAAAGGCAGCTTTTGTAACCATTGTAGGAAGAACTTCTAGAACATTTTCTTCTTGCAGTTCTTCCTCAGCCTGAACAATCTGTATCTGCTCATGTTGCTTTCCCTTTCCTTTTTCTAGTATCTCCTCAAAAGATGCATTCATAGGCCTTTTTACCTTGAGCTTACATGCTCTCCCTATGTGACCACAGGAGAAGTGGAATGGAAACATCTACAATTCATTGTTCTACGAACTCTAGATCAAGAATCCCTTTGTCATCCACCATCCCCTATGGAATTCGAGTCAAGTTAAGGTCTATGACTTGCTTCATGGTAAGTCTACTGTAATCCATCCCTTTGATATCATCCTCTGTGCAAAGATCAATCCAAATATCTTCAAAGCAATGAACATGGGTGAAAGAGCTTCTGATTTTATCTTGCATATCCTTGTAATTAAAATCACTCCTGGCCTGAAATGTTTCCAGCCTGATCTCCTGCAACTCTATTTCCATGGCCTTGGCTCTCACTGAAGTTATCAAAGAGTACCTCCCAATCTGCAGGGGCTTGGGGGTAGAAAGGTTAATCCTCGACTTACGTTGGGCTGATTGATATGCATGAACAAACATCAATCGCCTTGCCAATTCCATGAGAACGATCTTGTCGGTAGGATACCGAGGAAGCATGTAAGTTTGATCATCATAACAACCAACTCTCATATACGTGAAGGTGGGAAACTACAAAAAGAAACACTCGTATTCATTTACCTTCTTCCAAGCTGCATCAAACATTCTTCTTTTCTCAAGTGCTTTGTCAAATAAACACATAAAATGCCTGAAGAAAGCATCTTGTACTCATCTGTAATGAATCTGACTTGGGCTCAAAGTTAGTTGTTGGTATTATTCCCATACTGGCACCAATTATCTGTCACCCCTAATAGAAAAACTTGGAAAAGGCCTCAGTGATGCTACTATGTACACCAAATAGGAGTTCATATAGAATGTGAGAGTGGTAGGAACTTGTGAAAGTTGCTCACACAAGGCATCACTAATCACCTCCACCCAAAAGATTGATTGTCGCTTTCGTCTTATCACCACAATGTATCTATACATCCATGTTTCAAAAACATTAGACTCCCTAAAACCCATGATTCGACTCAAAAGGGTAATTATGTCATTAATTTCCTTCTTGAAATCACTACGGAACAACTTGGGCCACCAGGATTAACAAGTTTTCTTTTATAGAAGCCACTTCTCATTGATGTGTCTTATGCATTTCTTGGTTTTCCAATTATAGTGATCAACAACCTTCTCCATAGTTATGTTTGCATATACCGGGGCAGCAGGAACTTTGAAGATTTTATAAATAGTTTCTACGTCCAATTGAATAATGATCTTGCCCTCAGCATCCCTAATGGTTCTCGACCTCTTCTCAAAGATAGATGCGCAAGCAAGAACAAATTCAAGTTCTAGGGCAGCCACCAGGAAAGTAGACACTAAGTGTATACGACTCTTTAACAGTAACTGCATGTCATCATCTTTTGCATTGGTAACTGTCCTCTCAAGAAAATTGGACATATCAACATGTCAAATTTATGTATCTCTGATTTCATCAACAAGAGAGGTAACTTGAGTAAGTGCAATTGCATTCTGGTATGTGTCATATTTGAACTTCATTTTCTTCTTGAAGGGAGACACTGGCTCTTTCGACATTGAACAAGCACCTACAAGGTTGCGATGAAAATTCAAGAGCATTAGAACATATTTTGTGCCACAGGGGATGCCATGGAACGTTCTTCAAAAGAAGAAAGTTACAATGCATAGAAGTCACAGTTGGGAAGAACTTGGGATGTACAATCTTGGGAGAACAAGCATGAGAATCACTTCAAAATGATATCAATAGTGAATTTTGGGATTTGGGAAGTACGTTTCAAGTGGGGAAGAACATGGGAATTTCATTCACAAAGGAGAAGATATTATTGCACTTCGCACATATATGGGAAGTACTTTGACTTGCACTTGCAATCGTGTCTCACAGACCCAATTTCAAGTGTCTTTTTTAGTGCATTGTAACCCAAATTCAGGTTTTGGAAGATCAACTGCAAGTAGAAGGAAGTACTATTTATTTTACAAGAGTAAAATATGCCTCTTATGGCCAAATTCGGGTCTTCAAAGATCCATTACAAATTTGGAAAGAACATGGGAAGTTCATTACATTGTACGTGTGGAATTTGCAATAATGTGTCTAAAACCCAAGATTATGAATATGATACATAATTTGGATCCTAGAAGACACAACGCAAGTTGGAAAAACATGGGAAGAACTTATGTGCCATGGGAAGAACCAAACTTGGGAAGATAATTTTGCTTCTTGCAACACCAATTTGAAACATTTGAAGAAGAACTAATTCATTGCAGCTTGCATGTGAGCGGAAGAACTTTGTGGAATTTCATTCACAATTTTCACACAACTTGCAGTGTGTTGAAAGGAAAAAACTAAATTGTAGCCTTGTTGGAAGCTTTATAACAGCACCTAGGAGCTTATAAGAATTTGTATTATGGGTGTCATATATGCATCATAGGTTTCATGTTTGCATTGGAATATTATTTCGCAATTTTGAAGAATTTTGAAAACTTGTTCATTGGAATATGGTTTTGAAGCTTTGAAATATCACTACGAAATCTCATCATGGCCACATCTTGAGCATTTTGAGAAGATCATTTTTGAGAGAAGATGGCAGATTTATGAGATGCTAAAATGACTTCATGAAGGGAATTGCAACCAAGAAACAATACAAACAGCCCTCTCAAACACAAAAGTTTTCATGGATTCTATACAAAATATGTTCTTTATATTGAGCAAACTTGTGCTTGAAACCCATGCAATTTTAAAGACAGCACAACATGAAAAAGAAAAAACAGAGGTAAAACATGGTCAATGGTTTAAAGAAATGAAAAAGAAAACCACATTTTTATACCAAAAGCAAAGAAAAACAAGAAACTTGCAAACAAGAAACAAAGAAAGCTCTAGAAAAATAAAAATCAAACCATCACAAATGAAACATACCTGGAAATGCAAAATGCGGCCAGGAAATGAGAGGATGATGTTCCAAGCACAGTTGAAAAGCTTTAAAAATACAAAAACATCTCTCAAATACTGGCACAGAAGCCACAAGATGAATCTCAAAGCATGAAGAATGGATTTATAAAACGTCTAGAGGAAGAGGAATCCAGTTTGGCGTCAAACATTTCCAATCTCCAATTTTGGGAAAGTTCATGACAAATGATGAATCTAGGAGAACAAAATCGCATAAAAATCTCTGCAAACAAGCTTCTTTGCCACGACATACGGTTGAGATGCACAAAAACCCCGTTTTGGGGCCTTAAACCCTAGATGCAGGTCTTCAAAGTTTGCATTTTGACAAAAAAATCACCGATTAAAGTATTTTGGGTCTTAAGACGTACTTTACAAGTATCAAGTTGTATGAAATGTTTTACAAGTTTGAAAACTCAATGAAAAATGTCGTGTGAGATCTAAAGCCAACTTTACAAGCAAGTAAAACAATGGGAAAAAATGATGTTGGGCTTTAAGGGTTCTATTTCATGTGTTAAAAGATGTAATTCGGGCTATAAAAGCCAACTTCACACTTAGACTCTAAACAAACACTAAAGAAGGGAAATTTGGGTTTTATGAAGTCCATTACAAATTTATAGAATAAAAACTTGTAATGTGTATTTATTTAAAGAATCAACATAGTTCAAGATTTTAAAAATTTGTAATATAAACTTTAAAGCCGACCCCCTAATTCACTTCGAGTTTTACTTTATAAATTACAAGTTGCCTTTAACTTATAAATTGCAAGTGTATAAATTTATTATATAATATCATTATTCATCATTTCGAACTTGCAATGTCCTTTTGGGAACCCAAAACTAGCTTAAAAACCAAAGAAAATAAAATTTAAGAAAAATAAAAGGCGAAAAATCAAAACCAAATGACAAAGGACTTTAAACGAAAACATTAATAAATAATTAAAAATTATTATATTTTCATTAACGTTTAAAACATACTTAAGAGTCTTAAAACCATGTCATTCTTAATCGAAATTATGATTAATTTTTTGTGGGGTCAATTTTAATTTCACTAAAATGGAATTAACAACAACAATAATCATCTTCCTCAGGTGTTGTCTCGCAAAACAACTAGAGAGATCCAGTAACTCTTGAAGGATATTCATGAGACATCTGACATGAGCCAAGCTTTCTTTCTGAAAAATATGTTGTTCTCTATCATGATGAATGAGATGATGTCTCTCCAAGCAGATCTTACAAAGATCAAGGACATTCGTGACAAGTTGGAGACTATTGGTCGCAAGATGGAGGAACACAATATGGTAGTGATCACGTCGAAAAGCCTACCCTAATCCTAATATCATTTCATTGAGACTCTCAATATCACTTCTACTAATATTGATCTAAAGTTTCCTGATCTCTACAACAAGCTTTTGCAACAAAATAGATGGAAGCAACAGTTTGGAAGCAATGCTAATTTGTCCTCCACTAAATAGGTGGCTTTTACAGCCAAAGCCTCAAATAAGAAAAAAGGTCAACCCCAATCCTTCCAATAGAAAGGACAAGGGCAATCTCAGGATTCTTCCAAGAAGAAAAGTATCCAGTGCAACTAGGGAGCATCTACGAAAAGTCCCATATTGCTACGCATTCTAATCAAAAGGAGTCTACCTAATGTGCGTTCATGGCCTCATGCCCATCCAATCATGAGAAATCATCTAACTAGTACATTGACTCTGGTGCCTCTCGGCATTTTACACATCGTTGAGATCGGTTCACAGATTCAGTGATCTTTGGAGGAGGCGAGGAGTATACTATTGTTAAAAAGGACACCGCTCAGATTTCATCACAAGGAAGAGATTTTCTCTTTCTCAATGTGTACTTTGGCCCAAGTATGGATCTCAATCTACTTTCACTTTGTTCGAGTATGCTTCACTCTCCATGGCTAGATGTCATCTACAATTTGCACAACTGTGGCATTGTTGACAGGGAGACTCACACTACAGTTTTTGTTGGTCTTAAGGATCATGGTCTTTACAGACTTGTTGATACGGGTGATTCTCAAGAGTAGGCCATTGCAGCCAGACATACTTCCATCAGCAATCTTTGGCATCAACAGTATAGGCACCTAAATATTCACTATCTCTCTCAGTTGGCTTGAGAAAGTTAGGTTGTTGGATTATCTAAGATTAAGACACAGAATCATGGAGTTTGCGAAGCTTGTCAAGATGAGAAGCAGCATTGACCTCTCTTGTCAGATTGTGATGCTTGGAGGGCATCCAAGGTCTTGCAATTCATTCATGTAGATATTTGTGGACCCATGAACACTCCATCAGTCACTGGATGCAGGTATTTTTTGTTATTTGTTGATGATTTTGTTAAAACTAAGATCAGATATTTATATATTTATTTATATACAGTGAATGACTTGATGTTGGAATGAATCTAAAAAATGTTGTGAATGAATAACAATTTATTTAATGATGTTTATATGCTGTAGACATTTACCAAAGACTGATGTATGCTATGTCACGGTTCGGTGTCTTTAGCATAGGCAGCATTCACATAAATATGGGAGGGAGCTGCCCATTGTGGAGGCATCTCCACAATGGCCGTGACTCCTCATGGAGTCACGTCCATTGCGGAGGTGTCTCCACAATGGTCGGCTCTCCATTGTGGATGACGGTAGACCTTTAACAAAACATTGCTTAAGGAAAAACCCGTCATCTTAGCAGGCTTGTGTCGATTCACATTTTCTCATTAATATAATACTATATAATAATATATATATATATTAATTTTGTTTTTATCCGACAGAAGCTATTAACATTAGCACTCCCTCTTAGCTAGGGAGGATAACAAATATTACCTCAAGGTAATATGTGAGTATAACTAATCATTTTATATTTATATCATTTTACTGATATAATGAGTATTGGCCCTCAAGTATTAAGTCCATAATACTTACCAAGTACTCAGAGCAATAGTCTCCAAATATCAACTCACAAGATATTCACCTAAGTGCTCAAAAATGATTATTATGAGTAATGGTCTTCAAGTATCAAATCCATGATACTCACCCAAGTACTCAGAGTAATGGTCTCTGAATATCAAGTCCATGATATTCACCAAATACTCAATGTGAGTATAGATAATCACTTTATATTTATATCATTTTACTAATATAACGAGTAATGGCCCTCAAGTATCAAGTCCATGATACTTACCAAGCACTCAAAGCAATAGTCTCCAAATATCAACTCACAAGATATACACCTAAGTGCTCAAAATGATTATCATGAGTAATGGTCTCCAAGTATCAAATCCATGATACTCACCCAAGTACTCAGAGTAATGGTCTCCGAATATCAAGTCCATGATATTCACCAAGTACTCAAAATGTCTAATATAGTATGTGCACTAGTATTACATGTGTAATACTTACCATATAGACATGAATAAGTTATTATGAGATCGTCACCTTATAACAACTTTTACAAGTGGAAATCATTTGAAAGTCGTCACTTCCAATGATATACACAAAGATCACATGATTATGAAATATCACTCATAACAAAGAATGTGTTATTTGTACAATAAAAGTTTATTGAGATAAGTTCTCAGAAATTTCAATCATACCAAGTTTATCTCTAAAGTGCTCTCTTTATCTTTGCTAGAGCCTTGGTGAGAATGTCTATCGATTGTTCCTCTGCACTGATATACTTTAACTCAATACCATTCTTTTCCACCATATCTCTAATATAGTGATAAGGTAACTCAATATGCTTGGATTTGTTGTGAAATAATGGATTTAGGGAGAGCTTTATACAACTTTGATTATCGCAATGAATAATGGTAGGTTTTAAAGATTCTTCAAACAAACCAAAGATAAGTTTTTTCAACCACACTGCTTCAGGTGCTCCCATAGATGCGCCAATGTACTCTGCTTCTGTGGAGCTTTGAGCAACTGAGGATTGTTTCCTACTAAACCAAGATATCATTGTTGAACCCAAACTGAAACAACATCCAGAGGTACTTTTCCGATCATTCTTCCATGTGAGTGGACACAGGCTTACAATCCATCATTCCAAATCTTTTTAGAATGTCTAAAGTGTATTTTCCTTGATTTATAAGAATCTCATTAGCATGTTACCAAACTTCTAAGCCTAGGAAGTAATGTAGTAGCCCTAAATCTTTCATCTCAAATTCAGTTGCAAGATCTTCTTTACATTTATTAATTAGATAGTCTTCACATGTTATTAACAAATCATCTACATAAAGTATTAAAATCAACATATTTCCTTTTACCAACTTAAAGTAGAGGATAGGGTCAGCATCATTTTTAGAGAAGCCGAGTTTAGATAGATAGTGATCTATTCGTTCATACCATGCTCGAGGTGCTTTCTTAAGTCCGTATAATGCCTTCTTTAGTTTACAGACATGAGTTTGTTGATTGTGTACTATGAATCCTTCTGGTTGTTCTAGATATACTTCCTCCTCAATCACACCATTTAGAAAAGTTGTCTTTAAATCCATCTAATGGATCTTCCAACCTTTGGCAACAGCGATAGCAATAATTGTTCTTATTGAGGTATTTCTTGCAACTGGAGAAAGGTCTCTTCATAGTCAATGCCTTCTTTTTGAGAGAAACCTCTTGCAACAAATCTTGCCTTGTATTTATCAATACTTCAATCCGCAGCATGTTTAATTTTGAATAACCACTTGGAGGAGACAACTGATCTGTTCTTAGGTCTAGTTACAATATCTCATACATCATTTTGTAAGATAGAATTGTATTCTTCCGTCATGGCATTCTTCCAATTTTGATGTTGAAGAGCTTCTTTTGGGTTAGAGGGTTTTGAGTTTAGAAGCTTACTCATAAGTGCAACATAACTGGAGAATTTATGAGGTCTTTTGTTTTCCCTAATAGTCCCATCTGGAGCAGCATATTCCTCACCTTCATCAATAACTTTTCTAGCCCAAAGAGGTTTCTTCTTTCCTACTTCATTTTCATTAGGAGTATCTAATGGTTCATTATCTACAACTTCTTGGTTGTCCCTCTAAATCTCAAGATTATGATCTTCTAGAAAATCATTATAATCTTCCTTGGACCTTTTGAGTGCAGTATCCTCTTCAAATATTACATCTCTACTTAGCTCAATATTTCTTTGTCCTAGAATGTAAATTCTGTAGGCTTTGGACTTTTCACTATATCCCACAAAGATACCTTTCTTTCCTGAAGGTTCTGATTTATTTCTTTTCTCTTTAGGAATGTGCATGTAGACAAGACACCTAAAGGTTCTCAAGTGACTGATATTAGGTTTACTACTTGAGAATGCTTCTTCCGGGGTTTTATTTTCAAGATGGGAGTGAGGGCATCTATTTTGAACATATACAGTAGTATTAGAGGCTTCAGCCCAAAGATGGGTTTCTAGGTTTTGATCATGCATCATTGCTTTAGCAGATTCTACTATTGTCCTGTTATTTCTCTGTGCAACTCCATTCTGTTGTGGGTTGAATGGAACAGTGAACTCTCTCTTGACCCCAACATGTTTACAAAAACTTTGGAATATTTTTGAAGTGTATTCTTTACCATTGTCTGTTCTTAATATTTTAATACTCTTACCTGATAGATTTTCCACTAGAGCCTTGAACTCTTTGAATTTTAAGAGGATTTCTTCTGACTCTTTACATTTTAAAAAATATATCCAGGTCTTCCTAGAGTAATCATCTATAAATATGACATAATACAAATATCCTCCAATAGAGGGAATAGACATAGGGCCACATAGATCAAAGTGAATAAGTTCTAGAACATTCTTAGTTTTACTTTCACTATGATGAAAAGTACTTTTAGTATTCTTTCCTAGTGCACAACCTTTACAAGCTCCAATATGTTCGGATCTTAGTTTCGATAGCCCTGTAACCATCTTCTCTAAAGAGATTAAACCACAGAAATGAAAGTGTCGTAGTCTCATATGCCATAGTTCACTTTCATTTGTTGTATGAATTAGGGCTTGATTAAAAGGAATACATAATTTATAGAGGGTCCCATCTCTAACTCCAATAGTGTGAGCATTCTTTATGTTTGAGTTCTTAGGCCAGGCTAAAATATTCCCATCCATGAAGGTGATTTTGTGCCCCTTGTCTTCTAGTGCTGATATCAAAACTAAGTTTCTTCTTATGCCAGGTACAAACAGAACACCAGTAAGTTGTATAGATACTCCGGATTCAAGATATATGGTGCAAGTCCTAATGCCCATAACTGGATAGGTAGTATCATCTCCAATTGTAACTTCTTGTGTAGAACATTCTTCTAAGGAGTCTAGATGCTCTTTGAATCCAGTGATATGTCGAGAGGCCCCACTATCAACAACCTAGGTACTCTGATTGTTTGAAACTTGACTTGATAGAGCAGAGTAGAAGACAAGTCTTTTTGAATTCATATTCTCCTTTGTATTACTTACATGGGCAAAAGATGCTTGTACTTTATTTCTTTCATGACACTTTTGAGCAAGGTGACCAAATTTGTCACATCTATAACATTGTATGTTTGATAGGTCTTTATGTCTAAATGTTTGCTTTTTATTTGATTCATTTCCTCTTTTCCTTTTAAAGTTAGTCTTCCTTTTCTTTTTGTGTACTTCTGTATTGAGTACTTGGGAGACTTCTTTTGAAGTATTTGTATTGATCCCTCTGATTGATAATCGAGACTCTTCTTGAATACAATCTGATTTCAATCGATCAAATTTAGGAATTTTGATTCGAGCACTTATTCCTTGAATAAAAGATTCCCATGAAAATGGTAGTCCATTAAGTGCAATCATTGTTAATTCCTTACTATCAAAAGAGTGACCAATTGTGGAGAGTTGATTTCTCAAATCTGTAATTCTCATGAAGTAGGATGATATGGTTTCTCCTTGTTTCAACTTTATCTGATGGAGTTGACTCTTAAAGGTAAGTGCTTTGCTTGTGTTGTTAATTTCATACATATCTTTTAGTGCATTAAACATCTCATATGCGGTTTCCAATTTTATGATTATCAGCACTATATGATCTTTAACTCCATCTACTAACAATTTCATTGCCTTGGTATTGTCCTTATCCCATTTAATTTGTTCATCTTTTTCGTTAGTTCAGTCTTGAGTTTTTCCAATGTGGATGTTAAATCATGCTCTTTTAATGTGAGCATCATTCGCAATTTCCATGCATCATTCGTAATTTCTCATTAATATAATACTATATAATACTATATTATATATATATATATATATATATATATATATATATATATATATATATATATATATATATATATATTAATTTTGTTTTTATCCGATAGAAGCTATAAACATTAACAAATTTCAGCAAAAAAATATGGGTGTATTTTCTTCAACATAAATCAAAGGTGTTCAACATGTTTTAGAATTTTAAGGCCTTAGTGGAAAAAGAGTCAGGCTGTCAAATAGTCACTCTTTGGTCCGACAAAGGAGAGGAATTTTGTTCATATTATTTCTCCAACTTTTGTGCATCACGTGGCATTAAGCATTTGCTTACCACACCTAACACCCCATAGCATAACAGTGTTGTTGAGCACAAGAATCATACAATTACTAAGGTGGCTCGATCTATGTTGGAGCATAGAAATGTTCCAAGGAAGTTTTGGGCAGAAGCAGTCTATACAGCAGTTTATCTTCTCAACTGATCCCACACATAGGCCATTAAGATGACCCCAGAGGAAGCTTGGTTTGGACGGAAGCCCAAAATCAGCCATTTGAAGGTTTTTGGCTCTACAACTTATTATTGGATTCCAAATGCCAAGGGCACCAAACTGGATTCCAAGACTCAAAAATTGATGTTCACAGGTTATAGTGATAATCATAAGGCTTATTGGTTGATTGATGTTGATACTAGTTGTCTCATATTCAGTCAAGATGTGGTGTTTCATGAAGAATGAGGGTCATTTCAGCCTTCTATTTTGAGCCCTAAATATCAGCCTCCCCACACTACAAATTTGGATTTTCGACTTTCATTCAATTCACCTACTAGGAGGAATTTTGAATACTTTGCAGTCGTGGAGTCTCCCAGCGATGACATTCAAGATCCGCACCCAAAAATCCCAAGTGATGTTGTTCCTCCTACAATGGATGTTGGTTCTACTCTCTGGCCTAAGATGTGGGACAAGACCATTAGTGATCTTCATGATGATAAACTTATTGGGGGTAGATCAGCTAGGAATAAGAGCAAGCAGCATAAAATAGTAAACTTTGCTCTTATGGAAAACATTCACAGTATTCATGAGCCTCAGAGATATTTAGAGGCTACATGTATACATGAGTGGGAACAAGCTATGGCAGTTAAACATCAGTCCCTTGAAAAACAACACTTAGATGCTATCAGATCTTCCATCAAGGAAGAAGCCCATTGGCTTCTAATGGATGTATAAAGTCATGTATAAGACTGATGGAACCCTTGATAAGTACAAGGCTTGGTTAGTAGCTAAAGGGTTTTCACAAAAGGAGGGCATCGACAATGAGGAGACATTTTCTCTCACAACCAAAATGAGTACTGTTTGGCTTCTCCTCGCTCTTTCAACTTAGTTTGGATGGAGAGTTCATGAGATGGATGTCAATAGTGCTTTCCTTAACAGTGATTTGCAGGAAGAAGTCTACATGACGCAGCCTCCAAGTTTCAAGGTTGTTGATAAAGAATGCCAAGTTTGCAAATTGATGAAAGCACTCTATGGCCTCAAACAAGCTCCCTGTGCATAATACATCAAGATTGATAAGTATTTGATTGATCAAGAGTTTCAGTGGTGCCCTGATCCTAATTTGTATGTCAAGCATGCAAGTGGTGAGATTCTTCTTGTCATCTATATTGATGATTTGATCATCATTGGTAGTGCAGCACATCTCATTGTCATTGTGTAGCAGTTTAAACTCTGCCTCGAACACCTTCAACGCATCCCAAGAGACTATGGATGAAGCATCCAATTTTGTAAACCAATATATGGTTGTACTTTGTAGCATTGTTAGAAACACTCTCAACCAATAGTCCTTGTCCTCCTGACCACTTGCTACCCAAATAGTTTCGCACGTCTTGCACTGCCTCGTAGGATATTTAGCTCATTCACCATGAACTTTAGCAGTTTCTATCGATCCACATTCGAACTTGTCAGAGAAGTCACCATCTTTCTTGCATGCTTGCTCCCTTGTGCGCCAAACCTGGGTAGATCGTTTCAACCACTACATTCTGGTGCTAAACCTGCTCTCTCGACCACACACACGTCCACCTCCAGCATCCCCAACACCTCGAGTGCTTTCAAGCTCTCACTTGTACCTGTATTCACTCTGTCAAGGGATCTTCTGTTTGGATCCTTCAATTCTAGGTTCTCCTAAGACAAATAGATTCTCAATGCAACGAAATATGTCTTTAGTTCAAGATTTCCTCCTTTGTATTCCTCATTCGACGTTGACTATACGAAAGTGTTGTCTGCTTGGTTAGCGAGGTTTGGATATGTTTCAAACAGGAGTGGTAAGTGTCTGGCAATATCCTCCCACTCACTCCACATACAATTTGTACCTTCCTAGCCAAATGGTTTCCTTTCCTCCCAACTACGACTCCAGCTCACGCTTTGGCTTTTACTTCATTCTCGAGAAGGGCTCTAACTTGGGAATCGTCTGACTGGATTTTCCTGAAATGTTTCTCATAATCTTCTCCTTCATTCTCTTTGTTTTACAATCCTTAAAGATAGCCTAATCACTTGGTCTTGACCACCTTGTGGCCTCTTCTTGCCTTTATTGGGATCCAAGGGCATGAGTCACACAATGCTAACCCGATTTCTTTTAAGGCAACGATGCCAAATGTTTATTGTTCCACATAGTAAATAAAATAATAATACAAATGGCAATGTGTACCAAATACAAGAGTGAAATATATCTTTATTCGCTCATGAATTCATTACAAAGAAGACCAAAAATGGTCGGCCAAGGATTACAATTCACCTGAGTATACTTACTACCTTCCTTGGCAGTACACAACATATTTAAAGAACCCAATAGTTGCCAAGAAGAACACAACCATCAACCAACTGACACTTACAACTACTTAAGAGTGACAACTTAATACAAACAATTAATACATTGACTGATAACCAATATTATCAAACACAACAATAGGCATTGTACACAAACTACAATGTTGTACTTCATCTCTGATATTGGGCAAACCTATTAGCATAATAGTTTGATGGTAAGTTGTCAACCCCAGTTCATGTTTGGATTTGGGTTCGAGATTCATTCAAAAACTTTTCGCGGTGGGTTCCGATTCATTGTGGGTTCGTCCGTACAAAAACATATGTTATATATATGCAAGCAGGAGCAAATAAGTTCATTCACCATTGTGGTAATAGTAAAGCAACATAGCAAAATACGCCACCACATATATTAATGTTTTAGTCCAAATGACATAGCAAAATGTCAAAATACACCACCATATATAGTAATCTTTTAGTCGAAATTGTTACAAACGTAAATGGCAAAATACTTGACTTATTAATCAGAGATCAAGTGATCTATATATACAAAGAGGAGAGTCGAATAGAATAGAAACATTCTATTCTAGACTACACCTAAATATTAGAAACATTCTATTCTAGACTACACCTAAATATTAGAAACATTCTAATATTTATAGAGATACAATAAGATACAATAGTGAGCATTAATAAGAAACATAAATATTATTCTAAGACCCCCCCTTAATGCTCAATCTATTTACTACACCAATAGATCCCCTGAATTTAACAAACTTGTCAGGACCAAGGGGTTTTGTGAAAATATCTGCTGGCTGCTCTAAGGTAGGGACATAGAGTAACTGAATAGATCCATCTTCTACTAACTGTCAGATGTAATAGCAATGAAGCTCTATGTGCTTGGTTCGTTCATGAAACATTGGGTTCTTGGCAAGTTTGAGTACTCCTTGATTGTCTGAAAACAAAGAAGTTGGACCTACTTGAGGAATATGAATATCTGCAAGCATCTGACGGAGCCAAACTGCTTCACAAGCTGCCTTGACAGCTCCTCTATATTCTGCTTCTATAGAGGAGAGTGCCCATTCCTGTTGCTTCTTACTGGTCCAGGTAACTGCTGCAGATCCGATACTGAACACATAGCCAGAAGTAGATTTCCTGTCATCAACTGAACCGGCCCAATCGGAATCGGTGAATCCACTGAGCTAAGGAGTAGCACTCCTTGTGTAAAGAAGACCATAATCTGAAGTACCATGTACATAGCGCAACACACGTTTTGCTGCAATCCAATGATCAATCTTGGGGTTCATCATGAACCGTGAGATGTAGCTGACTGCAAAACTGAGATCAGGTCTAGTAGCAGTAAGGTAGATGAGACTACCTACTAGTTGCCTGAAGAGTGTTTCATCTACAGGAGGAGAATCAGATTGTGCGGACAATTTCAAACCAGTCTCCATAGGAGTGGAGACAGGTTTGCAATCCTGCATTCGAAACCTGTCAAGCAAATTTCTGGCATACTTGGACTGAGACAAAAAAATACTGTTGTCAATCTGCCAAACCTCAATACCTAAATAATAATGAAGCAATTCGAGATCTGTCATATCAAAAGTTCTGCACAGATCCTGTTTGGATTTCTGAAATCAAATGTTCTGAACTCCCAGTAATGATCAAATCATCCACATAGACAACAAGGAAAAGAATATCATTACCAGAGTGTTTAATATACAGATTACTATCTGACGGGCTATGCTAAAATCCCTGAGCAACCAAGTACTGATCAATCTTTATGTACCAAGCCCGAGGGGCCTATTTAAGACCATAGAGGGCCTTCTAGAGTCTACATACTTTTGGTTCTGAACCGGCAACCTTGAAACCTGGGGGCTACGTCATGTAGACTTCTTCCTGTAATTCACCATTGAGAAAAGCACTCTTCACATCCATCTGATGAACTTTCCAACCATACTGAGCTGCAATGGCAAGAAGAAGGCGAATAGTGCTCATCTTGGCTGTCGGGGCAAAGGTCTCCTCATAGTTAATGCCTTCGCGCTAGGTGAATCCTCAAGCAACAAGTCTGGCTTGTATTTGTCCAAGGTACCATCTGCATGGTACTTGACATTATAGACCCATTTACAGCTAATGGGTTTCTTCCCAGGAGGGAGATCTGAAAGAAACCAGGTGTGGTTCTTGTAAAGACTCTGAAGCTCAGCATCCATTGCCTGTTCCCATTCTGGAATTCCTTTGGCCTCTGCATATGTCTGAGGCTCAGGGACACTGTGGATGTTGGCCATAAGAGCAACATTAACTGTGTTGTGTTGAATGCTCTTATTTCTGGAGGTTCTACCCTCAATGAGTTCATCAGGACGAAGATCACGAATCGTTTGAGCCCACCATTTTGGCCGAAGAGTAGAGGAACCAATATCAGATGCTGTCGGAATAGCTGGATGAGGAGCAGGAGCAGAAGCAGGAGCAGGAGCTGTGTTATCTGGAGGTGGCTAAGGTGGTGTATCAGTAGCATCAGATGACTCATATAAAATAGAAGGACCCAAGTCAGAGATTGTTGAAGACTGAATCTCGAAATGCGGCGAGGAGGCAGAAAGCTAAAATGGTCCGAGTTCCTCATCAAACACAACATCACGACTGAAGATTAAACAATCAATGTTTACATCAATCAGTCTGTAGGCCTTATGTGTGTGACTGTATCCTGTAAACATGAGTTTCTGGCCTTTGGAATCCAACTTAGCGCGTATGGCATCAGGAATCCATACATATGCTAGAGAGCCAAAATCTTTCAAATGGTTGATCCTAGGTTTGCGACCAGACCATGCTTCCTCAGGAGTCTTATGTTTAACTGCAAGGGTGGGTGACCAGTTAAGAAGGTAGACAGTTGTGGATACTGCTTCTGCCCAATATTTTCTAGAAACATTTCTATGTTCTAGCATAGCCCTTGCCATTTCTGTGATGGTACAATTTCGACGCTCTGCAACACCGTTTTGCTGAGGGCTGTGAGATGTGGTGAACTGACGTCTAATGCCATGAATAGTACAGAAGGCAAAAAAAGCAGAAGAACAGAATTCCCCCCCATTATCGATCCTAAGAGTACGGATAGGGGAACCAGACTCTTTTTCTACTAGGGCTTTAAACTGCTGAAATACAGGAAAAGCATCTAATTTTTGCTTAAGAAAATATACCCACATTTTGCGACTGAAATCATCCACAAAGAGTAAGAAGTACCTGTTCCCAGTAACAGGAGTATTCATAGGACCACATACATCAGCGTGGACCAGCTGGAGTACTTTAGATGCCCGCCATGATTCACCATCCTTAAATGGTGTCCTATATTGCTTCCCTGTTTGGCAAGCTCCGCAAACACGATGGTTCTGGGTCTGGATATCAAGTAGGCCATGGACTAAATCATCCCGAGCAAGTTGTGCTAAATACTAAATGTTCAGGTGACCGTATCACTGATGCCAGAGGCTGCTGAGAGCAGATGATTTGGGGATGAAGGCATGCTGAAGGGAATCACCTAAATCTACAAGCCTATAAATACCATGATCCTCAAGACCGACAACAAGTGTAGTGCGAGAAGCACAATCAATAATCGAACACTTATTTCCACTGAAAACGACATCCAACTGAGGGGAGTGCTTCATAATCTGACTAACAAACAGAAGATTGTGTTTCATGCCAGGAACATAACATACATTGAGGAACATGAGTCTTCTTCCTCCGAACTGAATCTGAACATGGCCCTTGCCGACAATATTGTATTCTTCGCCGCCTCCAAAGATTACTGAGTCAGAATAGGGAGTGAATTCAACAAACCAACCATGCCTGTGAGTGAAATGTCGGGAGGCACCGGAATCTATGTACCAAGCAGAAGATTTCACATCATCTGCAGGTATGCTAGCCATAAAGGCATGGTAGATAGATTCTTTCTGCTCTGAGTGCTGGGCAGCATTGGCTTGCTTTTTAATTGAGTCTGACTTCTGATGCTGCTGATACAGATGCTCATAATATGTGAATATCTCAAATGGCACAAACTTCGAGGTGAAAAAATGAAAGACCCAAAAAAAAGGGAGAAGTACCCAGAAGAGAGCTCGAAAAACCCAGAAATAATATGATGTTGAAATTCGGATCCGCTGGCTCAAAAATCGAGGCACCCAAAAAAATCTGATGAAGACTCATTTTAGCTCTCGAAAAACCCACCAAGAATCTATGATCAAAAAAAATTTCTGAGCCAAAAAGTTAGGGTTTTCGAACAAAACCCTAGTCGGGAGCCATTGATGGAAAACAGTTGCAGAAAAAATGGCAAAATCTGCAGAACCGACAGCTTCTAGAATGAAAAACGTCGTAGATCAGGTCATTTTTGCACTTCAGAGAAGAAAACATCACTGCTTATTGAGAAAGGGACACCGAAAATGGTGAAAAACACCACCAAAAATGTGCGCGATTTGCAAAGAAGAATAGCGCGTGGTTTTTGTTTTTTTTTTGGAGATAAAGACGTGGATTCCAGGCATCATTAGAAGACGCGAATGCAGATGAAGATGTCATGTTTGGGCAAATAACCAGCAACAGAAGTCTGGGATAAAAGCTCAGATCCTTGCGCGCAAAAACAAGAGTAGGACTGCTCGAAAACGCTAGACGGGTTACTCAGAATGAGCACCAAGAAATGCACAGAATAATTTCGAAAAATTTATGCACTGATAATTTCAAAAGAAATTATAAATTTTCGAAATAATAACGTATTAGGCTCTGATACCATGTTACAAACGTAAATGGCAGAATACTTGACTTATTAATCAAAGATCAAGTGATCTATATATACAAAGAGGAGAGTCGAATAGAATAGAAACATTCTATTCTAGACTACACCTAAATATTAGAAACATTCTAATATTTACAAAGATACAATAAGATACAATAGTGAGCATTAATAAGAAACATAAATATTATTCTAATACAAATGACATAGCAAAAAGACAAAATACACCACCATATCAATGTTTTAGATCAAAAATAATAATGTCAATATTAAAAATCAGCCATCACTGATCAAATATCATCAAAATTCAACAAACATATCATCATCCTCCTGTTGTGGCAACTTAGAAACATAAACAATGCCACTGACATCGGTACTAGCAATCTCAGCCTCAGGAGCAGCCTCATTATCACTACATAGCTTGTGAACATCATCATCAACAACAAGTGCATCAAGGCAGCCAATCGAATTGACCAAAATAGGAAAAAAAAACTTTATAAAAAATCAAAAAAATGACTGAAAATGGTCAAATTCGTCCTGTGTTTTGCTGCTCACACACAATTTTGCTGGAAATTCTTGTAAATTCTGCATGGGTTCTTCACTGCGAACCCACAGTGAATTTGCAGGACCCTGGCCGAATTTTGGACAAACTGCATCCAGACCAGAATTTTAGCCAGGCCGGACAGGGACCCCTGGGCTGCCACAAAAGAATCCGGTAACTTAGGTTTGATGTGTTTTGATATTATATATGGGTTATCATTAAGGTTGCACGGAGAGGGGGGTTCTTGGGTACTTCAGAGATGGTTATGGGTAGGGTTATTTTTTCAAAATAGGAGACTGGGATACTTTGGGTACGTCAATTTTTTTATACATAATTTAATATTTTATAGAAAATCTGAAAATATAATGACATTGAGTTTTCAAAACAAGAACAGTGACAAAGTTTACTACCAAAACTTAACTTTGAAGATTAAGTGCATAAATTGAAATGTCATACAATCATTGTATCAAAGTTTCAAACTCATTAGTGATTACATATTGAAATAAGCTTGATAAAAACCAAGCTGATACGCAAACAAAAAACTCAAACAAAAATCAGAAATCTTAATCATTGTCCTTAGCTATGATGCTCTCCACTGAGTACTCGGTACTTGGGTACGTGTACCAGTACATGGTACGCATCCCAGGGGTATGGGTACAAATAACCATGCAACATAGGTTGTCTTAAGTGTCTAATCAGTCTGAAAATAATAAATCAGAAAAATTAGAAATTAGGGTTTGAACACATTCTGAAAATCAGAAATTAGGGTGGAACTCAGAATTTCAGAAAATATCCAATTGGGGATATTACCTAAGTTACCGGTTCGAGTTCGGTTCGAAGAACCGGTTCGCAAGTTCGACAAAATTTTGAAAAGGGGATTGGGTTCAGGTTCGAAAAAACATGTAAGATTTTTAAAAAAATATATATATATACATATTTATGAAGCCTAGAAGCATGAGTTAAAATTAGAATGTCACATAGTATCATAAAAACAACATTTAAACAACAAAAATACCATAAACTTATAATCATAGCCTCATGAATGGTGATCATACCATCATATACTTCCAAGTTCAACATCAAAGATTCAATGTCTCTGAATCAGCAATAGAGCTAAGGCCAATGGGATCAGCAGCATTTTCTAAACATTTTACCTCTGTGAGGAGAGTTGCTGAGTGAACACAATACATATCTGCCATCTCATACTTTTCCCATTCCCGATAATGACGATGCCCAATGGAAATTAGTTTCTTAATTTCTGATTTTACAAGGTAACAGAAATTGTTTTGCACGCCTTCAATTGAAAGCAATCAATCTAAAAGCAAAAGCCAATCACAAGGAACGGATTTTACTTGTTCCATTATTCTTTTCTTCTTGTTTGATTTGCTGGATTTGAAAGCATTTGAACAGTCAAAGTGAACAGCCTGATCTGTTTAAATCGATTATTCATTGCCAGGAAGAGTAAGTCATTTGTTATTTATTCCCCACGAATGACTTTTTTTCTTTATATTTGTTGAACCTGCTGTTTGCATGTCCAGGCTGGACATCGAACCCTGCCCGGACCCCAAGGCGAACTGGACCCAAACTTCGGACCTGTTCGAACTTGGTCCAGTTCGGAGGGGCCAGGGGCGAACCCTGGTAACTAAGAGTTTGTTGCGCCACCATAGCAGTGGTTAACACATTATAGATTAAACAATTACTCACCTATATAGTGAATGCATACATTACAACTTCCATGATATTTGTTAAGACTTTTTTTTTTGTGTACTTTAGTATTTTATTTTGAGCACCAAACTCTCACATTCCCAGTTTGTAATTTCTTATCATGATTTTTCTTGAAAAGTTTATACTGCCTTGAAACTGTAAAATGCTGTTTGCAGATATAAGTTATAGCTTTCTTTAAGCTCTTATGGTGGGTTTCATCGTCAATGTTGACATACATATACCCTCAGTGGCTGAAAGCTAAGAGAAGAGAAAAGAGAGAGGATATTCTTTTTTAAGTAGTCAATTTCTAGTCTATATAAATAGAAACCAAACAAAAAAAAACTGTGACAACTCAGTCTTGATCGTTAACATAACATGGTTCTGCCTGTCACAAATAATACTTTACCGCTACTGGCTGATAATAAAGTTTTTCTTTCTAGTAACCCATCTAATTTGAACACATGCTTCAAAGATCTTAAACAAATAATAAAAGTAAGAACAGCACATTTTAAAAAAGCAATCAACATACTAAGAACATGGCCAATCATCTAAACTAATTACATTGATCAGCTATTTAAAAAATAGAACATCTTTATCTAACAACCAGTTTACTCACACCACCTTATTCACTACACTTAAATGTAGGGAATTTGTAAAAATCGAATGCTCATAAACTCAGTCCTAACCTAGCTCAACATTGTTAATTACCTCACACATAACACTGCCATTAACATACTTGCATGGTATTTCATCGAGAATATCTCCAGGTAGCCAACCGTCATTGATTGCCTGTAAAATGTGAGCCATTATGTTCAAGATTAACATGAGTTCAATAGTATCAGCATAAACTATAGCGACAAAAGAGAGAGTCGTAATTCAGAATGTTGAAAACAAGTATAAAGAAAGCATATATAAAGATATGATTCGTGAACAATGCCATCGCTATGCTCTCAAAGTTCAAACTAGAATTTATAAAATACCAAAACAAGCATATATATGTTACTTTGCTATTAGCATGTAGTTGTGTAATTTAAAATGGATCATAAGTTCATACATTATCAAAAACAACCTAAGTTACCAAATCGTCTGAATATTAGCCTGTTTACATGTGCGAGCCCTACACGAATCTGGTACCTACTGGAATTGGCTGGAGTTAGGGTATTTTGTGTTGATTTTAGCTCAAATCTAGGTCAGCATATGAATCTTTTAATGTTTTTTTTCAGTTTCTTCTCAAGAAATGACCACAGTATTTAAAAAACTCGCAATTTGTGTAGGAAACGAGGGTATTAGCGATCATGCTGTGTTTGGTCACAGGTGTTAATGTTTGTAGCTGCAGGAGACATTTTTTTGTATACCTGATATAAATATGTTGCTGCTGATGATCAGTTCTTTCATATTCCTGTTGTCTACGTGTGTATGTTTTTGAAGTGGCTGCCAGCTCATATGCCACTGTGCTCATCTATTCCTTGTGGCAATCATTGTGTTTG
This sequence comes from Chamaecyparis obtusa, assembly GCA_027943335.1. Lineage (NCBI taxonomy): Eukaryota > Viridiplantae > Streptophyta > Pinopsida > Cupressales > Cupressaceae > Chamaecyparis > Chamaecyparis obtusa. The sequence continues at coordinate 1,452,852 of BSBK01004010.1, read as the reverse complement.
ATACTTTGGTTGTGTAGAAGATGAATCGGCTCGGTTCTTTACTGCTGTTTTGTTCATGCCTTTCGGCAATTTTCTTTCTTATGTCTACCTTCATATCGTATCCATTATTGTTTCTTAACCAACATGGCTGTTGCAATGTTTATATGGAATCTATCATCTAGGTGGAGGTCCCCATCATTGATGTCAGAAATTAAAAGGCATTGTAGTATCAAAAGGTTTTGAAGACGAAATGGCAATGTGTAGTAACTGCCGGCTGTTCGTTGTCTCTTCTTATTCCCGCATATTAGACTATTCTCTAGTGGAGCATAGGGTGTGATTATTTACGGTGATATGTATTCTGTGTTGCGGGAGTTGCAGGTATCTCTGATTATTGGGTGTGGTTTTTCTTTGGGCTCGGATATTATCTTTTGCGGTGTGCATGATCAAGCTTACTGCTGTAGCAATCATTCTGAGATTGTTGGTTCTTGAAGTTCAATAGTTTGTGACCTGTATACTTGTATTCAGTACTATTATTCAATAAAGGAGATCTTTTGTGTGGCTGGGTTTTTCCATTGAGTAGGAGGATTTTCCCACGGTATTTAAGGTGTTTATGTGTTTTGATTTACCTGTTATTTATTTATGCTATTCTGGTTCACGAAAACTTAACAACAGGTCTCTTGTCCGTTGTGTTCGCCGTCATCTTAATCTAGAAGTCATGAGCAGACATAACAATTCAGAATCTCCGTTGTTGAGTTTAAGCGCCCAGTTGCAGCCCAGGAGTGGCAGGTTTGGGTCCATTCGCAAAACAGCACACAATTTTTTTAATGTCACTTTTGTGTCTGCGGCAAAATTTGTTTTTAATATTCTAATTTAGTATATATTTAATATATAATTTAAAAGAGCTTAAAAACTAAAATTATTAAACTATTATATAATATATCATTTATTAAACATGTCAATAGTTATATAATAAATTAAAAACATACATACATAAATACATACATATATATATATATGATTTTTATATGCTTTTCTACAAACGTATCCAAACATACACAACTATCACATTTGTTTTGCCATAACGACGTACCAAACCCATGTACCTGATTCCAATTCTGATTTTGATTCGGTAACATAGAAAACAACTATGGGCAAATCAAGTCTATATTTGTTGTTCAAAATCAATGAACGAGATCATATCTGAAGAAGTACCAGTGTTAATTAATCAATGAAACTGCTAATATATGTACAACATCTCAATAATTTGCAAAAAGGGAAGTTATCTACATTAACGATCTTTAAAGAAATTATAGATGTACATGAACATCTTTAGCATTAGCATTTTACTAGTCTAAGACTAAAGTTTATTTCTCATATGCAGAGAAAGTTATTCAAACTACCATGTAGATCATTACACAAAACATGGAATTGGTGAGGTACAGTTCTACTTAGTGAGAGAGAAGCGCTTCCTATGTAACCTAGAATCAACACTATCAAACTCAGCCAACTCAATTGACAAAACAGATGGAGGAGAAATAGGCAGAAGAAACATTTCCACATTGAATATGCTCAATAAGTGAATGATAGGAAAGAATCAACAAAGTACTGCTTCTACTAAATCATGCCACATGAAAACAGAAAATTGTCAGTCCAATATCTCTTTTCATGTGATAGCATACATGTGGAAAAGATTAACTTTTACATCTTAGTCAGAAAGTACAATATAGCAATATAACAAGTGAATTGAATTATAACCTGTTCTATCTTGATGATAACCTAAAATGGAATGTGTGTGCATCCTTAAGAGTTGCAACACTCGGTGATACCTTTTCAATATAGCACCAAAACATGGAATACAATAAGCAACTTAGTCAAACTTAGCTTACTTGGTGCTAAACTATGACTAAATGCACCCACTTAATACCAAAACTATGCCTCCCATAAACAGGAAAGGACCCTGAATATTGACTGTTGGAGCAAAAATCATACTTGGGAATAACTTTGCAAACCAAAATATTAAAAAAAATAAAATAATTGCAATAAAATTGGGAACCAAGAAATTCAGAAGAAATTAAAGCAGAAGATTTCACTTAAATTAGTTGCATTGTGTGAGTGTGAGTGTGTGTGTGTGCGCGCGTGTGTGAGAGAGAGAGAGGTTCACAATGATTTTACACTATGGGCTTTTCTAGTTAATGTTCAAAATACTGATTACAGTGCAGACTGCATAGCACCTTACTACATAGTTTGACTTTGAAGTCAAAACTGAGAATCCATAATCTCAACTTAAAAATACAGAATCAACTTACAAACTACAAATTAATACAAAGTGGAGGGAGTCAACGAGGCTAACTGTAATGATGTTTGACCCACTAGAGTGCTGCAGGTCATGACAACGGATGTTACATCCCAATTTTTCGAGCCCTCTAGACTGATATATTTGGTTTGTTGCATTTCTATTTGAGATCATAATTACTTGAATCTTATAAAAATATAAAGATGATTTTATATCACTTAGATATAGTTTGAATTGATGCTAATATGGAATGAATTTTCATAGAAATGAAAAGGAATGCTTTATGTTTTAATGATATATGTGTAATGTCCCTAAATTGGGGTATACCTGATCATTGCCCAAAGTAACAATTCGACAACATTATTTGTGTACAAATAGTAATATATAGTTCAATCATATAATAGCTATTGAACTTTTTTTTTAAAGTAAATAAGCAATTAAGTTAAATAACATCACATACTTTAATTTATTGCTTCATTTCCAATAATCAACCATAGTAGGGATTGGAGAGGAGAGCATGATAGGGCCCGGAACATTCACCACAAATGAGAGAAAGGGCATCATATAAAACCCCTTGGCCCACAAGTGGCAGGAACTCTTGTTCATCCAACATAGGGTGGGCTACATAGATGGGAAACCCGTATCTGCCCTCCCAATCGTGTCTCCCTACTAACCCATACATGATTGCTACTATTCTTTGATTTCACTTCAACAACCAACCATCATAGGGATTGGAGAGGAAGGCATGAGAGGGCGCCTGGAACATTAGCCACAACTAAGCCCAAGGGCATGATATAACACCCCATGGCCCACAAGTGGCGCAATCTTGTCGGTCCAACATGGAGTAGGCTACTTAGATGGGGAACCCGTCTCCACCCTCCCAATCGTGCTTTCTTACTAAACCCTACATGATTGCTTGTAGGAGAATAAATAGTAAATAAAATAGTATTGCATACCAATCACTTTTCTTAATAGTTTAGATTGTTGTACTTTTTCTAAGTTCTATTTAAATCAGGCTTGATAATTTGATTGTTGTTGAATAATTGATATTTGCATGAACGATTGATTGAATGAATTCCTTTGATTGTATGATTTGAGGTATTGGTGAGTGATGACTAAATGATTGATGACTAGATGATTGATGAAAGATAATGTAAAAAATATGGTTTGATATATTGGTGAATGATGATTGAATGAATGCTGATTTGATAGAGAGATGATTGATTGCTGAATTGTTTGCTTTCTTGATCCCAAGATGAAGTGATGATTGATGTGGATTTGATGATTGTTTGTTTTATCTTGTTGATTGATTGTTTGCTTGATTTCTTAAGGGATAATGATTGACGGGTGAACGAAGGATTTATTTTGATGGATTCATGAGTGATGATTTATAAGTGATGATTTGTAAGTGATCCTTCAATACTTGGAATGAATTATCCTTTAATAGTTTATTGGTGAAAAGGTCACCACCTTTCATAAGAATTGAGTCACCACTTTTCATTGTTGCCTTTGAGAGTAATATATTATTCCCCAAATTGATCTCCCTTGGATGTCTTCCTCAAATGAATCCTTCTCCCCTTTATATCTTCGAATGTGAGGAAGAGTCACACCTCTTCAGCATGCCTGCCCTTTGCAATGGCCACAACCTTTCACAATTACCACCCTCAAAAAGAGTCACAACCCTTCATCATTTCTGCCTTTGAAAGAGTCACAACCTTTCATAGCTAACAACCTTTCAAAGAGTTACAATCCTTCATCATTGTTTCCCTTTGAAAGGGTCACAACCTTTCATAATTACCAAGCTTTGAAAGAGTCACAACCCTTTATCATTGCTGCCCTTTGAGAGAATCACCACATTTCATAATTGCCACCCTTTGAAAGAGTCACAAACCTTTGCCCTTTGAAAGAGTCACTCTTTATTTTCTTCCAATTCCTTTCTTCTTCCGTTAGATCTTCCTTGATTCCTATGCTCCATTCTTTCTTCCTCCTTCCATATCCCCTTTCAAATGAAGTTCTCTTCTCCCTTTTATATCTCATGTTTGAGGGAGTCACAACTGTTCATTTCACGCCTTTTAGCCAATCATTAAACCTAACAAAAAAATAATTATGTTATATTTTATTTTTATTCTTTTAAATCTTTAATTTAAATTTTACTTTTATTCTTTTATATTTTAATTTTACTATTATTGTTTATTATTAAATCCTATTTCAAAAAGGGCACATTACAATATGCCGATATTTTCACATGTTATTGGACTAACTACCATTTTCAACTTAATGAGGAGAATGCAAGAGATTGTCCCCCCCCCAAGATTGAGAGGTAAAGGATCACCAAAGCGAAAGATAAGCAAATCCAGCAAGAAAAACCAAGGGCATCAGTTGTAATGTCCCCAAATCAAGAGAACCCAAGTTCTGCCCTAGATTATTGTTTCTATAAGAAAGCAAGTAGGGTTTTTAGGGTAACCTTTTACTTTGATTGAGATCCTGCAAGCAAGTTAGGACACATTTTGTTGATTTTGTGAGGATCATTGCAAATGTAATAGCACTCCTGATTGTATGTGTTTTCCAAATGCAACAATCTCTTGCATTTATATTGAGAATGAGCCAAGAAGAGACATGTCCCTTCATGGGACATGTCTATTCATTAGTATGTAATTATTATAATGACAATTATGATTATTTATGACTATTCACATGTTCTAATGATGATTATAGGTATTTGATTATCAATGTACTAACAATACTAATATCTTGATTACCGTATTATGATTTAATCCCATCTAACGTGTCTGTAGGATGAGGAAGGAAGTCATAGTCACTTCTTTGGGAGATTTACACGATGTATCACTCCCCTTCCTTGTTTGCTACTATTTATCATGTTATATATATATATATATAATATCTCTTGAGCATTATATTAATTTCTCTAATATTTACATAATAATAATATATATATATATATACACACACACATCTCATATATACTAAATATATATACATATCTTCACTAGTATTGACTCATAGTGTTTATTCGACTGAAGCTACAAAACATCAACACTCCCTCTTAGCTAGGGAAGATAAATTCCATCAAAATGCAATTCACAAAAGATCCATTACTTTTAAGAGAGAAGATATCACCTCATCGTGATATCGAGAGATATGGTCTGACCAAGAATATCAAGTCTCATGATATTCACCATAACTCAAAAATTTCCATAGGTAATGTGTCCTTAATGCAAGGTATCATCTATTGTGATCTATTTCAGCCATCACACGATGTCTATCACAATAGAAGGTCAATGGCTTGTTTAAGGAACTAAATCCACCATGCAGGAAATCATCTATTGTGATCTATTTCAGCCATCACACGATATCTATCACAATAGAAGGTCAATGGTCTGTTTAAGGAAGTGAATCCACCATGCAAGAAATCATCTATTGTAATTTGTTTCAGCCATCAAACGATGTCTATCACAATAGAAGTTCAATGGTCTATTTAAGGAACTAAATCCACCATGCAGGAAATCATCTATTGTGATATGTTTCAGCCATCACACGATGTCTATCACAATACAAGGTCAATGGTCTGTTTAAGGAATTGAATCCACCATGCAAGAAATCATCTATTGTAATCTATTTCAGCCATCACACGATGTCTATCACAATAGATGGTCAAGTTATTGTAAGATCGTCACCTTACAATAACTCTTACAAATAGAAGTGATAATCAGTTGGAAGTCATCACTTCCTCATGATTTACACAAGGCCCAAAAGGCATTCATGATTCATAGTCCTCTGATTGTTATAGTTTATTTGATCACTGGAGAATCTATCTCAACATGGACTACTCCCTCTGAATCAATACGACCGAGATTATCAAATGTTTATTGAATCATATCCTCTATCTGCTCCCTCTGAAGCTCAAATTCTTGTATCAACCTCTTGTCTTCTATTGTTCTCTTGTCTCAATCAATTCATTTGCAAGCATCAAGTTCTTTCTCACTTGAATGCAATTTTTCTTGTGCTTCTGTCCTAAAGGTATGTCAAAGAGAGATTACAACTAGCTCACTAAACTATCTCGATCGGAAATACCAAAGATAGAAGCATACACGATTTTACAAACCAATAATCTAACATGAATTACAAACTCAAAAAAAATTGTGTGCAATAATAAAACATGGAATACTTATCTTTTATAAATTTCAAGTATTTCATTCTGTAAGGTGAGCCCATATAGAAAATATCATGCAAATTCATAGAATGATCTCACTGTTCTTGAACATTACCATAATTCTTCACATGAATTGTCTTGAATATCCAAAGGTTTTATATACTATGACAACCTTCAATCTGATCGGATCTCCCTTCAAGCGGTTAGGCTTTTAAAGAAAGAAACTCTCTCTTTTACAAATTTCGCATAGATTCGTACACAAACAGTCATAACTTTTGAACCTGACACTTTCTCGCCAATCGCTCTAGTGAGATTCTTCTAAATTTGTTTATCACCAACATATCCGAAATTCAGGAAAATCCAACGGTGTATTTGTGAGATATGGTCCCTGTACCGAGATGGTATTTTCTGAGACAGTCACACATTCACCATCAACAAACTACTGTCTTACATTTGCAACTTGGTTCTAATACCATGTTGATTTTGTGAGGATCATTGCAAATGTAATAGTACTCCTAATTGTATGTGTTTTCCAAATGCAACAATCTCTTGCATTTATATTGAGAATGAGCCAAGAAGAGACATGTCCCTTCATGGGACATGTCTATTCATTAGTATGTAATTAATATAATGACAATTATGATTATATATATACATATATATATAATATCTCTTGAGTATTATATTAATTTCTCTAATATTTACATAATAATATATATAAGTATATATATACATCTCATATATACTAAATATATATATATACATATCTTCGCTAGTATTGACTCTTAGTGTTTATCCGACTGAAGCTACAAAACATTTTAATCATAACTCATAATTAGAAATTCTTGAATTAGAAATAAATCATTTAATAGATTGCTTGAATCAGATTTTAAGATGTCTCAACCATATAAGTAATAAGGTAGGGCGATTTGATAAGATGTCCAAGAGACCCTAAGATGTCTCAACCATAGAAGTAATAAGGAAGGGTGATTTGATGAGGTGTCCAAGAGACCCCCACCCTAGGCCCAAGAGTGGATATACCATCCCTCTTGGCCTCGTGTGGCCCTTGCCATACAAATGAGGTGGGATACCTAGTGTGTGTCCTATCACCATTCTCCTCACCCATGTTACTTCTACCTCACCTCTACTAGTTGAGCATCCATATACATGAGTTCACCATGATAGAGGTCGCAAGGATCATTCACAACAGGATGCCCAGAAAGTCCCTCCTTCCTAAACCCAAAGGCGGTCCCCTTGTCCCCCTTTGGCCCCATGGGACTCCTTATTCACATAGCATGGGGTGGCGTACTTAGAAGATGACCTAGTCACCATTTTCCCTCCTATGACTACCTCGTTTCCCCTACCATGGCTAATCGTTGCAGACAAAAAACATACATGATAAACTCTATATTGCAACATTCATGAATTAGCAGATGAAATGCTTATTAGTTCACAGGTATACAGATGTATATAATTCTGTATGTATATCTATATGCTATATAGATAAAATCAATGATTTAAAGATTATCCGTGCACACATTTGTATATGCATCTATGAATAGCATCATAATTTTGGGCTACATATTTAATTCGGTAAAAAGTTAAAACAGTCATAAACAGATTTCTTATGTAAGACACTGCCACACAATGCTCATACCCAAATCGCATATGTGAACTATAATCTATTCCTAATCCTTTTTTCTTTTCTTTCTTCCAATGATGCTGGGGGATTGTATCTTGTCCTTTTTATATCTTACCTGATGGGAAACGTGGCACTCAAAGAGGCATTTCTCCTCATATCGCACCTCTTCACAGCATGAATTTCTATTAATTGGGAAGGTAGATCACACCTTTTCTCTTAATCGGTTTGAGCCTTAACTAATACTCTTAATCGATATTCTCTTATTATTAACTAAGGCTCATTAAATTCTAATCATATGATTAGTTCGATCACTGACTTATTATAATTTTAACTGTTGTTAATTAGTTGTTAATAATAATAACATTAGTATTACTCAATGCTTGCCCATTGATGAAGAATGGCGGTGATGAATAGATGTCACCAATCCTTTTCTTATTGATATATTTGTCTAATCTCCTTCATACTTCCTTGGTAAATGGGTCACCACCTTTCATAAGCTTTGAGTAACCACTTTTCATTGTTGCATTTGAGAATAATAAATAATTCTCCAAATTCATCTATCTTGGATGCCCTTCTCAAAATGAAGTTCTTCTCTTTTAATCTCCTTTGAGTGTAGGGAGTCAAACAGAAACCCTTTCATTTGTTAATGCACTTATTAAAGGGTCACACCCATTGGTTATAAAAAGATACATCTGTTTGACAACAATGGCTGCCCCTTCCACTTTTTATTTAATCTTCACATATCTCGCACTTCTCAAATCTATCTATACTACTTTTCAAATCTGCACATATCCCATTCAAGATATGCATATCCTCTTCTTCTAGATCTACATATCTTATATTCTTCTTTCCTTCTCAATTCTTATTCCAGATCCCTCCTTATACTTCTCTAAATCTGCTCTAGATCTCCTCTACTCCCTTTCCTCCATTCCATTTGATCTGTTTTCCCCCTTTATATCTTTTGTGAGAAAGGGTCACACGTCTTCACCAGATCTGTCCTTTCAGTTAAAAGGAAAGGAAGTTTTTTAATATTTAACATATAAATTATCAAACGCCACATTCACAGTATACATAATATCCTTTATTAGCTAAATCTATATATATAGAAATCCTACGAAGCTGGATTCGGACCCTAGCCCCCCGAACCAGATCCAGATTCGCCTATGAAGGCATAAAGCACCTAATACGCCATTTTGGAATTTTTTTTTTCATCTAACCCTAAATTGACCCAATTTTCTAGTCCAAGGGCGGGAGGATTTATACAAATATAACATTTAAGTATAAGTTTGATTTATTTAATTTCTTATACTTTAAGTTATATTTGTATAAATACTTTCAAGATGTTTGAGATAGGTTCCAGCTTTATAGGAGTTAAGATGCAAATTCTAGATTTTGGGAGTTTTTGAAAAATTCCGGACTTGGCCAAATTTCAGGATTCAGCAAGCCTTCACCAGGGTTACCTCCCACAATCCATCATGGCTTTCTAAGGTCAAATTGAAGCTGGCAAAAGGATTCTCTCACAAATCACTTGGTTTCGACGCCATCTCTATGACAGACTTAGCTTACTTAGCTCTCGCCCAAATCCCAGACAGACATGACTTCCCAACAGGCCAAAATCACTCAAACCTCAGTTGCCGGACCTAGGGACTTGAAAACAGCCACCAACAAAGACTACCTAAGACCTAGTTATGAAGACTTTGACATTTGGCATTGATTAATGAGCAAGCATCATAGATTCATACTATGAAATAATTTAGTTTTACAATTATGTATATTTCTCTAATTTTTTTGTATATATATATACACACACACACAAATCCATACGAATCATAATGGGAAAAAAAAAAATTCATGAATCCACGAACCAAATTCTCGAACTTGAATTCGTCCCCAAACCCGAACCCGAATTAGCAACTTAGTAGAAATCATGTGTAGAGCAAATACAAATTTATAAATAGATTCAGTAAGTGAAAATTGTATATGATATTCAGTTGCAAAGAAAGGAAGCTTTTTCCTATTTAACATATAAATACAATAAGCGTAAATACAGATATAGACGTGTATAAGTATGTAGACATACACACACACACATATACATATTATATAGATAGATAAATATAAGCACATATTAGTCTCCGCGCTTTTTAGTCTTGAATTCATAGCATGCATACATACATAAATATATATACATATACATACATACATATGTATATAGTTGCATGAGATCAACTGACATCACGGGAGAAACAAATTGACCTAGGAGTGCCTTGATGACCTTGTTTTCATCCAATACAACTATTTCCTTTGAGCCAAAATAGTGGAGGGTCCTCCTTATGATCCCATTGACTTGAATATCATTGATCCATTTTCAAATTGGATTATTGATGATGTAGATGCTATGTTCTTGCAAGTTTAGGATAGGGAGGTGTGTTGGGGCTGTATTTTTTTCAGGCCATTTTAGGGGTTGGCAAGTGAGGCTGCTATTCTATAACCTTTTAGTTTTTGCTATTTTACATATATTTTTTATTTTCTCCTCCAATTCCAATTCTTGCACTTTGACATGTCCTAGCCCAGTCTTTTTTAGAGTATTTTATCACTAAATATTTTGGAGTAGCTACAATTTGAAAATGAAATTGCATTTTTGAAACTCTAGGATATATGAAGAGCTGCTGTTTTGAATTTGAAGTGTTCAAATTGTTGAGAAAACCCTTGTAGGACTGTCACAAAACTGATGTAAGGAATGCTGCTGCCCAATGTTAATTTTAGCAACAAAGACAAAAATATCTCCGCAAATTTCACTGATATGACTGTTGTTATAATAGTTGATACCTTGCTTTGGAATGACTCGAAATCTTTTGAAACAGTGACAGAAAAAACAATAAAATAATTTTGGGCATTTTTAAAAATAGAAAAATTGAATGTTATCATGTGACTGAGACAGGTAAAGGACATCCTTGACATCCCTAGATGTATTGGGAGTGCCCAGTTGTCCCTGTGAAGTCCCCACGTTTCTGGGTCAGCTATGGCAATTTTTTTATTGGGGATTGTGGGGGAACGTTTTCAAGGTGTCCTTGCATCCTTGGAATGTTCCCAATATAACAGGGCAAACAAATCCCAATGAGATGCCCCCAAGGAACATAATGTAGATTTAATGTTCACCGATGAAGATCCTATTGAATTGGAGAGAGAAGCAACAACACTAGCAGAGAGAAGTAGCAGTAAAATACATACTTCAGGAGTTATTCACTCCTCAAGACGATAGAGATTTATGATGTTGAAGGTCATTACATTTGATTTTAACTGTGTACATGAATGCTGATTCAAAGAAGAACAAAGTGTTGAGCAGGTTAGGGATGGAAAAATGAATTGAAATGTGTGGTGGTTGATACTGATAGTAAAGAGTCGTAAATTGTTTTCAGATTACAATTAATCTCAAGAAATCACTGTTTGCTTTGCTTGGCAATATTTTAAAGAAATCCTGATATTTTGTTAAAAATGGTGAAGGCAAGCTTTGTCAAATTTAGTTGGTAAAAAGAAAAATGCTGCAAATTTTAATCAATTAAATTGTAATTTTCCACTATATAATGTTTTTTTATTTTTTTCTCCATTCTTGTTCGATTCCTTTTTGGATCTTTTGCATGTTTTTTTATTTTTTTGGATTTTATGTCTGCATTCCAGTTAGGATATTTTGTTAGTAGTATGCTCTAACCATAAATTTGAACTCATTTTTTAGGCCTAGGGTTTAGGGGTTAGGTTAGAGATTTTTTAATTCTATATTATGCCCTAACTCTTGTTTTACACATCAATATACTTTGTTTGAGACAAAATTGAAGGATGACAAAATGAACCTTGTAATTCTGCTTTGTCATTTACCAACCTCTCGGATCCATACACTTTGCTTTGCAACATCCTCTTCACCTTTATATCAAAAGATAGAACATGATCCACAGTTGCGCTGTCTAAGCTATTGGTAAACTCTCTATTACATAATACACACTCAACACCATCACTTATCACCTCTTAACATATATGTATATAATATATGTGTGTCAGATCAACATGTCTTCCTTGACCTAATTTAACCACCACAATATTTTCACATCAACCCATACTAGGTTTTTTCCACTGCTTCATAGTTTGTGCCTAAACACTCAAAATTGAATCCAGGAATTAGCCGTTTGATCAGTTTAAACTACAACCATTGATCTCTTCCTTTTGCAAAATAGTGGGTGATTGTGTTGTAGTCTTTTAATGAACTACAAAGACTTTTTGACTGGGCAAGTCATAGATACGTGTCATCATCGTGCACTCACACAACAAGAAGACTTGGTCCCACACAGTCTCGTGAAAGCATGCTGACCCTTGATCTTCCCATTGGTATTTGTTAAGTGTCACTTCCTCAGTGTCCCGCAAGTAGAGGGATGGAGTCCCAAAAACATCATGCGAGTGTGCAAGATGTTCGATCTCCTGGGATATATCATGCTTGTTCACTTGGTCTTCCCCACAATCATGTGGTCAAAGAGCTGACATCACACAAAGATCTTGCAAACGCATACGCATAATTGGATCACCAAGAACACATTGTGACCATTGATCCAATTCAAACAATAAATTATCCCTGTAGCTTCAAAAATAACAGAGCTTTGTGTATCCGGTCAAGCCGATGATTGGCTAGGCAAAGGGGTCAGTATCATAACAACCATAAAGGCTTAAGTGGTGACTTATGCTATAGGGAACAGGTGCTACTTGGTCAACAGACAAATATAAGAAAAATTCTCATGCCCAAAACAGAAACATCTAGTTTGAGAGTATAACAAATATGTAAACCCTAAATGGGTTAGAGAGAAAAGAAAAATTGATTCTAAGGCCAAATCTGTTCAAGCCACCTGATTTGAGCACATTGACAAATCTGCAACACCATGCCCAACAACTTCACATCATTTTCTCGCATGTGTGATACATGAGCATCCTTTTGCAATGACTAGAGCAGTCCTAGACAACATTGAAACTTTGCATGACATCTTTTCACAACATTTGAAACAACAGTTTCAAACATCAGTCTCCCTATTTGGCGAACTCTCCTTCAATTCTGCAGAATGACATCAAAGATAGACTTTGACATTAATGCCAACATTTGACATCAATGACAACAATTGTGGCCAACAACCTTAAACTTTGATTTTTTAAGAGTTTATGGTTATGGCTAGATATTTTATGCCTTTGTATGCCCTAATCAAATAAAGACAGATGCGAGCACTAGAGCTTCATTGCAATGAACCCACTTGATCAATTAATTTAAAACAAATATGATTTCTTTCATAAAGACATAATTTGCACACTTTCTATCTTTTGGGCATAAGAAGTAACAAAACAGTAGGATCTTCACATAGAATTCATAGGATTTTGAAAGGTAATTTCATTATTTAACTTTCTCATCATTTAAACATAATAATGGGATATATCTCTTATTAGATATAGCATACTTTTACATTTCAAATCTTAGTTCAAAATCCAAACTCACACTCAACTCTGCAGCCCACAACATTGACTTGGGAGTCAACATGAACTTGGCATGGAATCGACAAAGAAAAAAAGTTAATAATTACACTTAAAAAAGAAATCAATGCATTTAGAGAACATAAAAGGCTAATTTGACTATCAACTTGTCATAATTCAAAGATTACGTAGCATATGATTCTAGAAATCTTAAATTTTGAAATTTCAGTCACCATTCTTGTTACATTTAGGTGCATGAAGAGTTCCAGTCTAAGACTCGAGATCTTGGAGTAGCACTCAACTTGACTCCATGTGGGAGTTGGTCGACTTGGGTCATCCAAGTTAGAGACTTGGGACTTTCGTGAGTCCTGTAGAGTACTCATTGAGCCTTCAAGTTATGTTTCAAATAATACATCTTACAAATATAATTTTAATTAGATATATTGTCATATGCGGACATGTTGTATAGTAATAATACATTGACAAATGTTGTCTCTCATAATCCAAGTTTCAGCTACTCAACTACAAGAGGGAGAGTGTCACCCAAGTGATTTTCCTCCAACCATGGACCAAGGGTCTCCCTCACACCTTGATACTGGAAATCACCCTACCCTTCACAAGAGTAGCAAATCCAAGGAAAATCCAAAGTTATTATGCATTTGAGAACTAGTGATGTGTGCTAATACAAATAGTCTATCATACAACTCTAGATACCCTCCAGCTATGTAATAGCCCCCAATGTAATATATACCAAAAATTTTACTTTTCCAGTTGAGACACTATGTAAAACATTTTGTTTACATCTTCTCAAGAATGTTCGTCTGCATTGTTTATTGATATTGGATGATATCATGCTTACATACAAATAACATACAATCTAGAAAACTCCTTTCTAGGAATAATAACCTACACAACAATTGTAAACCTTATTCGTTGTCAAGGTCAAAGAATCAATGTAAGGAGATTTCCACAATCCATCAAATAGAGATAAACCAGAAACTACATTATCTCCAAAGTCAAATAACTTTGGTACTTTATGTACTTTACTGCAGTCCTCATAGTAGCAATGAATAGCAGAATTGGAAGGATTAACTCGTACCAGGAAAAGTGCAAAATGGACTTGAAGATGACCTGATCAAAGCTATCTACCTGGTCCAGTAATAAAGAGGACAGTACAATACCACTGTCGTGACACCTTTAGATATGCATCAAAGCTCCCATAAGCTTCACACTTGCAATGACTAAGAAGTCACAAACTAGAGAAAAGAGTCACACCAAAAGAACAAATTTGTGCTTACTTTGGACTCCATTCTGAAGAAAATACAATAACAATTTGGAGAAAGAATATACCATGGCATGGAGTCCAATTTCACACCATTAGAAAGATATAAATCAATAAGACACCCAGTTAAACAGTAGTAAACAACCATTACCATGGATTCCAATTGATGTTGACAAAAATGAAGATCAACGTCGTTTCAACCTTTGTAGGTCTTCAATAGAATATACTAACTGCATTCACATTAAGAACAGAAACAAATTGACCTAGGAGTGCCTCAATGACATTGGTTTCATCCAATAAACATCATCTTGTCAAATAAAACAGAATATACATAAGAATATACAATTCCTTCCATAGCAGAATATACGTCAGTCACTAGGACCAGTAGTGCAACGTCTAGCTAGGAAGGTCACCTAGTAGGCAAGGATGTCTTTGGGTTGACTGGCTAAGACAGTTGTGGGTTCTACACCAAGTCTCAGATGGCAAGAAAATGGATGCCACACTCGTGTACTCCTGGGAAGGCCTAGGCTACTTCCTCTGGAAGTTGTGGGGGTGACAGTCACGATTAAAAGATCCATGGTTGGATGGCAAAAAACCCCAGATGCTACTCTTTCGCCCTTGATGTTCCTACTTTCCGGAAAGGATCAAGTGACTCAATCAGCATGATCAGGTTATATTCAATTCAAGTTTCTGATTAAGCACTGTTTATTTCCTAAAAAATAAATTGATAAAATTAGTTTATTTCAGTTTCATGTGAAAGTAGTTAGTAACTGCAATAGGAATTTAACTGCTTCTTGTCATGTTCTTAGGAAATTGAAAGTTAGTTGTAATTCAGTTTTCATTTCCGTAACTCGTGTTTAATATTTTATTTCTTATGTTCATAGAGTTTTGGATGTTACATACTTCTATAATATGTACAAATAAATGTACTTGTGTTCCTACATTTGGTATGCATTATTAATTCCGTTTGCTATTTCAAGTATTCATTTTATCATATAGAAGAGTAAACAATCAATATGCTTCTTTGAAATGATTGCAGAATGACAGATCGATTAATGAATGTCCATCATCCTCTAAATAAATGAAAAGCCACAATTGATTGCCAAGATTAAGATAAGGAACATCAGAGCTTTACAGATAGTTTAAGGAATAAAATATCTAACAATATCTACCCCAATAAATACATATCATCACCATTAGGCCAATTAATGTTGTACAGTGCATAAGAAAAGAAAGTCAGCAAGAAAAGTCATAATTTGACCATTGCAAAGACAAAAGCCTCACCTGGAAAAGAGTCTCACTTGTACGGTTATAAGGGTGCAGAGAGCGTATTAACTCTTGCGCTGATGGTGCTTGCTTTCCTTGCTAAATAACAGAATGTTACTAACCATGAATATATTACATGAAGAAAAAATAAGATTCACGACTATAACACTAATTTGCAAATCATCTGTATACAGAAGCACAATAACAATTGCAAAATAACAACTATTATTTATTTACAAACCTCTGTGGGCTTTCCAACAGAAAATCCATCAAGGAACAGATTTACAGCAAAAGAAGCCTCGTGCTCTGCCAAAGAACAATTAAATCAACAAAGAACTCATTGCACAAAATAGAACCTCGAAAATATCAACTTATAATGGCACAAGACATGATATTGATTATGCAAGCTAAATAAGGTGTGTATGCTTCAACCCACCAGATGTTGTTGGAGAGCCTTTAGAGGTTGTTGATACAAGTGAATGTAAATTGTGATCGGCATTGATCTTTGGCAAGGGAACCTGCACAAGTCAATACTTTCAGTACCCTCTTAAAATTAGCAATCCCAATAAAGGGAAAAGTCATTTGATACAACAACGATTTATTTTTCATACAAAATAGTAAAACATAAGACAGAAAAAGCAATATTATCAATGTCAAGAATGAACAAAGAGATTAATGAGACTTGAAAGCAGAGCGAGTTACAACAACAAATAGGATCTATAATGGAACTCAAACATTGAACAAGTAACTACACAAACAGTAAAAAGCCAAACTTAAGGGGATAAATCCAAAAAAGATTAACTCTAGAAAGGCCCAAAAGATAAAGCCACATGATTCAAGTAAGCGGGGCAATGTGATAGGAAGATCAACACGCAAGCAAAGGGAGTCGACAGGAACAGAAGGGAGATCAACGATGTCTCTAGTATGTATCAAAGTCCAAAGTTACAAGATCAATAACTTCTCCATCTATTGTTCTACATGGGAAAATAGAGGACTTAATCATGCCCATAGGAGAAATTGATGGGTTAAGAGAACCCATATGGACAATCCTACAAAACAAAGTACTCCAACTAGTTCCTTTCATAACATCCATGTATAGCAAACCTCCAAAACCACAAATAAAATAGTGGTGTCAACATATATGAAGAGGGTAGGCAATATCTACATTTGTGTTCAAAAATCAACATCTAAAATGTGATTGATGTTCAAACATCTAGAGTGGGCTAAAACAAGATTAGGCTCAATGTGTAAAAAGTACCAACCTCCCAAAGGTTAAGATTCAAGCACCTTTTGTTGAGATAATGAAAGGAGGTGGTTAAGGAACCTTACAAGTCCCTGTACAAATAGTGACATCTCTATAATATGTCCCATAATTCTCCTTGTTGCTCTTAATCATGCATGAATACTCACTCACTGTAATGCAAAGAAGGCATATAACCCAGCTCCATTTCAAACTGTCCAAAAGACTAACAACATAAGGTCAAGATGTCAAATGATGTCCGCTAGACTAATAAGCTCACAAATGCAAAAAAAAAAAAAATTGCTACATTAATGATGTTCAAGTTGGTGCTCTATTGGTGGAACCACTATATTATCAAATTCTTCCAGAATCTCGCTCACTGGTATCCATATGGATATGGTCTAGGTCAAGGGTCAAGAAAGCTTTGAGTTTTCCTGGGGTCTGCCCCAGGCACCCCAAGTTCGCTACTTGGGCCGGTCTCAAGCGAACATAAGAGAACCCACATGTCAACCAATCAAAAAACTTGAAAAAAAAATCACTTTTTAAACATTTCTAAAAGCAAAAGGTATCCTAAACACCTAATTTTGCCCTAAATTAGTGACATCATGCTAGCTAATGGTTAGCCTATCAGTGGACCCTCGTAGGCTAGTAGACATGGATAGGGGGTCAGTAATGGCACAGGGGAGAAATGGCTATTTTTAGGCTTTTTTTGGAGCTATAGATATGGACCCCTGCTATTTTTAGAAAATACCTCATGGTCACATGGAGAATATTTTCACTAGCTCCCAGTTCAGACAGCTTGATCAGATTCACAATATTATGGGAGTTATGACATTTTTCGTGGCTAAGTATTAAAGAAGAATAATTATTTAATAAAAAGTTATATTATAACCTTATATTAAAATCACTTAAGTTGAGGGTCTTAACATCATGAGAAGGGGGCCAAATTTATTAATAATTTATTTGACTTCTTCCTAAGTCTAAATGATAAAATAAATCATTAATTTAATGTTTATAACATTAAATTGTAATTGCTTGAGAGAAATTGCAATTCCTGCTTTTTGGGTGCGATTTAGACTTGGAAGGTTATATATGCTTAGCGTGAGAAGAAAAGGGCATCCAGTTTTCATTATTGATAAAATTTTCTTCTACTCTTGAGCTTTGAGAAAGGGTTTGACAGTGCAGCCATTGGAGAACGTAGTTCTTCTGTGTGTTCATCATTTGAGCCAGTGAGATATTTGGTGAATTTGATATCCAACGGAGGTTTCATCCAGAGACTTCTATTGTGCTTCAGTGGAGATTTACTTCAGCATTTACAGCATTGATTTCCAGTTTCAGAGAAGTGGGATTGGAGACAGTACGCTATCATTCTTCCAGCGTGAGTAGAATACTACAGCAGGCATCATTTATGCTGGGATGCAGTTATGCTGGGAAAGGGTGATTTTCATCAATAAATTCCCAAGTTTTTAATGTGTATTGAGTCCAATCTTATTTGTTGTTATTTATTCAGATATTATCATTTGTAATGAGTTTGGCTCAAAGAAATTAAACAAGGCAGCAGTAGTTCATTTTCTATTCAGTATTTCAGCGTTATGTTATTTGCTTTTTATGTCAAAAACCCTTGCAAAAAAATATAAAACATTATAGAACCATCAAAACAAACAGTACAACAGCAAGAGCCTGAAAGGGGTTCCTACAGTGGTATCAGAGCTAAATCCTGCCATCCTGAGGGTTTAGTTATTACATGAAGCCAGAGGAAGTTGGTCCACACAGGTATTATACACGCAGGAGAGCCTTACTTGAAGCCGAACAGGTTTTAGAACGACAACCGGTCATCATGGGTGACAGGCGTAACAGTAGCCCACCTAGGGTAAACAGGAATGATGAAGACCAGGAAACCAGAGAGTTTTTTAGAACTATGGCAACAGGGCAGCAGCAGGTGGCCCAGGCCTTACAGGCACTGACTACCATGATGGAGCGGATGAATCCACTTGACAAGCAAAATAGGGATCAAGGGGATAACAGGAGTGCAGTGGGATCACCTAGAGCACATAGGACTCATTCCAGGACAGCAAACGGGCCTACTCGTCCTACCTTCATTAGAGATGAGCCCGAGGTTGCACCTACAGAAGTAGGAGAGGAGATGTTCGCAGATATTCTCATGGCTGCGAATGACGAATGGGAATTATTAGCTCCACAGGTGCATGAGAGGATGACATTTGAGAGGTTTGTTAATCAGAGGAGAGAGCATTACAGGGCAGCGAGACAGGATAGGAAACCTCGTGGCCAGAATAATGAATTAAAGCGTGCTACAGGCAAGCTTTCCCTAACTACATTTGATGGTAGTAGCAGAATGACAGCGCAGGCTTGGATTCACAAGCTTGATACCTTCTTAGCACTGAGACCTATGACAAAAGTGGAGGCAATAAAATATGTCACGCTACATTTAGAGGGAGTTGCACATGATTGGTGGTACCATGGGATGGTTACCCTTGAGCATAACCAAGTGACTTCATATCAAGACTTCGTGGATAGGTTGGTAGAGAGGTTTGATAAGAAGGATCCAAAAGTTTACTTCAGGGAGTTGGCACAGTTGAGACAGTCAGACGGATTGGAGTACTTCATTAGTGACTTTCAGAGGCTATCTGTTATGGTGCCAGATATCTCAGATAGGAGATTGGTTGTTTTGTTCACGGAGGGATTAGCTGAACCACTGAAAGGTTGGGTAAAAGCCTTTGATCCATTCAATTTGCAAGAAGCAATTAAGAAGGCTAGAAGTACGGAACAAGCAGCCCTAATAAGTAAATTTCCATCAAAAGGTGCATCATCTTACAAAGATAACAAACCATTCTTCAAGAAACCTGAGAGAAATGAAACGAAGGCTGAAAATAAAGATAAACCATTCGCTCCCTTGGATAGAGAGACACTGAATGACTTAAGAAAAATAAACTTTGTTTTTATTGCAAAGGACCCTATGACATGAACCATGACTGTCCTTTGAGACCTAAGGGGAAAGCAAACAGGCTTATGTGGGCTTACTATGAAGATTTCGATTCTAAAAATTCAGACCAGCAAACTGAAAATGAGGAATCCAGTGAACAAGAGGAAAGTTTGGAGGATGAAAAGCTCAAACAAATGTCTACCGATGAAGAGAAGATTGAAGGTAGGCTTAAGGAGGCCCGTCTCACTAGTGTGCAATAGGAGGGATCATTTAGAATGGGAGGAGTGTTGGCTGGACAGCGAGTTATTACATTGCTAGATACAGGGGCCACGCATAATTTCATTGACTCCAGGTTGGTTGAGAGACGTGGGATCCAGACTAACCAGTTTGAGGGCTTGAGAGTGAGGGTAGCTGATGGCTACATCCTCAAATGCGATAGAAAAATCACAGGTTTACCATTGAAAATAAATAACTTTGAGTTCAAGGCTGAATTTTATGTAGTTAACATGGGTGACACAGATTTAGTACTGGGCATGACTTGGTTGCATGATATTGGAGAGTTCACTCTCAATTTGAGAGAAATGGTGATGAAATTTCAGATTGATGGTAAAACTCACATACTTAAGGCCATTCGAGATAGTGAGTTCAGGATGATGTCTTGCAGGCGCATGGAGAGTTTGTTGTGTCATGACCAGGTTGAGTGGGCAGCCCATTGCACGTTGATGCCATCACAGGGGCAGCAAGAATCAAAATACCATCCGGACATACAAGAACTGAGGATCAAGCACTACAAGGTTTTCAGTGACATACCACCAGGTAGTCCTCCAAATAGAGGTATTGAGCATATTATTGAGTTAGAGGAGGGTGCTAAACCCATCATGATCACACCATACCGGCATCCAAAAAGATTGAACGATGAAATAGAGAAAACTATCAAGGAGTTACTTGCCATGGGCCATATCAGACCAAGCAAGTCTCCTTTCGCTTCCTCTGTAGTATTGGTGAAGAAGGATGGCACACTCCGGATGTGCATTGATTATAGGGTCCTGAATAAGAAGACAATTAAGAACAGGTACCCCATCCCACGGATTGATGAGTTATTGGATGAGCTTCATGGAGCATGTTACTTCTCCAAAATAGATTTGAGATCAGGTTACCATCAAATCTGGGTC
The DNA here is from genome assembly GCA_027943335.1 of Chamaecyparis obtusa. NCBI lineage: Eukaryota > Viridiplantae > Streptophyta > Pinopsida > Cupressales > Cupressaceae > Chamaecyparis > Chamaecyparis obtusa. The sequence goes on along the minus strand of BSBK01004010.1, from coordinate 1,431,370 downwards.
AGAGAGCAGGATGTAGAGAAGACAGCGTTCAGATGTCACTGTGGGCATTTTGAGTTTGTAGTTATGCCGTTTCGTCTAACCAACGCACCTGCCACCTTCCAATGTGTGATGAACAGGGTGTTTCAACATCAGTTGAGGAAGTTTGTACTGGTTTTCTTTGACGACATCCTGGTTTACAGTATGACATGGGCTGAACACTTACAGCATTTAGATACAGTATTGAGCACGTTGAGTAGAGAGTCCTTGTATGCCAAGGAATCAAAATATGATCTAGGCTTGTCAGAGTTACTATATTTGGGTCACATTATCAGTGCACAAGGCGTATGCATGGATCCGGAGAAGATTCGTGCTATTGTTGAGTGGCCTACTCCGGGCAACCTTACACAGTTGAGAGGATTTTTGGGATTGTGTGGGTTCTACAGGAGGTTTGTCAGCGGTTACTCCAGGCATGTAGCACCCTTGACCGATTTGATGAAGGGGGCTTTCTTGTGGACTCTTGAGGCACAGGAGTGTTTTGATAAATTCAAGGAGTTAATGACTTCTTGCCCAGTATTAGCATTACCAGATTTCGGCAAACATTTTGAGCTACATTGTGATGCATCAGGGGAGGGTGTTGGAGCAGTGCTTATGCAAGATAAGCACCCGATTGTTTATGAGAGCAGGAAGCTCAAGGGACCTGAGAGGAGCTTCAGCATATATGATAAGGAAATGTTGGCCATAATACATGCCTTGGCCAAATTCAAGCAGTACTTAGTGGGTAGTAAATTTTGCATCAAAACAGACCATAATAGCCTGAAACATTTCTTAGGGCAGCGAGATCTCAATGACAGGCAGCAAAAATGGGTAAGTAAGTTACAAGCTTATGATTTTGATATCACCTATTTCAAGGGGACACAAAATGTAGTTGCAGATGCTTTGTCATGGAGACCTCACCTGAGCATGATGACAGACATAGCAGAGGACTGGAGACATTTGATCCTTGCAGAGTATGCAAAGGATACATGGGCAGCAGGATTTATTGATGGATCCATTCAAGATAGTGGTTTTTCCCTTGTGAACGAGCTCATCATTTACAAAGGGCGTATTTATTTGGTGCCAGGGTCAGAGGTGAAGAGGATGGTGTTGAGAGTTTATCACGATTCACCTATGGCCGGACATCCCGAGTTCTACAAAACTTACCGGCAGATTAGAGAGCACTTCTCATGGAAAGGGCTCAAAGTTGAAGTGTTGCAGTATGTCAGAGAGTGTCCCACTTGCTAGCAAAATAAACAGGAACACTCTTACCCAGCTGGTTTGCTACAGCCACTTCCGATTCCTGATAGGAAGTGGGAGTGTTTATCCATGGACTTCATCACAGGACTGCCAAGAGCTCAGGGCAGGGATTGTATATTTGTAGTTGTCGATCGGCTCACAAAGTTTGCCCACTTCTTTCCAATCACGGCTACATACACTACTACACAGGTGGCAGAATTGTTCTTTCGTGAGGTGTTCAAATTGCATGGCCTACCTCGGAGCATAGTCAATGACAGGGATAGCAGGTTTATGAGTCACTTTTGGCAGGAGTTGTTCAGGTTGTGCAGGACAGAGCTCATTCCGAGTACCAATTACCACCCTCAAACGGATGGGCAGACTGAAATAGTCAACAAATGGGTGGAAGGATATCTCAGGAACTACATAGCAGGGCAGCAGAAGGCTTGGGTCAAGTGGATATACCTTTGCGAGTACTGTTACAATTCCACTCACCACATGTCTATACAGATGTCCCCTTTTATGGCATTATATGGGTATGAGGCACCTAGCTTTATGGACTTGTTACTGAGCGACAGTCGTGTGCCTAGTGCTGGAAATTTACTGCAAGAAAGTCAAGATATTGTTAAGGTTCTCAAGGAGAATATTGCTAAGGCACAAAACCAGCAAAAGCAATATGCGGATCAGAAGAGGACTGAGCAAAATTTTGAGGTAGGGGATATGGTGTACTTGATGCTACAGCCTTACCACTAGTCTACTCTCAAGAGGAGTGGAGCCAAGAAACTAAAGCCACGGTACTATGGGCCTTTCAAAGTGATCAGAAGAGTTGGAGAGGTGGCGTATGAGTTGGACTTGCCAGCAAACAGCAAAGTCCATAATGTCTTTCATGTGTCACGCCTCAAAAAGGCATTAGGACACCACATTGTTCCTTCCACAGTGCTTCCACCATTGGATGATGAGGGGAAATTAGTTTTAGTGCCAGAGGCTATCTTGGAGTTCAGGGAGAGAAATTTGAGGAGGCGCACTATCAAAGAGTATTTGGTGAAATGGAAGGATATACCAGTTGATGATGCTACATGGGAGAGCGAGGAGATTCTACAGCATCCACAGTTGAGATTGCTTGAGGACAAGCAATTTTAGGAAGGGCGGACTGTGATGTCCCCTTCAAGCTAGTGACATCATGCTAGCTAATGGTTAGCCTATCAGTGAACCCTCGTAGACTAGTAGACATGGATAGGGGGTCAGTAATGGCATAGGGGAGAAATGGCTATTTTTAGGCTTATTTTGGAGCTATAGAGATGGACCCCTGCTATTTTCAAAAATACCTCATGGTCATATGGAGAATATTTTCACTAGCTCCCAGTTCAGACAGCTTGATCAAATTCACAATATTATGGGAGTTATGACATTTTTCATGGCTAAGTATTAAAGAAGAATAATTATTTAATATAAAGTTATATTATAACCTTATATTAAAATCACTTAAGTTGAGGGTCTTAACATCATGAAAAGGGGGCCAAATTTATTAATAATTTATTTGACTTCTTCCTAAGTCTAAATGATAAAATAAATCATTAATTTAATGTTTATCATTAAATTGTTATTGCTTGAGAGAAATCGCAATTCCTGCTTTTTGGGTGCAATTTAGACTTGGAAGGTTATATATGCTTAGCGTGAGAAGAAAAGGGCATCCAGTTTTCATTATTGATAAAATTTTCTTCTACTCTTGAGCTTTGAGAAACGGTTTGACAGTGCAGCCATTGGAGAACGTAGTTCTTCTGTGTGTTCATCATTTGAGCCAGTGAGATATCTAGTGAATTTGATATCTAGTGGAGGTTTCATCCAGAGACTTCTATTGTGCTTCAGCGGAGATTTACTTCAGCATTTACAGCATTGATTTATAGTTTCAGAGAAGTGGGATTGCAGACAGTACGCTATCATTCTTCCAGCGTGAGTAGAATACTACAGCAGGCATCATTTATGCTAGGATGCAGTTATGCTAGGAAAGGGCGATTTTCATCAATAAATTCTCAGGTTTTTAATGTGTATTGAATCCAATCTTATTTGTTGTTATTTATTCAGATATTATCATTTGTAATGAGTTTGGCTCAAAGGAATTAAATAAGGCAGCAGTAGTTCATTTTCTATTCAGTATTTCAGCGTTATGTTATTTGCTTTTTATGTCAAAAACCCTTGCAAAAAAATATAAAACATTATAGAACCATCAAAACAAACAGTACAACAGCAAGAGCCTAAAAGGGGTTCCTACAAAGTGTGAGCACTTAACTTCTTTTGCCTCATTTCACAAGCACAAGTGAGTAAAACAACATTTTTGTCTCCATATTGCCATTGTTGGTTTTTGAAGAATGTTGCATTTTTCTTTGCAAGTGAGGACTACGCAAGAGAAATACCTACACCAACAAAATAGAAAGTGCTGCTTTGGAAAGATTTAACTATCAAAAATGAGTGAATCTTCTAATATTTTTTTAAAGAATTTTTCAAATTTTTTCAACTCTTTTTTTTCTTTTTTTAAGTTTTGAAATAAAATAAACCTATTATACATAATATATGGGTTATAATGCCCAATTTTTACAAAGTTGAAGGGTTGTAAATTTGTAATGTTTTTTTGGTTATGTTCATGTAGAATGGATGATAGTCCTAGTTCAACTGCCCTAAATGTAGAAAGCTCATTTAAATTTGATGCAGCATCACCTCTTTGGCAACATACAACCATGTTTGAACAACTTCGTAGAGGTGGAGGTTACCATTGGCATTGTAGATAACATTAAAATGAGTCTAAGAGCTTGTTTAGTCAAGTGAAAGCTCGCCTACGTTGTTTATGATTTAGAAATAAGAATTTGTATAGGGTCGACTTAAAAAGGATTTCTAAAGCAACAAATAATAGGATATATTAAAAAACAAGATGTTGACATGGAAAGTAATCGATCAAAGGAAAGAGTGCATCCTCTTTCCAAGAAAGGATTGTAGAAATCACTTAGTGGCTTATCACAACCGGTTAGTCCACATTGTTTCTTGCCATCATCTTCTTGAAAAGAAAATGTAGTATGCCCACTAGGACTTAATCTACCCTAAATTTCTCTTTTAGGGTTTAAGTAATGCTTGGGACTGGGAGTTGTCCTTTACTATCCTAGTATAGGTCTTGTAACCAGGTTAGTATCACAACATAAATAAGCATATAAACCAACATTACACAAATAGAATTCCAATTCACTACTATAATATTTTGTCATGTCCCCCGTTTGAAACCCTAATTGTGATATCTCCATCCTTTTCACATCAATTTTGTGAAGTCTTTGAGAGAAAAGATTGCAATGATGAATCAAAATCATATAGCAAGCATGATATCTCTGTGTTAACAAATCATCAAAAGTAGGAACATGGAGACAAGGTGACGTGGCTGGAGTAGACAATGGCAACATAGAGTAAAGTAGACAATGCCAATATCAAGGTTGAGTCAATCAATAAATCTATTGCTGGCAAAATGATGATCAAGAATGCCTGAAAGCAATTAATATTGGAACCAACTCTTAACAGCGATAAGGAAGTTTTCTCTATTGTCGTATCATAGAAATGAGAACACAGATTCTGGCAATGATGAAAGTAAGGTGCCTTCACGTGTCGATGGGCAATTCCCTTGACGAATAGTCAGATAGCTTCTAACAACAGAAACTTACTTAAGTGATGTTCCACATTGAGGTTACATAGGGATTAACTGACTAAAATCATTACTAAAGCAAATGGATGAAATGTACAATAACTAAGAAGCCAAACATATCATTAACATCGTTTCCCAATATGCAGAAATAACATATCTTTGTCATCACCATGCCAAGAGACCGATCATATATAAGCATTTGCTAATCAATGTTCATATCTAAGAAAACCATGTTATATATGACCAATGCAGCGATCTGTATATTAATCCTTAATATATGGCAAGTAAGACTCAGGTTGCAATGCCATTCATCAAACAATCCAAACAAACATACAGCCACCCATTTTGAGGACTCCAGTTCCAGAGATCGAATGTTTGGAAGAGATTGTTGAGCCAGTGTAGATGTAATCAATGGCAAAGTGGTGTGAAGCAATTTATTAACAGCGTTGGAATATTGACAAGTCGGCAATCGATGAGTTTAAGGAATAAACAATAAGTTGATATTAACTAATACATAGACAAATCATTTACGATCTGTTGAGGGAAGAGAATATACTTAATTGTCAAGGATGTGATATAGAATATTTTCCAAGAGCTACAATTTGTTTATGAATAGTGGTTATTATCTAAAGGATACAATTAAGGAAGAGGTATGACTTGTGAACGGTTATGTCTATTTGAAGAGAGGTCTCTCTAAGAAAATGAAGATATAAGAGGGAGACCAAACACACTCATTCAGGATGGGAAGGATCAGAATTATTATTTATAATTGGTGCTCATGAAAGGGAATAAATCATTTTATATTGCTGGCAAGCATCGTGTGACAGAAAATTATACTGTAACTTTTCTTTGAATCAAATACTGGTTTACAGAATGTTATATCTGAATTCTATGAGGAATAAAGGGCCACTATATGGTCTAGTATATATGTTGTGGCATTTATATCAGTTAATAATAGTGAAATCATAAATATATATCAGTTCTATTTTATTCATAATACATGAGATAGTATATTCATAGCCTCCTAATCACTCGCTATTGCCACTTAAGAGGATAGGTTGGTTTTATTAGGGAGAGGTGGAGTAATTCCTCAAAAGGTAGGTGAATCCCAAGAAGGGATATGGACGGGGTCCTGAAGCCTTGAAGGAGCCTACATGTAGATTGGTTTCCAAGCGTCCTATGACAAGTAATTCCCCATCCTCCTTAGGGTTGAAGATTACAAAGAAGTAAGGAATTAAGGCTTAAGTATGTCAACTGTCAAATGTATTATGAATCACTAATTTGTTCTTAATTTAATCTAACTTAAATGCATAGTGATGTATGTTAATCATTGGAAATTGTAGCCTCCTCGTAAGGGATATTACAAAGACTAAGTTAAATTTCCACTTCCAAGCACAATCCAAACCCTAGTTGGGAATTTTAAGGTAAATCACCTAAAGTCCCAATTGGGGACATACATATTCAACATATGAGATGCCCTTGATGTTCTATCTATCCAACTTATCGTCATTATGGAGCACCAATTGGAAGACCATACAAGGCACTTCGAGCCATTACACCCAGCCCAAGAGTACAAAATGACAACCTTCATCCGGCCTCCCATCCCCGTTCGGGGTGTCTCTACTAGTGTGGCTTCCTAGCTACTTGCAATCCTTCGTATGTATCATGTCTCCCCTCCAAAATGAGATAGCCCAATGGATAAGAATCATTAAGGGAATCATCATATGTGTCACGTTATATACAAGCAGATATAAAGCAAGTTAAAAACATATAATATGTATATCAACAGCAAGGTGGAATATTCTATCACATGCATGACCAATAATTATCATGCAATTCATTATAATATACACCATACCACCGACAAGAATAGAGACTGCAGATTAATATAAATGTACTTTTTGAAATCATGTCCTTATCTGATTACTCAGTGATCTGATTGCTTATTTTAAAATTTTCATTTATTTATTGATCCTCCTTGGATGATCTCCTCAAATGAAACTGTTGTCACAAAAGCACAAAAACCTTCTCCCCTTTATATCTTCCAATATGAGAGAGAGTCACACCCCTTCACCATGTCTGCTTCCTTTGCAAGGGTCACAACCTTTCACAATTACCACTCTCCAAAAGAGTCATAACCTTGAATCATTTATGCCCTTTGAGAGTCACAACCTTTCAAATTACCACTCTTTGAAAGATTCACAACCCTTCATCATTACTTCCCTTTGAAAGAGTCACAACCTTCCATAATTAGCCATTGGAAGAGTCACAACCCTTCATCATTTCTGCGTATTGAAGGAGCCGATTTCTTTTTCTTTTTTTCTCATTCCTCTTTTCTCTTCCATTAAAGATTCACATCTTCCATTCTTTCTTCCTCCCTCCATCCTTCTCCCCCTTTCATTTGAAGCTTTCCTCTCCCTTTTATATCTCATGTTTGAGAGAATCAACTTTTCATGTCATGTCTTTTGACCATTCATTAAACTTAACTAAATTTTAGTTATGGTTATGTTTAATTTTTTTCTCTTATATTTATAATTTAAATTTTATTTTTTTATTCTTTTACATTTTAATTTTATTATTGTTTATTATTAAATCTATAATATTAAAAAAGTTTAAGTCTGCAATTACATCAAAAAGGCTTTAAAAACCAGTCCTGAAAAATGACAGAGACACACCCCTATCTAGAAGACCCACAACAAACTACAGCATATAGTCCAGTTTCAACATATACATTATAAATACAAACATGGATATGATATACAATTATAAAGCTAAACTGTAATACAACATCCAACTTGGACAAAATTGTTGACATAGCAACATCACTGATATCTTCAACTGCTAGGAGACTGAACTTTACTGCTATTAACATTATCAGCATCATGGATCCCATTTGTAAGACCCCTATGTCCGACTGGTCTGTCATCAATCTTAAGATTCTGGATGAACTGGTTCAAATTCTCAAGCTCCCATTGATTCAGCATATCCTTGTGCACGGAGAAATACTAGCATGAGACCACATCCTTTTTGTGAATCATCAGTTGGCCCTCCCTCATTAGGATCATAAATCTGTCTTTGGAAATTTCCAGTGCAGCTGCAACCTGTGTCATAATTTGAAAGTGTGTGAGTTTACAACCAAACTCAGTAAGTTGTCTCCTTCTCCTTTGAAAAATCTCGCTATTCCTATCCTTCCATAGGAGCCACAAGATCTCACAAGTCAAAACAAACCAAAAGGTATTAGTCATTAAATCAAAGGACTCCACATAACCACAAAGGATCTCACTCCATGAGAAACCAAGATCATTATTCCAAGTAATGGGAGACCCAAAGAAAATAGACCAAATACCACAAGCATAACTACATTCAAAAAACAGATGTTCATAAGTTTCAGGAACAAAGCAAAGTTCACACATAATAATGTTGTTCTGGTCATGAGGGTTAGAAAAGCCAACTGCAAGTTTCTTAAGAAGTAGCATCCATCTAAAACAAGCCTTTTTAGGTTCACAAGGGGAGTGCCAAAAAAACCAAAGATAAAATGCCATTTAGAGACAAACCACCTCAACCCCCAACCTTGGTTCACTCTATCAAAAATACAACAATCACTTTTCAACATGTGGTAGATCTGCTTAGTAGAAATCTTACGAAGTTTTGTGCCATCTTTCCACTTTTACCCACTGCAAAAACTGCTTAGTATTCATGGTATGCCCAGGAAAGAAACTTCCCACAGCTTTGTTGATAATAGAATAAGTCTTTTTTGAGAGCTAGGAATATTAAACTTGGCAGAGATTTCCTCCCAAGTCCCTAGCTGATTGTTAATTATAATATCATGCACCAAAGAGATGCCATATTTATGCCAATTTTTGGCAGAGCAACTTTGGGTTAATGCTAAGGATTTACCATTAGTCTGCACACCCCACCACAAAAATTTGTCCATAACAGAGTATGTAGGGGATCCTCCACTAGCCCCCCTAAACATAATAAACTCCCTAACTTGAATCCAGGCCTTCCAGAGAGATTGAAAAACTTTAGAACCAAAAATAGATAACTGAAAATTACCAAGGACTTTGTCACAGAGAGGAACATTGGTCCAAATTTTTCCTTTTTTGATAATAGATTTATTACTATTATTTCTCACTAGGACCTTCCGAGGTTCATCCCTAGAAAGGACTTGTAGAATCCATTTAGAAGCCAATGCAACTCCATGAGTTTTCAGATCTTTAAGGCCTAAGCCTCCCTGGTTTTTTGGAAGACAGCACCAATCCCACTTAACACAATGCCTCTTTTTATTTCCCAGCCCATCTGACCACAAGAAGTCTCTCATAATCTTCTCAAGGTTGTTGGATTGATAATTAGCAAATAATCAAGCAAAGGAGAAATAAATGTGATGAGCTGAAAGAACCTTCTGGACTATTTGTATCCTCCTAGCCAGAGAAAGAAGATTAGTCATAAATCACTAGGCCCCGATGGTATCCCAGCCAAATTCTACAAGCATAATCTGGACTGGATTGGTCCTGAACTTCTAGAGCTTTATGAAGATGTGTTTGATCAAGGCACTTTAGGAGTAGATATTAATCAAGGAATTATCAAACTCCTCCCCAAGGTGGTGACAAGACTCAAGTTAAAAATTGGAGGCCTATTACCCTGCTAAATCTGTCTTATAAGATTATTGCTAAGGTTCTAGCTAGGAGAATAGGGGGTCTGCTTAATAATTTTATATCTCCAACACAAACAAGATTTATTAAGGGGAGATTCATTTTTGAGAACCTAATTACTAGTTGGGAGGCAATGCATTGGGCTAAGAGTGAGGATCAGAATGTTGTAATGGTATTGCTAGATTTTGAGGAGGCTTATGATAGAATTGAATAGCCCTTTGTCTTGGACATGCTTCAAGTATTTGGTTTTCCCTCTTATTTCTATAAGTGGATTAATATTCTCCTTAATGACTCCTCCACAATCATTGATATCAATGGTGAACTATCAGATAGCATTAAGCTCCAAAGGTCTATTAGGTGTCCTATTGCCCCTGCCTTGTTTGTTATTGCAGCAGATGCCTTATTTTACATCCTTAGGACTCCTTAGTTGGGCCCTCCGATCAGAGGTATTACTCTTCCCAATAAAGAGACTCCTTAATGCCCAATTTGCAGATGACATTCCATTATTAAATTATTTATTTAATTGGAGGAAAAGAACTTTGACAATATGTATCATAGGCTTCTATATTTTTGTTTGGTTTCTGGTGCTAAAGTGGCTACTCATAAGTCTTCTATTATTGGCTGGCATTTTGACCCTCCAAAGTGGATTGTTTCCAAGGGGTGGCAATGGCTTGGTCCCAACTCAATTGTTAGGTATTTGGGGATCCCATTTTCCATTGACCCCTCACTTAAGGATATGTGGTCTAGGCTCTTCTCTAAAATTGAGAAGAAGTACTTGAAGTGGCTAGGGAATTAATAGCATTTTCAATCTCCTTAAAACTGATAGGACTCTCCAATCTTTTAGCTTCCCTATCTAATATTTTCTTAGGAATAAGCTTCGGGCATTCCTCCAAAGCAAGTCTATTATTCTGATTATATTCTAAGGTGAAAAGATCTTTATAGAAATTATAGAATGCCTCTTTAATGCTAGTAGGATCATCTGAAATAGCTCCTACTATTTGTATCCCATCAATCCGTTCCATTTTGTGTTTAGCTCTAATAATATTGAAGAAGTATTTGGCACCTTTATCTCCCTCCCTCATCGAATTTATCCTGGCCCTGATTTTCTGGCCTTTAATCTTATATTGATACAGCCTCCTTAAATTCCCTTTAACACACACTAGCTAGTCTTCCAATTGAGCATCAAATCCTTTTATTTGCAAATCTTTTTCAATATTGTTTGATTTGTTCTGCAAATCTTGCTCTTCTTTAACCCTATCATTAACTTTCTTCTTTCCAATGATCTGATATACTTTTCTCCATAATTCAACCATAGATGACCATCGCTCCATAGGTCTCACACCTTCATTACAAAACTTACTTAAACTAGTAACCATTATGATAGCATCATCCCCATCTTCATCATTTAATAAGGCCATATTAAGTTTGAAAGAGCACGTTTTCCTATCTCTCAACACTATTACATTCTAAATAGACACTAGCGGAGATAGGGTAATGATCTAACATAGTTACTGGGGAGACACTAACTAGGGCATGCCCATCTTTTGATTCACAGGAGAAGGTAGGGCTTTCAACATAAATCCTATCCAACCGGCAGTACACTCTCTAATGACCCCTTTGATTGTTACACCAAGTAAACCAAATATCATTGAAGGACTTTTTTTTTATGCTATAGGATCAACAAATCTGAAGTTCCTCTTAAAGTTAGACCAGAAAAAGAGTTCATTCCCTATCCAATTATGCAGATTTCCCCCACTTTTATCTTCTCTATTTTCCACCATATTAAAGTCTCCTACAAAAATCCAGTGAGCCTTAAGAAGACCCATGATCAACCATTCCCAAAGATACGCTCTATCTCTATAATCATTAGGGGCATAGATATTGCATACCCCAATGGTGACATCATTATGTTTAAAGGTAACCCATAAAGCTCTTTGACAAGGAAAGATACCCCACTAGCACTAATCTTATCTACCCATTGAGGTCCAACCATAATGGCATTGTCCCCCTTGCCTCTGGTATGATTGGAATAGAATCCAATAGATTGATCCCACAAGAATTTTAATATGGTGTAGGCTTGAAACCCAACTACCTTGATCTCTTGAAGGCAAATGATATCTTTCAGCTTAAGGTTATTACACCATTTCCTCACCAAGTACTTCCTATCAGGCATCTCAAAGTCTCACACATTCCAACTATGTATGTGCATCATTTAGACTGTTGGGATTTGGAGTTGTTATAAAGCCTGTTAAAACAATTTGGGATATCTTTACCTGATTTCTTACTATCATTAGAAAGGGATAATCTCTTGACTATTTTCCTCTTTTTCTTGGAGGATTTATTAGTAACTTCCACAATTGGAGGTTCATTCAAAGATTTTGCATTATTATCATTCTTCTCAATAACTGATTTAAGGGTTCCTGCTAGGGTTTTATCACTATTAGGGTGACCAATAGAGGTCGTCCTAGCATAATCTGCTGTCTCATTAATGGAATTGAGAGCAATTTGTTGTGCATTTAATCTAGGTGGGTGTGAAGACTTTTTAACTCCTCTTGTATTGCTCTTATCATTATTAGACTCTAATTGACAATCGGCTAGAGGCTTGGTGGTGCCATTATCTGAAGCATGAACCACCTCAAATTCATCCTCGAAGAGAGGATTATTCAGACTAACAAATTTTCCATTATCAACAGTATCATGGGAAGATCCATCTTTGGCACTAGTGCCGATATTACTATCATTACAAACCTCATTATTAACATCTCTAATAGTTTCTGCATTAGGGTTAGCATCAAACTCAACATTGCCAAATTTATCAGTTTCCTTCCTCTTCGAATTAATATCAAACTTAGGGTTCTGTAGATTTTTAAGGGCCAAACAATCCTTTTTGGTATGCCCATTTTTTTACAATGGAAACAAGACCCTAAATTCCCTAGAAGGGAAATTTCCCACACAAATTTTTCTTCTTCTAATTCCATCGAGATAATCTCTGGAAATTCAATCTCAGGAGCAAGAGCAATCAATATTCTCACATTCAAGTGGGGAAGAGTATGTTTCGATTCTTCAACTTGTAAAACTGACCCAAGAGGGTGGACAATCTGAGAAATGAAAGGCCAAAATTCAGGCTGCAAATTCTTGAATTCTATCCAATGAGGAGAAGAACAGGCTACAACTTGCTCAACATTACCTTTAGAAGACCGTTGAAAGGCCCTAAACAGAGAGCGGCCCACATTCTAGTATCCCTTCTTCAAAATCCCATCTTGCATTCTATTAGATTTTTAAAAAACCACAAATAACCCCTTTTGGATCATCCTACAAAAATTGACTTGAATCCCTAATCTCCTATCACAAATATTAGCTATCCAATCATCAAAGAATTTACAAGAAGGAAGAGAGTCTTTATCAACACACACAAAGAATATAGCAATGTCTCTCAACCTAGACTGCTCTTTTTGAATAGCTTTAACCATATCCTCGTTAGGAGAAAGGGAGAGAGTTCTAAGGTCATGGGGAGCATACTTACCATTTCCAACTCCACCATTGGTTCCTCCTTCTGAAATCCCTCCTCCCAGTCTATCTCCATCAGCTAAGGGTCTCTAGAGTCAAGCTTCCTACCAAAGATTCCATTAAAAATGGCCGAGAGCGGGCACTCTAGTCATGATTGTTCAACGACCACCGCCTTATAAGAGGGTTTAGGAATGTTAACCTCAGAACCTTTGTTTTTCTCAGAACCGTTACCCACATTTTCACCATTTTTTGTAGTTTTATCAATATCCATCTCCTGGCTTTCGTTGCCATCATTATTCAATGGGGATTCTTCTTGCACGAGAGAACCAGGCTGGGAGCCGAGAGAGCCCGGCTCCGACAACATCAAATCCCAGACTTATTCAACACACATGACCAAACTATGATGAACCAATATCATAACAAGGCAAACAAGTAAATGCAATGAAAACACAAAAAGGCACACAGGACACGAAAAAACAAAGTGAACGCAGCCCAATAAGTCTTTGCAAGTACAGACTTTATTATTAAATCTATTCAAAAAGGGGACATTACAAATAACCCCTTTCATTCACATAAGAATCCCAATAGAAAAGATCTTCAAGAATGACGTAACGGAGGTTGCAACTAAGAGCATTGCTTGTTGGATTTATGGCAATGGGCTTCCTTTCAACCAAGTAGATACATAGAGTTGTCTTCAAGATAAGTACAAATAAGATACTAATGAATGGTCTTATATACATGGCCAAGGCTTTATTCACTCACAGCCTCTTGCTATAAAAATTCTCTCTCAAATATGCATCTTTTATTTTTTTACTTTCACATTTTTTATTTTCTACCATATAATATAATTTATGTTTTGTAATAATAAAGGTTGTATACAAATGCAACAAGATGCAAGTTCTTCAACTAAGTAGAATTAGAGTACATGCTCCTTTATCCACTTGATTAAGTGCAACCAATTGGGTGCAAAAAAAATAAGTATTTGGTCTTTGTGCACTCTAATGTGTCTCTTGTCACATAAAAGACCTTATTACAATAAGGAGGTGACTAAGAATTGGGATCCAAATTTTGAGTGTATACCAATTCAGATGCTACACTTGCACAACTCACCAAAGTTTCTATGGCCAAGGCAACTTTTGTGTATGACATGGCTAGTAGGAGTGGCACTACAACTAATTGTGGTTCAAATGAGATTGAGCTAATAGTTGACTTTGATGCCCTTGATGAAGAGCAATATGAAAATTACTGAATATTGATTGTAATTTTCATTTTGCATTGACATTTGATCTATGTCACCCCGATTTTTCGGGATGGGGGGATGGGGAAACGGGTTTCTGGGATTATTTTTTTGTCGGAGCAGGAGACGGCTATATATATATAATCTAAATTTTCAAATATATTTATGAATTTCAGAATTACATAACATTGTAAAATTCATCATAGCAACATAATTTAAAATTATCAATTCCATTCATCAAATCATCATAGAACATCAGAAGCATCAATAAATTTTAGAAATATATTACTGCCCATTGAATAAACAAAAGTTTTATAAGGATTCTATTTGTTTTGTCTATCCATGAATTTTGGAATATTTTACAGCTCTTCATTCACCCAATTGTGTATTTCTCTTCAGATAAATCATCCTTGTTAGTTGTAGATTCATGATCATCATTCATCCAATATCAACCCTCTATAATTGTTGACAATAATAGGTTTTAAACTCACATATACTTTGGCTGGTCCAAACCTTGCGTCCAATATCATATGTTATTTTATTATTTTATTAACCTCTGTTGCGTGTGGGGCCCACGAATGGGCAAAAAATTGCAATTTATTATTTTTTTTGTTTAATGTTTTTTTTCCACCGAAAACCTCAATGTGTCCCCAGGACGGTCGGGGGAGACGGCTTAGCCGTCCCTGAGACAGACAATGACCATAGGAAACACGTTGACCGTTTTCGAAGTTTCCAAGACAAGTTTCCAATTTTCTAACCTAATCGGGGATGGCTTGGAAATGTCCTTGACCGTCCCCCTGTCCCCAAAACCATCCCCGTTTCCAAAACCTAGGGTTTAGGGCCGGAAACGTGTACTCGAATAACATAGCATTTGATAAATCGTCAATTTATCATATTGTGAATTTGAGTGTTTTCCTCCTTGCAAATTATAAGGTATTCAAATACTTCGTTTACTGGCAATTGTGAGTATCACTATTTTTATAATTTTTAAATTTTTTCATATATATATATATATATATAAGAACCCTTACACGTGCTCATACTCATACACAAGGAAAAAAAGTGGCATACTGACTGTACAATAAAAAAATGGGGGAGAAATGGAATATGTGGACAAGTAATTATTTCCCCATTTCATGAATTGCACATTAGGAAGGAAGAATGCCTCCAATAGGCTCAAGAGGTGATTCAAGCTCTAAATGGGGACAAGGTTTTTCTTTCACTGAAAAATGTAATTGAAATGAAATGGGAATGATTATGTAATGTAATTAATCTATTAGAGAAGTCATTAAAAAGCTGATCAAAACAAACCGATATAATTTGATATTAAGCTAAAAATTGACAGAAACGAAAATCAAAAGACGAAACTAACTTGCTCCAAAAATTTCATTCAAAAATGGTAGGGATAGGTTGAAAAGTTGATCTGTACCCAAGGATAGATCGTAAACTCGAACTATTCCCAGCACTTTCAAACAAAATTATCACAGAATCTGCAATTGTTCCTATACTGTCTAGATCTAGAATCCTAGCTCCATAACCTATTCCCGCACACAGAACAACGGGGAAAACGTTGGGAAAAGGGGTTTGCCTACCCTTGTTTAGCAATCAACCTTGAAGTATGATAGAAATTGCATGAAGGAAATAATTTGAGAAGCTGGATTCGCGCCCTAGCCCCCCGAACTGGGTCCAGATTCGCAAACCAGTCCACACCAGATCAAGGTAGGGTCCATGCGTGGACTTGTGGGTCCATCCAAATCCAAGGGCTCGCGGATCCGAATGGACCCACAAGTCCACGCACGGACCCTACCCGGATACGGCGCGAACTCAAGGGATCCACGCAAATCCTCAAGGTTCCCGCGCAGATCCGTGCGAATCCCCAAGGACTTCTAGCTCATACTTTCAAACAACACTTTAAAACATCAATTTTACATTGTTTTAGCTTTTCAATTTTAGCTTTTTAATTTACTGTGTCTGATTTTATTTTGATAAGATAAATAAATTACCAGAAGAATTGATTTGGATGAGAGAAGATAGGATTTAATTTTTTTATTTTTTTTCAATGCCATTTCATAGCAATACATATACGAAGATTATAAGTCGAAGAGCATGACATATTTTGATTTTACAATATTTTTAAAATCATTTTGTTAAAATATACATGTCAGAGTCTTTGATGTGGTAGGAGCAATATTGTTTTTTTGCTCTCTATTTCTCAATTTGCTCTCTATTTTCTTTAGAATCGTCAACATAGATCAATGATCAAGTATACTATTTGAATTTTTAATGTTTATCTTTGACATTTGGCATTGATCAATGATCAAGCATCATAGATTCATAGTATGAAATGATTAAGTTTTAGAATTATGTATATTTCTCTTATATTTTTGGATAAATAATGCATATATTTATATATATATATATACACACGAATCCATACGAATCATAATTGGGAAAAAAAATTCACAAATCCATGAACTGGATTCTCGAACCCAAATCCGTCCCCGAATCCGAACCGGCAACTTAGAAAATAATGTAAAAAGGCAAATTGTTGATTTACCTTGCATAAACCCTCATGAACGGATGTAGAAATTGCTCAAATCCATGAAGATGCTTGACTGTACTTGGAATCCAAAGAGTTGACCTTGGAATGTGATGTACAATCAAGGATGCCCTCACAAATGCATAGATCTATGATTGACACTCCAGGATCTAGAATGTAGATATGCTTGATAACCACATGTAAAGAAGGAGAGAGAAAAGGATGAATGAATGGATCTTCTTGCTTGATTGACAATTTCTCTACTTGGCCATCATGGGAGAGAAACTTGCATCAATTGCCTTTGGTTTGATGGATCTTGTAGGAATGGAGACTTGGAGATCTTGAATTGGATGCTTGCCTTCAAATCTTGAATCCAAATCCTCACTTGCTCTTGCTTGTTCTTTGTTGATAGATAGCTTGCACTTGATTGATTCATCAATTGATTCTTCTTACCAAATGAGGGGAGAGGTCCTTTAATACTTTACTCCCTCAGTTGGGGATTCAAATTTGATCTAGGTCGACCACAATTGAAAACCTCGGAAGAAGACCCTGAGATCAGGCTCCAGGCGAAATTTGGGCCCAAAACCCTAGGGATAAATCGCCTTGGCAATGTGTCCTAGGTAAAACAAGCTCAAATTTCATGGGGAGATTGAGGATAGTGAAGAGGTGCAAGAGAAGAAAAGACAGGTCATTGGGATCAAGCATAACAAACATTTGGACCTTGAAAACACCAAAATGGGGCCATATAGGTCCTAAGGCATCCAATTATGGGTGCTAACTTTTTAGGACTATACACTAACGAACCTAAACATGTACCTATCCCCATACTGAGACCAACAAATTATAGTGGAAGCCTTGTGACGCAGAGAAAGGGGACTTTGAACCTCGTTATACAATCCAAATTCATTAAAGAAGTTTGTGTAAAGTACTTCCCTCTCAAATATACCATGATGTGTGCATTAGAATCAAATTGTTTAAACTTTAAACAAAAGGACCAATCACTAAACCATCTACATGAGTTCCATAAATTCTACACACAACTAAATCTTTGTAAAACAAATCTTAAAAAGTCTTTAAGTACACTATAGTTTCACCACTACATATAAACCAAAGATGAATCTAAAAGGCATTGCCTCCTCTCACCACTCACATAAAAACAACTCTTTACGAAACAAACTAGTTCACTTTACAAAGCAACAACCTTAATGGACAAACCTTCACCCACTCTCAACCAAAAATTTCTGCCCCCCCTGCAAAACAAAGGAAACTAAAGGAAATAGATAGTATAGTCCTCACAAAGTCGAAACATGTGATGGCCAAGAATACCATGTGCCAAAGACACTGCTCAAAAAGACTTTGCCACTCATATCCAAGGAAAAACAAAATACCCTAAGGGAAGTTAGTTGGTTCAAAGGGCTTCTTAAGCTATAAAAACTCTAGATATGTGCTCCATTTTCGTAATGATTTTTGTAAGCACTAGATTTTTGGTAGAAAATGGTGTCCCTTCTCCTACTCAAATGGAAGTTTGGCTTTCCACAAGCAAAAGTTTCAAAAGAAGTGCCATGGTGACAAACATCCATATGAAGATTGAATCCTACATAAGAAAGATTGCTCTGTTGAACCAGGTTTAGAGAACCCTACTCCTTCTAACAAAGGAATTCAAGTTCCCACTTCTTTGTCCTGGAGAGATATTGCAATCAATATGGCTTTGGACATCCTATCTACTTATTAATTGTTTGAATTCAATTACAAGGGATATTGATAATAGATCCCAAGTGTCTAGATGAACGAGAATGAGAGAATTTTTTATGAGATTGTTCAGTAGACAAGTTTGTTTTGGAGTAATAATGGCTTTCTCTTTTTTTGTTGGATAAGAGCTTCTTACTTGTTCAATTTCAGGATATTTGTTGATGTTTGTAGCATCGCTCAAATAAATAATATTGACTATATGATTATGAGAAATGATTTATTATATATATACATATATATATATATCAATTTATATAATAATTGATATTACTATATACATTGATATATATGTATATATAAAGTTAGATTATAATTATTCTTATAATAACTAAATAGTTAAATTGATAAAATTATTATTATTATTATTATGTAAATATTAGAGAAATTAATATAATACTCAAGAGACATTATATATATATATAATCATAATTGTCATTATATTAATTACATAATAATGAATAGATATGTCCTGTGAAGGGACATGTCTCTTCTTGACTCACTCTCACTATAAATGCAAGAGATTGTTGCATTTGGAAAACACAAAAAAAACATACAATGAGATAGTGCTATTACATTTGCAATGATCCTAAAATCTTAACATGGTATTAGAGCCAAGTTGCAAATGTAAGAGAGTAGTTTGTTGATGGTGAATGTGTGACTGTCACAGAAAATACAGTCTCAGTACGAGGATCATATCTCACAAATGCACCATTGGATTTTTCTAAATTTCGGATATGTTGGTGATAAACAAATTTAGAAGAATCTCACTGAAGCGATTGGAGAGAAAATGTCAAATTCAAAAGTTATGACCGACTATGTACGGGTCTATGCAAAAATCTGTAAAAGAGCGAGGTTCCTTCTTTAAAAGCCTAACCACTTGAAGGGAGATCCGATCAAATTGAAGGTTTTCATAGTGTATACTGTATAGAACCTTTGGATATTCAAGACAAGTCATGTGAATAATTATAGTAATGTTCGAGAACAACGACTTCATTCTTTGAATTTGCATGATATTTTCTATATGGGCTCACCTTATAGAATGAAATACTTGAAATTTATAAAAGATAAGTATTTCATGTTTTATTAATGCACATAAGTTTTGAGTTTGTAATTCATGCTATACTATTGGTTAGTAAAATATTGTATGCTTCTATCATTAGTATTTACGGTAGAGATAGTTTAGTGAGTTATTTGTAATCTCTCTCTGACATACCTTCAAGACAGAAGCACAAGATAATTGCATTCAAGGGAGAAAGAACTTGATGCTTGCAAACAAATTGATGATTGAAACTAGATGCAAAGGGAGTTTGATATTTCAAAAGAGGTCAATAAGTTGATAAACTTGAGCTTCAGAGGGAGTATATGGTTCAGTCAACTTGTGACAATCTTGATCATTGATTGAGAGGGAGTTCACTATTGAAGGTGAAACATTTATGAGGTAAACTTGATATAATTGATTATTATACTAATGAATCATGAATGTTTTTAATGGGCTTTCCCCTTGTGTAAATCATAAGGAAGTAACGACTTCCAAATGATTATCACTTGTATTTGTAAAAGTTATTGTAAGGTGACGATCTTACAATAACTTGACCTTCTATTGTGATAGACATCTTGTGATGGCTGAAACCGATCATAATAGGTAGAACTTGTGGATAGAATTGTCGATTGAGGAAATCCACATTAAATCTTGAGAAGCTTGTGGATATAATCGTTGATTGAGGCAATCCACCTAAGAACTTGTGGATAGAATCGTCTATAGAGGCAATCCACACTAAAGCTTGTGAGCTTGTGGATAGAGTTGTCGATGGAGGCAATCCACATGAGAGCTTGTGGATAGAATTGTCGATTGAGGCAATCCACCCAGGAACTTGTGGATAGAATCGCCGGTAGAGGCAATCCACACTAAAGCTCATGAGTTTGTGGATAGAATCGCTGATGGAGGCAATCCACACGAGAGCTTGTGGATAGAATTGTCGATGGAGGCAATCCACACAACAGCTTGTGGATAGAATCATCGATGGAGGCAATCCACATGAGAGCTTGTGGATAGAATCACCGATGGAGGCAATCCACCTGAGAGCTTGTGGATAAAATCACTGATGGAGGCAATCCACACGAGAGCTTGTGGATAGAATCGCGGATGGAAACAATCCACATTGAGACTATGTTTCTATTGATTACATCATGAGGATGATGCCTTTATTTCTTACATCATATGATTGATGTTGTCAAGTGTCATACGTGTTGACATTGGATTGATTTATCCTCCCTAGCTAAGAGGGAGTGTTGATGTTTGTAGCATCGCTCAAATAAATAATTTTGACTATCTGATTATGAGAAATGATTTATTATATATATACATATATATCAATATATATAATAATTGATATTACTATATACATTGATATATATGTATATATAAAGTTAGATTATAATTATTCTCATAATAACTAAATAGTTAAATTGATAAAATAAATATTATTATTATGTAAATATTAGAGAAATTAATATAATACTCGAGACATTATATATATATACATATATATATATATATATATAATCATAATTATCATTATATTAATTACATGATAATGAATAGACATATCCCATGAAGGGACATGTCTCTTCTTGACTCATTCTCGATATAAATGCAAGAGATTGTTGCATTTGGAAAACACAAAAAAAATATACAATGAGATAGTGCTATTACATTTGCAATGATCCTAAAATCTTAACAATATTGAGGATTGTTATGGTAAATCGATGTTGTTGTATTAAATAAAGGAGATGAAAGCTCCTTATATAGATTTACAAAGACGATGTTTCTAAAAGAAACAATCGTGAACTAAAGATGAAAATAGAAACTGCCTAATAAACTAAAGATTAACTAAGATGACCATTAAAGAAACATTATAATATTCTAACACCCTCCCTTAATGGTCATCGTCTAACTGTTGTCTTTTCGTCACAAATTCTTCAGAACATTCTACTGCTGTTGAGACCCTCCTTGGATCTGTAAAATGTTAATGACCAAGAATAGCCAAAGAAAAAACAGAGAAGGTTGTCCCCTACTTCAGAATGGTCTGCAACAAGAGAGTAGAGCCTGCCACAGACTCTTCCACTGACCCTCCTTGAATCTGCAAAACTGTTGCACAAAAATCATCACAAAAACATCCAGCCTGATGTTGGATAATTGAGTTGTCCTTCTCTGTAGACAGAAACACACTGAGAACAGCTGACAAACCCTCCAAACTATTGCAGATGAGTAGGATGCCCCAAAACGGATTGCAAAAAAACTATGATTTGAAGAGTACAAAGCATCATTTTTTCGGAAAAAAGGGTAAAACCATGTGTTAATGTTTGTAGCCTTAGTCGAATAATTACTATCAGAGTGATAGAACATTATTGTAGAAATATATATATATATATATATATATATATATGATTATTCAAAAAGATGTTTAAGTATATGTTTATTTTATATACATATATATAATGTTACTAATAAACATACAAATCTTTATACATGCAGACTAATTAAATCAAACCAAGTCGATGAGTATCAACTTAACTAAACTTGTTATTAAAAGAGACAATGCACCATGACTCTACGAAGAGTCATGCTCCATCGTGGGCATGACTCCCCCCAATAGTCTTTGATATATATAAATAGAGATCGGTGGTTGTTCTATACACACCGATACATTCAAAACAGTTTCAAAGTGATAACAATGATCCTCTTCAAAATAGTAAAGTACGATATCGTACTCAGAGATATATAAAGAACGATATTAAATAAATTCTATATTAAAATATATATTTATATATATATATTATTACATCACTAATATATATATGTATATGTATCATTGTAAATATATATGTATGTGATAAATTGAGAATCCATATATAAATATAATAAGAAGTTTTAGAAAAATTAACAGTCTACAATATGATCTAAAATTTAACACCCTGAAATAACATCCCACGCGAACTTCGCATATTACAGAAACCAAAAACAATTGAGGCGGAAAATCCACCAAAACCGAACACGATTTTTGAGGTGAAAAATCAATCAAAACCAAACACAGAATCTGAGACACGGATCGGAGAATACCCCCAGATAATTTTTGAGGAAAAGTTATTAAAACCCTCCAAATAATTTTTGAGGAAAATTTATTAAAACCCTTCAGAGAAACTTTCATGCGGCAAAACACGAGACTTCGCATGGCAAAACAGCACATGCAAGAACATGCAACTCACAAAAAGCAAATGCAAGTATGCAACCCTCGAAAATCAGAGACTTTTGTTCAAACCAAGAAATCATGCAATCAAATCCCTCGACCAGGCTCACGATTTTCAGAAAAAATCTTCGAAGATGAACCACAAAATTTTCATAAAAAACATCCAACAATTTTTATTTTAAAAAATCGAAAAACAAATTTCTAGGAAAAAAATTTCAGATCAGAAGCTCAATTTTTTCTTAAAAAATTTGCCAAATTTTATGAAATCCCATCGACCCGCTTTGATACCATGTTATGGTAAATTGATGTTGTTGTTGTATTAAACAGAGGAGATGAAAGTTTCTTATATAGGTTTACTAAGACAATGTTTCTAAAAGAAACAATCGCCAACTAAAAATGAAAACTAAAGATTAACTAAGTTGACCATTAAAGATACATTATAATATTCTAATAAGGATCACAGGTTTGTGTGGAACAACGGCCCTGAATTCTTTGGAAAGGTTAGTGTCTTTGTGAGCCCTTGGACACCTTTCACTGATCATCAATTTGCTCCTATCACTGAGATTCCAATGCGGGTTCATTTGTATGAACTTCTGTTGGTTATAAGAGATCTTGTTTTCATTCAAGAGATGGTAGAAGAGGTGAAAGATTTTGTCAACATTGATAAGGAGCAGAATTAGTTTCTTGGATCCTGTAGTTGCTCCTCACTGAGATTCCAATGTGGGTTCATTTCTATAAGCTTCTGCTGATTATGAGAGATCTTGTTTCGATTCAACTAGTAAAGGTGGAAGATTTTGTCAAAATCGACAATGAGCGGACCAATTTTCAGAACAGATTTTTGAAAATCTATGTCATGGTAAATATTTCGAAGCCTTTCATTCAATTGGATTGTCCTCTCTGGGATCCTGGACTCAGTTTGTGTATTCCAAGGGACTGCCATACAGGTGGTTTCAATACAATTAGTTAGGGCAGAAGTTAGCAAAGATTTCCTCTAAGATTCTCTCAGGTTCTTGCATTGTCCAATTACAAATATGGAATCAGAAATGTGAAAGTCCAGATGCAGACTTTGTTTGGAGAAACCATGGGCATGTTCTAACTAAGTACATGACTTCTTCTCCAGTCCTACACAAGTGTGACTAGAGTCAGTGTGTAACTACTTAATGGACTCACTATTAACTGTATATAATTTTGTTTCGATTTTGGTGATCACACTCCTGTGATAGAAAATTGTTGCCTCATTAAAAGTTGTTAAGACTTTGCACTCTAGGTTGTATTGATGCTCATAGAGCTGAAATTGTACACTTTATCATTTAAAAAGAAACCTTCCCCAACATCTTTGTCATTGTCTACTTAGATTACATCCTCTTCTACAACAAGACTGGCAGCACAGGTTAATCTAGCTACAGTTAACCTTGCAGATTTGTAGATGGTTTCTAGAGTTTCCACAACCAACAAGTGACCCAACATTAGTTAATTACAATTATCAAAACAGATAGATTTTCAGAAACCCATGTTGCCTGTTCTTTTCCAGTCCAAAATAGCAGCAAGTGTGACTAGAGTCAGTGTGTAACTACTTAATGGACTCACTATTAACTGTATATAATTTTGTTTCAATTTTGGTGATCACACTCCTGTGATAGAAGTTTGTTGCCTCATAAAAGGTGTTAAGACTTTGCACTCTAGGTTGTATTGATGCTCATTGAGCTGAATTTGTACACTCTATCATTTAAAAAGAAACCTTCCCCAACATCTTTGTCATTGCCTACTTAGATTACATCCTCTTCTACAACAAGACTGGCAGCACAGGCTAATCTAACTACAGTTAACCTTGCAGATTTGTAGACAGTTTCTAGAGTTTCCACAACCAACAAGTGACCCAACGTTAGTTAATTACAATTATCAAAACAGATAAATTTTCAGAAACCCATGTTGCCTGTTCTTTTCCAGTCCAAAATAGCAGCAAGTGTGACTAGAGTCAGCGTGTAACTACTTAATGGACTCACTATTAACTGTATATAATTTTGTTTCAATTTTGGTGATCACACTCCTGTGATAGAAGTTTGTTGCCTCATAAAAGGTGTTAAGACTTTGCACTCTAGGTTGTATTGATGCTCATTGAGCTGAAATTGTACACTTTATCATTTGAAAAGAAACCTTCCCCAACATCTTTGTCATTGTCTACTTAGATTACATCCTCTTCTACAACAAGACTGGCAGCACAGGCTAATCTAGCTACAGTTAACCTTGCAGATTTGTAGACAGTTTCCAGAGTTTCCACAACCAACAAGTGACCCAACATTAGTTAATTACAATTATCAAAACAGATAAATTTTCAGAAACCCATGTTGCCCGTTCTTTTTCAGTCCAAAATAGCAGCAAGTGTGACTAGAGTCAGCATGTAACTACTTAATGGACTCACTATTAACTGTATATAATTTTGTTTCGATTTTGGTGATCACACTCCTGCGATAGAAGTTTGTTGCCTCATAAAAGGTGTTAAGACTTTGCACTCTAGGTTGTATTGATGCTCATTGAGCTGAAATTGTACACTTTATCATTTGAAAAGAAACCTTCCCCAACATCTTTGTCATTGTCTACTTAGATTACATCCTCTTCTACAACAAGACTGGCAGCACAGGCTAGTCTAGCTACAGTTAACCTTGCAGATTTGTAGACGGTTTCTAGAATTTCCACAACCAACAAGTGACCAACATTAGTTAATTACAATTATCAAAACAGATAAATTTTCAGAAACCCATGTTGCCCGTTCTTTTTCAGTCCAAAATAGCAGCAACTGTGACTAGAGTCAGTGTGTAACTACTTAATGGACTCACTATTAACTGTATATAATTTTGTTTCGATTTTGGTGATCACACTCCTGTGATAGAAGTTTGTTGCCTCATAAAAGGTGTTAAGACTTTGCACTCTAGGTTGTATCGATGCTCATTGAGCTGAATTTGTACACTTTATCATTTAAAAAGAAACCTTCCCCAACATCTTTGTCATTGTCTACTTAGATTACATCCTCTTCTACAACAAGACTGGCAGCACAGGCTAATCTAGCTACAGTTAACCTTGCAGATTTGTAGACGGTTTCTAGAGTTTCCACAACCAACAAGTGACCTAACATTAGTTAATTACAACTATCAAAACAGATAAATTTTCAGAAATCCATGTTGCCTGTTCTTTTCCAGTCCAAAATAGCAGCAAGTGTGACTAGAGTCAGCGTGTAACTACTTAATGGACTCACTATTAACTGTATATAATTTTGTTTCGATTTTGGTGATCACACTCCTGTGATAGAAGTTTGTTGCCTCATAAAAGGTATTAAAACTTTGCACTCTAGGCTGTATTGATGCTCCTTGAGCTGAATTTGTACACTTTATCATTTAAAAAGAAACCTTCCCAAACATCTTTGTCATTGTCTACTTAGATAACATCCTCTTCTACAACAAGACTGGCAGCACTGGCTAATCTAACAAAAGTTAACCTTGCAGATTTGTAGACAGTTTCTAGAGTTTCCACAACCAACAAGTTACCCAACATTAGTTAATTACAATTATCAAAACAGATAAATTTTCAGAAACGCATGTTGCCTGTTCTTTTTCAGTCCAAAATAGCAGGCATGTCAAAAAACCTTACCTCAGCTCTTCGCCTCTTATGTTGATTTATTTCAGGAGGCTTCTCTGCACTATCCAATGAAGAAGGAATGGGTCTTTTTTTTATTGAAGGACTGTACTTGATCCCTGTCTTAGCAATCTTAAATGAAATCCCCACCATTGTAATTCCCTAGCACTTGCAACTTTAGGAGGTGCAAGGGATGTGACGATAGGAAATTTAAGGTAATGCCATCATCATTTTCTCCCTGCATCCAACAATTATTATCTTCATCCTTAATTCCTTCAAGATTTTCCACAGGCCAAAGTATTTTGTTACACCTGCAAAATAAGCATGTTCAGCTACAGAATAATTAGACCACTATAAAGATAGGAATTATGAAATACCATTCAGTATCATTTCGTAATGAAATACATGAAATATCAGGTCATGTAAACATATACAAATATTACTCACCCACAAAACTGAAAACAACTATACCTTCATCTAGAAAATATAAAAATGCCCATTAGTATTCTGACAAGCCATTCCAAGCCACTATTGTTTTGATTAACATCGTACTTTTGACTGGTAACATGACAAAACAAAACCAACACAGCTAACCAAAAAAATAGTCACGCAAGCTTAAATTTTAAAAATGGCCTTAACATGGGCCCTTTAATTGCTCACCTCTTTTGCTAAACTTGACATCCTAAATCTTTGTTGAACTATAAAATCCATACTGAAAGTTTCTAAATGTCACAAGAAGAAACATAACCATCTCAACAATTAAGAAGTCACTCATGTACTATAAACTAAATCTCCTTCAAGCACTTCATTTGAATTATCTTAGTTTTGGTATGTGCTGGAAACAATAAGAGCTTTAAAATAATCAGTAACACTTACAACCTCTTTGAATAAAGATTAACAACTTCAACTATTTTCTAAATTTCAAGAGTAATCTATTATGGTTCCTCTTTTCTCTTTCTCAAAAATGAACATTATAGAAGAACACATTGTTTTTCTTATAAGTGCCCACAATTATTGACTTTCAAGGATAATGTTGGAAATTGATAGCATCGTTCGGATAATTAACTTGAATATAGAAAGATTATATATATGTATATATTAATGTATATGTAATTTCTATTACATATATATTAATATACACATTATTATATCTATTGCTTATATTCATCATTTATTATAGTAATCATTATTATAATATAATAATGATAATTATTAATCATCATTACTATACTATAATTAAGTTGATAGAAAAATATAAATATAATATATAAATGATATCTATTAATATCGATCATATAGTGATCACCTGATCGGCATATTAATAAGATATCATTTATGTATATATTATTGAGTTACTATAATATCGATAATAGGTTACTCTATTAATATAGAAAAGAGAAACCATAAAAGAGTTACTATGTATATATTATTGAGTTACTATAATTATATCAATCAATTCGATGCTATATTTCAACAACGGTTACATTAATATGTAAACCGCGTGAGTTATAATAGAAGTCAACTATGTCGATGGGTTTGTATTAGAAGTATTATATGTTAAGAACGGTCACGCCTATGATAGGCGTGACTCCTTGAGGAGTCACGGCTATCATAGACGTGACACCTTATTCACTGCACCACACATATATATGGTGATCTCTGTGGTAATAGAAGACACCGAAAAATACAGAAATCAATCAGTGTTAGAAGTGTCTTATAAAAGAAATAGAACATTCCGTGAAACAGCGATAATATAATATTCAGTATTAAACATTTACAGAAGTTTATCGATCTTTTAACATGGTATCAGAGCAAAGCCTGGGAGGAAGTCGTTTTCAGCGGAGACTAAAGTGAGACGAAAGATTGAGGAACTTGAATCTGTCAAAAATGTGAAATTAGTTTTGAAGATACAAAATATCGATGAGCCTTCCAACGATAGTGTATCTGCCTCAGTAGGCGCTGATACAAATAATGATATTTGCCTTCATGACATGTCTTCACAATTATGCCCGATGACTGTTGATATTTGGAAATGATTGTTGATGTATACGAGCACTTGTCTGTGTATATACTGGTGCGATTGGTGCTCAGGCTGACTGATATCTATATTGCTAAGCTGCGTGATTCCAAATTGCTGTGAGCCCAGTATAAAAGTGTGGACCATCCTTATAGCATATGCATTGCCAATAAAAGCTCTGTTGTATACGATATCCAATCCATATCTAGTATAAGATATGATGTAAATGTAGATCGATGCCAAAGCTGAGATCCATGAGTATAATAGTCACCCGAACGAATTGATAATCCATGATTGATGACTGCTATGTCTGGGAATTGCTCAGATCGTGTTGGTAATTATGTGCTAATCACAGACTTCATAGGTTTGACCGAGCAATGACTGTAATTAGTCATTTTGGGTATAGATGCCAAGGTTCCGATTCTCCAACCGTTATTATAGATATGGTTTCACAGAGGAATTGAAGATATTTAAAGAATTGGGATTCGACAAAAGCATGCGCTCAACTTGGGAGGTCGTTATTGATACAGTTTGGCATGTTATGGTGAAATTCATTGCTTCATAGAGTGTCTGCCTCCTGTGCTGTGAATTATATGATAAATTGTTAATCATTACATCAGAACAGATAATCATTACTGAGTGTGTTGATGTGGATACTACAACTGAACAATGTTTTTCTATTGTTAAATTCACAGTGAAAGTCTCCTACTAAAGACTCACAATCTGTACAGACAATTCTTCTAAATGGCTCTCCCTTTCTAGCGGACTCTTGAGCAGAGGCTCTTATAAGATGTAATTTATTTCTGCTCACTGGATCAGTGATTATATGATGAACAGCTTTGGCTTCCAATAATAAACATTGCAGAATAAGTAAAACCTGACAGCATTTACAGTGAAGGTCAGATCTTTGTATTGACTATTGTTCAGATCAGTGAACGTGAGGTCTCCGTGCTGGAGCACAGAGATTGCTGAGAAGTTGAATGAGAAGTGTGTGGACTGCAGGTGTGAATGCTAATGCCTGGTGTGAATCTTTTGGCACAAACGGTGGTTTCCTTCACCTTGTTGTGAATGCATGAAAGGATTGCACTAGAGTTATTGGTGTGCTTGTAATCTTTTGCACAATATTATTCAGTGGTTTTATGTCATTCCCCACTGGTAAGGATTGGAGATCAACGGATGATGTTAGCAGTTGTGAAGTCATTATCACAATGTAGAAATTTGTTTGAACAAGCAGCATAGTTGCACTCTTCAATGGGACCAAATTCCTTTGTGTTGCACATGGATGAGCCAATTTAGTTTATGTGAAAAGAATCACGCACAAAATAATTAATTTTCAGCCTGATATAGATGATGACTCTATGCATTATCAAATAAATCTGAGAAAGCACTAGGAGTGCTTGAAATCATGAAAGCAGTGATTACAAACATCGATGAACATTGCAAATGAAATTGCAATGAGTACAAGGAAATAATAGTTTCAGGTAGTATTGCGTAGATGGCGACACTGGTCATAGGTGTTTCGTGTGCTTCACAGGCAATGAGTGCATGTCAAATCTTAGTGCATGAACTGAGGGAAGTGCAGTGGATATGTTCTATGCCTGACCTTGGATATGGTCTCTGCCTGGAGATAACAGGTAGGAGCTGAAAATAGTAGTCACCAGATCAAATGAATTAGGCGTGTGAGGATTTGAATACGTCATGTTCTGTCTGTGGCTTGGGAGTGCCACACGGTGCTGTCGTGTGCTATGCTAAGCACGGGGTGATCCTTTAATTGTGGATCCTTGTACTGATTTCGCCAGGTGGGCGAGCTTGCCTGAAGGAGCCTAATGACAAAAGATACTCTGTCCATAGGATCAACCCCCACAACTAAGTACTTATAGGCACTTGAGGCATCTATGTTAGAAAGGCTCTGATAACAAACATTTTAAAGGAGAATGTGGTTCAACCACTTCTAGATCACAGATGGAAATGACTCTGATTATGATAGTGATGTGATTGTCAACCAGAGCTAAAAGCTCGTCCTAATCACTCCTATCATGTACCTCCCCTAGTAGAATTAGACTAAGGTTCTAAGATCTATCAAATAAAAGATAAGTATTCCATGTTTGATTAATGCACATGAATTTATTTTTTATAAATAGTTATTAATTCATGCTATAACTTTAATAGTGAATCATGTATGCTTCATTTGCATTAGATAATCTCTTTAATGCTTTCAGAATGGACCAAGAAGCATAAGAGATTACATTCAAGGAAGAACTTGATAATTGCTACTATGAGATTGAGTTGGTAGCAGGAGACGTTTCTTCAAAAGAGGGAATCTAACAATCCATCACAAGCAACTTTGGACGAGGAGGTCAGAAGGTTGATATTAGATTCGGAGGGAGTCTGACACTTTATCTATTAGAAGCAACCTTGGACGAGAAGGTCAAAAGGTTGATATCACATTCAGAAGAAGTCTAATGAACCACTAGAGGAAACTTTGCATGAGAAGGTTAAATGTTGATGTTAGTACTCAACGATTCGGAGGGAGTCAGTACAACATCTAGAGGATCTACCTTATTTGATTTCCAAGGATCTTGGTCATATTGATTCAGAGGGAGTAAACCATGTCGAGATGGTTTCCCTAGTGACCAGGAAACTATAAAAGGAAAAAGAATTGCGATTCAAATGATGTAGTTCCATGTATGTGAGCTAGAAGGATTTTATGCAAATATCTAGGTCATGATATTCTTAGATAGATGGTTGGGCATTCAAGAAAAGAATTTAATGCAGACTAAAGAACAAAGACACGACTTGCTCATAGAAGGTTGATATTAGATTCAGGGGGAGTATGATAGTTCATCTAAAAACAACCTTGGACAAGGAGGTGAGGAGGTTGTTACAAGACCTTAAAGGAAGCATCCAGAGGATTATGATCATGAGATTGAGTCTCATGTGTGCTGGCTGAAATGCCTTTATGCTAGCTCCTACATAACTTGGGGTTCACCTAGAGTGATGCAAACTATATAAGAGATATAGTGCATAAGTATGCTATTCAAGGTACATTATCACTACAGAACATATGGCTGATATTCTCATCAAGTTTCTTGCTAGAGGGAAGGTTGTGTACCTTCGAGATAAACTTGGTATGATGGAAAATGAAGCCTTAGATGAAAAGGAGTGTTAACATCTATGATCTATTATCTTGTATGTTATTGCATTCTTCTCTTTGAGAGAGAAGTCTAAGGTGAAAGCCCTTGTTTCCACCCTTTGAGATGAGCCATGATGGATCCACCCTCTGAGATGAGTCAAGGTGGATTTCATGTGTGTAACTCCAGGACTTATGGGCCCTCCTGTGAACATTGGAGAAAGGTGACGACTTTTCGATAATGAACACTTGTATTTGATTAATGTTACAAGGTGACAATCTTGTAATGGAGATTCATTATGGTAGACATTTTGATATGTCAGTATACATACCATAATAGGGTTATATGTAAGGGGAATGTAATGTTCTCTAATTACTATATCCTTGTATCACAATCTAAGGTGATTCCTCGTATCACGATCTAAGGTGGTTCCTCATATCACAATCTAAGGTGATGTGAAAACTAGGTATCACAATCTAAGGTGATTCCTCATATCATGATCTAAGGTGATGTGAAAACAAGGTATCACGATCTAAGGTGATTCCTCATATCACGATCTAAGGTGATGTGAAAACTAGGTATCACAATCTAAGGTGATTCCTCATATCATAATCTAAGATGATGTGAAAACTAGGTATCATGATCTAAGGTGATTCCTCACTTCACGAGTTAAGGTGATGTACAAAACAAGTATCATCAATATGATGATCCCTTATATTAAATAATATCACAAGTAAGGTAGTATATGGCAAATTATCTTCCCTAGCTAAGAGGGAGTGTTGGAAATTGATAGCATCGTTTAGATAATTAACTTGAATATAGAAAGATTATATATATGTATATATTAATGTATATGTAGTTTCTATTACATATATTAATATACACATTATTATATCTATTGCTTATATTCATCATTTATTATAGTAATCATTATTATAATATAATAATGATTATTATTAATCATCATTACTATACCATAATTAAGTTGATAGAAAAATATAAATATAATATATAAATGATATCTATTAATATCGATCATATAATGATCGGCATATTAATAAGATATCATTTATGTATATATTATTGAGTTACTATAATATCGATGTCTATCTATATTATCGATCACATAGTGATTGGCATTGCCACTGATGGTTGTTGTAAAATCAAGATCGTCCTATAGAAAATATATGTGTTGTACTTGAAATAGATTACCATTGTGATTGATCTTTTCACCAGCCATCAATATGCATTTATATCCTTTGAATAGTCATGTCTTGAAGAACCATGACCATACGTGGCTTATGCTACATAGGGTCATGACCCTTCATAACTGATTGGTAATATTAACTATATTGTAACATATACAAATATCAAATGCTCTTAATATAGATATATATATATATATATATATAAGCGACTATTAGATTAATATAATTATATCAATCAATTCGATGCTATATTTCAACACTCCCTCTTAGCGAGAGGAGATTGATATTCACAAGAAGAGAGTGTTATTGAAATCCCCGACTTAGTTCGGAACTAGATTTCTTTTAAATAACACATAACCACTTTGAATCAGGATTTCCAGCATAATCCGGAACATAACTCAACCTGATAAGAAATTTATCAAAATCCCCGACCAATTCGGAACTGGATTTAATGATAAATATAGGTGTCAAGATATCCGGCACAATCCGGATCAAAACTTGAACCATTCGTTATCATGATCCCCAACTAAATTCGGAACTGGATTAGATGATAACTTACACACAACTTCATATCAAGATATCCGACACGGCTTGAGACATCATCATGATGTACTCATCCTGATAGAAGAGTTATCGCAATCCCCAACCAATTCGGAACTAGATTTAGCGATAACAATCAAGATATTTGGCGCAATCCGAATCAAAACTTGATTTACATGTTGTTATAATCCCCGACCAATTCTGAACTGGATTTAACTCAAAAATTCAGTGTCAGGAATAGTGACTACAATACATAGTCATACCTAACACTAGGTTAAGCTATTGTCTAAGTCGTCACCTAGCAATAGTAACCCAACACATATGAAAGATCGTCACCTTTCATTATATAACACAAAATGAATGAGCCCATAAAGTCACACATATGACATCCACCTTGACTCTTCTCAGAGGGTGGATCCACCATGGATCATCCTAGAGAGTGGAAACCAAGGTTTCCACCTTAGACTTGTTTATCAAGGACAAGAATCATTTACGATACAAAATGATGGATCACTGAAGCTGAAAACTTCTTTTCAACTAATGCTTTATTCCTCAACATACCAAGGTTATCTGAAAGTACACAACCTTCTTTCTAGCAAGAGGCTTGGTAAGAATATCGGCCGTTTGTTCTTTAGTGAGGATGTACCTCCACTAAATTGCATTTGTTTGCACTATCTCATAGTCTTGGTGAATTCTGAGCTTACAAAGTATACACTATCTTGACATGGTACACTTCTCTGAATTTGTATGACCAAGATACTCGGGTGCCAACTTAATTTGATCTTCTAGCTTCTCCCTCTGACATATAGCCTTCTCACATGGTAATAATCATAATTCTCTACTATAATTTCTTGATTTCTAGAGAACCAACAAAACATCGTCTACTCCCCCTGAATCAAGATCCTCAAATGTCTACTGATGCAGATCCTTTAGCTTCTCCCTCTGTCACGAAGGCATACACTGATTATATACTCAACTCAATGTCACTGCAGGATGTCACTTCATACCTTCCTTCCTAAGAGAACCAATACGAATAATCTAAATAGTCATAAGGTTACATCGGCTAACATAAGATGCATTATGATCTTTTCCAAGGCCACAACATTAACACTCCCTCTTGGACTTGAGGGAAGATAATAAAGACCTCTAGTATGATGTTTATCTCAATGAGTTGTAGTCTCATGATGTATGGAATGCCTTAATCAGGGATTCTATCCACGTGCATCTCATCGACAATTTTTTTCACTAGTTCCCACTACTATAATCTCAAAATTATTTTACCTCCAATAGTGAACTCCCTCTCAATCAATATGATCAAGTTTGTCCAAGTTGACTGAATCATATGTTTCCTTAGAAGCTAAATTTTGCCAACTTCTTGACCTTTCTGAAGATGTCAGAGATAGATTATGAATAGTTCATAACGCTAAACTATATTGAATATAAAAATGATAGAAGCATACAAAATTTACTTTCTCAATGTTATAGCATGAATTAATGACTCAAAAAATAAAAAGAAAATTCATGAACAGTATTCAAGGGTATGAAGTACTTATCTCTATATAATTATGATACTCCTGGGCAATTCATAGAAAACTCACGACAGCTTATATCTATGCTTGATCACTGTACTAATACACGTCCACAAGTCTGAAACCATATTTGTTTCCTTTATTAAGGTCTCTGCCTTTATTGTTCACCTTATATTGATCGTTGCATATTGCCTTCTTATAATTTACACTTGCTAACATATGACAGTTAGCCTGAAACGTGTATGTTCTTTATGGAGTCATATAGGCTTCATTTCTTAATATGCTGCCTTGAGAATCAATCAGTTTGTTGACTCATCATATTGTCTCGCCGCTATTTGTGCTTGCATTACAAATTTCAACTTCATTTATTTCTTATCATGATTGCTGACTGGGTGGAGTGACAGTAATTACCTCTTGTAATTATATATTTCTTCCTAATTCCTCTATGATCCCTGCCTACCGACTCCACTAAGCTTATGCGGTTTGTATCAAAGTCCCCAATGTTTATCCATGCTTTCAAAATACCTCCACGTAAGCTTCCAATCAAATATATCAATATGACCAACTGACCAACTGATCATGGAAAAGATTATTCCCTCTAGTCCAACTGACCAATAATCATCAGCAGTTTTTCCTTGTATTCTACTCATGACACAACCATATGCACTGATAGATATTCACTTCTGAAACAGACATCCGCTTCTAATGGTATCTGCTAGATCATCAAAATATATGACACGAGCCTTGCTACAACCACTGAGAAATTTAAGATTTCTAAATACAATCAAACACCTGTCAGTTTGTACAGGTGGCAGAATTGAATCTGATAACACTTGTCTCAATTGTTGAGCCAGATAACTAAATCATATATAATATGTTATGACTATTATATATTATCGTTCCTCTTGTTCCTATTTGGATATTTGAACTGGTAAGATAACCATGTTTGCTACAAATATCCACGCACTTCCTCTTGTGCATAGACCCGATAATGAAAATGGCCTTGTATATTCTTTCATCGTGGAGAGTCACTTTACACAGTTATCCTGTAAAATGATGATTTTCTGAAGCAAAACAGGTATTCTAAAAATGACATTATTCATAACACCAATATCAGATATCGCTTGCACTGGCGATCCAAGGATACTCATTATGGAAATTAATCGCGCAAAATAAGTCAATGTAAACCATGATGATTCCTAGCATTGAGAGAAAGAAATATGGTATATAGTTCTAAGAATGAGCATTCTTATATATCCTCAGGCATGAAATTCACGGGAGTTTCTGTTCCAACATCGACATGATTTGCGGATTAACACGACCTTGCCGGAGTCACCATATTCTTGTATCAAGAAGTAGTCTTCACACTATATTACAAAAGATGTGAATTATCCACTAATGTTGTGTCTGTAAGAACCGATTCATTTGACAAATGTTGGGTGGCATTTCGAACAGCAAAGTCTATCCTTGTGTCGTTTTTAGGAGAAATGATCAATTTTCATATATAAAATGAAACAAGTCACCAATGAAAGATCCCCGGATTCTCAAGATATTGACTAACAATATATTACCAGGTAGAACACACAACAGAGATTATGTTTTGTCTTGGTGCTATTATATAAGTGCCCGAAAAACTCAAGGGGCAAAGAAAAGAGTGACTTTGATTCCCAAGAATCTGGAACTTACTGCCAGTAAGGCATGACAAAGTCCCTTACTGCAAATAGAGATATGTCTATGCACCAAAGCCGAAACCTTTTGTCTGCATGTCTCTTTTATTATCTCATCACTACCTGCCACCGAATCATCAGCAATTGCATCTTCCCACTCTCCGTTAATTTGAATATCTATATCAGTTTTAGACTCTTGCTGGTGACCAGATTTTGGATTCGCTGTATTTGAAATGGCTGTCAGTCGTTGTGGGTGTTTCGGAAAGACCTTCCTGGTCACCCCCATGGCGTGATCCCAGAACAATCCTGCCCTCCCTCGAAGAGATAGTCTTTTGTGTTCTTGTTTCTTAGGATTGAGTGTAATCTCTAGTTTAATAATTATTAAATGATACCTATGATCATCGATTACTTATTCTTATCATTTTCTTATACTTCTTGTCATTTGCAGATTGGTATCATATTTCCCTTTTGTCTATTTTTGCCGCTATTCCAAGTGTTTCCATATGTGCTTCTGCTGCGTCTTCTATCATCTGTAAAAACGATGATTGTTAGGATGTTGAGTCACCGTTTTTTGGGACTGGAGTGTCATAGATCGACTTGATGAGTCAGGTTGCTGACTATTCCCTTAAATACTACCACCACGCACAGCTTCTTTGTTGGGACTCTTGTATATGAAATACAATTGTCCCTTCGTTTCCTATTGCTGCCAATTTATCACCAATTATTTGTGAATATATTTGATTCTCTTATAGGTTAGGCTCTGATACCATGTTGTAAAATCAAGATCATCCTATAGAGAATATATCAGTGTTGTACTTGAAATAGATTACCATTGTGATTGATCTTTTCACCAGCCATCAATATGCATTTATATCCTTTGAATAGTCATGTCTTAAAGAGCCATGGCCATACGTGGCTTATGCTACGTAGGGTCATGACCCGTCATAACTGATTGGTAATATTAACTATATTGTAACATATACAAATATCAAATGCTCTTAATATAGATAAATATATATATATATATAAATATATATAATTGACTATTAGATTAATATAATTATATCAATCAATTCGATGCTATATTTCAACAACGGTTACATTAATATGTAAACCGCATGAGTTATAATAGAAGTCGACTATGTCGATGGGTTTGTAGTAGTCATATCATATGTTAAGAACGGTCACGCCTATGATAGGCGTGACTCCTCAAGGAGTCATGTCTATCATAGACATGACCCCTTATTCACTGCACCACACATATATACGGTGATCTCTGTGGTAATAGAAAACGACAAAAAATACAGAAATCAATCCGTGTTAGAAGTGTCTTATAAAAGAATTAGAACATTCCGTGAAACAGCGATAATATAATATTCAGTATTAAACATTTACAGAAGTTTATCGATCTTTTAACAGATAAGATGAACCTATCAATTGAGTAGCAAATGTATCAAACACCAGACTAAAAGAATATAGAATAAATAATTGAATTCCAGGAAAATATCGTATCCACCCTACATATCAAGATCTGTTGAAAAAGGTGACTTAATCCTTGCGGTCCCATGGAGAGTACATGCAATAATTACACTTGTATTTGGCAAACGCAATAAACAAATTAACTTATCTGAAGTTGCTGCAAACTGCCATTACCCCACGGCTAGCTAGGGTTGAAATCACTCTTTCTATGCTATCACTACTCCACAATTTATTTTTTATTTCTAAGTTCTACTATTTGCAATTTTGAAATGCATCAGGTTGCATGGGATGACATGCAACTCTAGTGACGAGTAGAGCCATGACCTCAAATACCAGGTGGGCATACCAAGAATCAAAATTTGGTCAAGCTAATGGTCCAGCATAGCCCCTCCTAGGAAAATTTACAAACCAAAGGCAAATACTAACCTTTGTAGCTTTAAAGTCAGTGAGAAATTGGATCCTAAATAAGACCATAATAAGGGGACGCCCAAAAAATGCACTTATAAAAATTCAAAAAGCAGGTGCCTAAATACCAACATCAGAAGGGCAAATAAAACAAACTAGTATGCATGAATACCTCTTTCTAGAAAAATAAAAAAAGATAATTAAAAATGCCATTTTAATTCCATTTTCAAAACCCAATCTACAAGTTATTCAAAGATACATATTCATCACTGCAAAAAAAATCAAATAAATTTATCTACAACTATATATTATAGGCCAAACAAAAACTTCAAATTTTAATCCACTTATACCATTTATCCAAAGTAAAAAGAAAACAATCAATAAACAAACCTGCTAATTTTTCCCACATCAAAACTTCAATAGAATGTGAGCAGAACAGAAACACTACCACAGGGGTGCAATAAAAATCATGAAAAAAATCCAAACCCCCAAAATAAAACAATAGTCAGAAAAATTTTACAATGATTACATGAAGAACAAGAAAAAAAAAATAATCAAGAAATTTAAATTACGAAATAATTTACCGTTCAGAATATGCCTATGTGAAGAAACAAATAGGGATCTAATACTAGGCATTTCAGTATTATCATATATGAGAACAGCCAAACACAAAACCACGGAACCAATACCT
Source organism: Chamaecyparis obtusa (assembly GCA_027943335.1). Lineage (NCBI taxonomy): Eukaryota > Viridiplantae > Streptophyta > Pinopsida > Cupressales > Cupressaceae > Chamaecyparis > Chamaecyparis obtusa. The sequence continues at coordinate 1,392,221 of BSBK01004010.1, read as the reverse complement.
TCATTTAACAGATAACAAGAGAATTGTTTTAGAATGAACTAGACACAACAAAATGAAAATGATCCAGCCATGTAAAGATTCCCAAAAGAAACCTCACTGAAACCATGGCAAGTGACTTACCTCAATATTTTGTGATAATAGAATCATGCTGTAAACGATGCCAATGAGAAAAAATGGGCAGAGTATGCAGGAAATACATAACAAAACCCTACAAAAGCAGAATTTCGTGAGACAAACCAAAACCAATCCCTTTACATGATGCTTCAATCTATTCACAATGAATGAATAGTAGATCTAAAAATATCTGGGTTTAGAGCTACTAGATTCTTCAGCTCGAAACAAGATTATTGCAGCCTTTTAATGATAATATTGGTCACGAGTTAATATATGTTTTAAGGGTGCGAGGTGAGGAATGTTTCAAAATCCGTGAAAGTTTTTTTCCCGGTGTGAGACAACTTTCCGAGTGACAGCTGATGAAAACTAGCACTTATGCTAAAAGGAGGTGCAATGCTTGTACCGATTGTAATCAATATAATTATAAATTTGACATGAGGTTTATAGTTGAAATCAACTAAACCACAGGAATATAAAATTTTCAAGTGAAGAATCTTAGAGGCTTTGAAGCACTCTTTTCAACAACCCTCCTTGCACAATTCATCATAGGTTTTACAACTTTAAACATGCTTTTAGATCTCCAAAGTAGCAAATGTCAAAATATATAACTGCATCTCAGAATAAGTTCCATATAAGTCAAGTAACCAGAAACTTAAAATGCTCAATATAAGCTTCTCAATTATGAATTGATAATAACATAAAAGGCTAAATATGCTCCCAAATAAGCTCAATATGGACCTATTAAAATGTGTCTAGAATGAAGAGTGAGGTACTCATGTATGAGAATTTACATAACACACAGCAGATATGTTCACTCAATAGTTGAATAATAGAATATCGGCTCAATGGAAACCATCCTTTGTATTCCAACATGCACTCATGATCTATCTCACTTTGAAGACATAATTTATGTAACGTTCCCAATAAGGAGACAGTTAATAAAATTGATTTTTATTAAGTTGACAAAAACTAAATAAAATATTAAAATGATGACTTAATATTATTTAATTTAATTAAATAATAATAAAATAGTTTTAAATGTCACTTTATTAAATAAAGTTCTCCAAATATAATTGATTATATTAAAGTCGGCCAAGTCAGCCTAATATTCTAGATCCTTCTTAGAGTTCTTTATAAAGAGGTTGGAGGGAGGAAGTAAGGTATGCTTATGGATTTGATATGATGGTTTAAAATTTCTGGGGATGGAAACCTTCTGAAGATTAATATAAGGGTTGGACGAAAACTTGACTCTTCCTAAGAGTGGATTCACAACGGAGTTCACAGCCAAGCCAAATTTCTGAAGTCTTCTCTCAAAGACAAATTTGCAGTTCTAAAAGATGTTAACTGATATGAGGTGATTTGTATCTATTTGGGAAAACAAGAATATTATTATAAATATTATAATGGCCACTTGTTGAAGATTGTGGGACCCAAATCTCCTATTCAAACTCTAGTTCAAGTTCGACATTTCTGCTAGCCTTACTTTTCATCAGGATTAATTAAGATTTGTATTGGCCATAGTCTAATGTTTGATATATTCATATAAAGGCCAGAATATTCACATTTTATAACATTGCCATAGCTTCTGAAATATCAAGTGGTTCTTTATGCAGTGAATATATCACTCTTGCTGGCCATAACATTTAGATGTTTTAATATCACTGAATCCATTGTGGTTGGGCACGAGGACCTTGTATTGGTGATTGGTATTTGCTGAAGAATATTAGATTGCCCAAGCCAGTCGTGTATTGCAGAACTTCATTTAGAGGCGCAGGTTTCTTACCAGTTGTGGCTTGAGAAGTTGGGTTTGAAGATTACTTCAGACAGAGGGATGTAGGCGGAGTCACCTTGCAGATTCAAGTTGGTGAGCACGATATTTAGTCAAGTGCTTTCTTCACCAGTACAATCTCTTAGACAGTGCGTGAGCATTCATTTACTTGTTGGATGGGACTCTTCTTGATGGGTGCAGCTACCACATTCACATATTAGGATCGTTATTTCTGGGCAGAGCTTTCTCTATGTCTGGTGCATCCTGCAGCAGAATTGGCAGATGATACTTCTATGGCGGAACAAGGTCCCTGTAGTGGAGCTGTATATTTTTTAACGGTTTGTATAAGAAAGTCCTTCCAACCTGAGGCGAGCATTTCATTAAGACCTGGTATTGTTTTTTTCTTTTATCTATAACATGATAATTTTATTAATAATAAAGGAAATTACAGAGATCATCCAGCATAATAGGGATTCCACACCATGGAATTCACCATACATCCACAGTTCTATCGATAGCTACAGAAGATAGTCCATAATACATTTTTGGACAATACAATCACCAAAGAAAAAAACATTTAAGGATCCTTAGTCGATATCACAAAAGGATGAAACCAAACATCCTCCAAGCATCAGCAAATGAGAAAACCAGAACTCCGGGCACCAAATTTTGGAGGGATCATCATGCAAAGAAAGTAGAGTTTCCCAAAAACAAACTATCACACCTCCCACAAGCATCAAAAGGCATAGTAAACTGTAAACTGTAAAAGCCCCTCGGCCATCAAGGCATTCCAAACAAAGTTTAAACCATTAACCCCAGAACCCGACTGCGCACCAAAATCTCCAAGTGGGAACAAAAACCGCCAATATCAAAAAGCATTCATCAGCAGGGCTTCAACCAAAAGACAAACAAAAAACCAACCTGAACACCAAGAAAAACCTCCCAGAAGCCATCAATTCTTCCCCTTGGAGTTAGGTCGCCTCTGCCCCCTTTTCTTTCTTGGCATGTTCACATAGATTGCAAAGACTGTTTCATCAGACGCCACCTTAGCCTTTTGCAGTTCCTGCTTCAAAAGACTCCATTTCTGCTCAATGTCCGCACAAAAGGCGACCTTATCAACCTTTCTCCACCAATGCACAAAGGGAACCCTGCCAAAGAGTCAACCCTCCTCCTCGTCCTCAAAACACTCTGTATAGTTAAAATGGACACCAGGGTAGGCCCATTCCAAGATAGAGTCCAAACCCACCAACAGCTCATTATCAAACAAATCTTCAATTACTACCTTCACAACGTTTTCCTTCTCCCCAACCTGGATAGCCCAAGCTATCACCATTGAAATGACATCAACATTTGCCCTCCTTTTCAAACAGCACTCCTGAAACTGATCGCCAAGAACTGCTATAGCCACCATGGCCACTGCTTCCACCTTAAAGTTTAATAAATCCGTCATCAGTTCCTTGCTAACCAGGCCTTTAAAATCTTTTTGCTGCTTAGCGGTGTCGATTGTGAAGGTAGCCTCCATATCTTTAACCTGCAAGATAAAACTTTCGACCAAACACAAAACACAGTCGTAGCATAATGCAAATTAATCTTGAGAAAGACACCCATAAATGAAGACATCCCATCAAAGCAGTTTTGTTCCTTACACACGTGCCACCTTACACCAACACTTACTCTTCCCTCATGAAAGCGCCACCACCTTCAGTCCTTTCAAGGGAAATGAATCTTTGCCAAAGAAGTTGAATCATAAAGAGAAAAAGCAAACACCCTATGCTGACATCATGAAAAGCAGAGGCAATGAAAACCCAACGGTCACCATATAAGAAAGAAGTCTAGCCGCCCATAAAGCTTTTAAATTTTAAATAACAACCTCAAGCACCTAACTCCCAATTATAGGATTCATCAAAATATAACTCCTCATCAGACTCTAAACCAATTGCCCATTTGGATAAAACATCGGCCTCCATATTACCTTCCCGCTTGATATGACTAATTTTAAAGTCATCAAAGGACAAAAGCATCCTATTGATTTCCAAAACTGTGTTATTCAAAAGTCATGCCTTGATCCCTTTATTTATAATGGCATTGACAATAACCATAGAATCACTTCTAAATGGAGGTTTTTGACTTTAAGTTTCCGACCTAACATCACAACAAGGAGAGCAGCACCAATTTCAACTTCATTATTGGTTCCTGGATTCAACTTTTGGGCTGCAAAGGCAATAACATCCCCTCTGCAATCTCTAGCTATCACACCTGCACCCGAGGGTCCCAGGTTGCCCCTGGAAGCACCATCGAAATTTATCTTCACCCAATTCTCTTGCGGTTCCATCCATCTATCCTTAAGACATACTTTAGAAAGAGAGCCCTGATCAGCTAGATTACCTCTATTGAGCTTTAGGCGAGGCCATTCAGCATGCAGCAACCTATCACTTGCAGTGTATGCCAAAGTGCTTTGCTGCTGAAACAGAGCAGTTTTCATAACCTCCTCAATGGATAAATAAATTCTAGATTTAATTCTCTCAACAAATTCTGCTTTGTCCTGAAAAATCCTTATGTTCCTCTCCTTCCACACCTCCCAAATAATGATAGAGGGGCACATAAGCCATAATGGGGCCATAATTGCAAAAGCTTTTGGAGTAGGCCAGCTCTCAAAGGTCATTTTAATAGTTTTAGGTAAAGGACCTAGCCAGTGCAACTTGGATCTAATAAAACTCTAGCACTCATAAGCATATAGGCAGTGTAGCAAAAGGTGATCCATCTCCTCAACCTCCGAGTTGCACAACAACACATTTGGTTGGTCCATGGAGACCAAACCTTTTCCTTCTTTCGTCTGTCAGGATCCTCCCATGCACCACCAACCAAGCAAAAACACCTGCCTTGGGAAGGCAATTTTTGTTCCAGCACAAGCTTACAGGCCATTCCCTCCTAACCTCGGCCGCCTCCAAGGCTTTAAAACCCACTTTAACAAAATAAGAACCCAAAGAAGCAGCACATCAAATAATTCTGTCTTCCCTGGAAGTCAATGAGAATTTCCTTGAAAGAAAGAGATTCTGCATAACACTCTTCTAAAAATCATTCAAGCCCAAGTTGTCCAGATTGCGCCACTTCCAAACTGGTGCTAAGGAAGGGTCCTCTAGCATGATATAATCTGCCACCTTCTTCCCCCCACTACACCAACAAAATGTCTTTGATCTCTCTATACATCTCCTCATGCTTCAAAGATTTGTAGCCATTCCAAGAGTCGTCCTAGAAACAAGACTTGTGACCATCCCCCATGAGCCAAGTTAAGTGATTTTTGATAATATCCTTGCTATCTAAAATAAAGTTCCACACAGCCAAACCTCTAAGGGGATTTCTAATTCTTAGAATGCCCTCATCAACCTCTGAATCAAGGTATTTTGCTTTAACAATTTTGACCCAAAGTTTATCAGGGTCAGTGTAAATATTCCACACAAGTTTAGCCCCAAGGGCCTGATTCATCAAACTCCAATTTCTAATACCAAACCCCCCTTGCAACTTCGAGCAACAGATTTTATCCCATGCAATAAGAGGTCATCAATCTTCAACATTGCCACCACACCAGAAGAATTTTTTCATTCTCTTCTTGATAAGCTCAAGGACATTAGAGAGGATTTTTAAGCAGCTCATAGAGTAGATAGGAATGGCTAAGATAACAGATTTGAGAAGTAAAATTCTTCCTGCAGAAGAAAGCCATTTCCCTTTCCAGCCTTCCATCGATTTTAAACATTTGTCCTTGAGTTCCTGCCAAAGGTTGGATTTACAGACACTAGCAAACAAAGGCACATCAAGATATTTCCCGGGGAGAGAGCCTTGTTTGATTTTTAAAATGCTGCATAACTGCTGCTTCATAGAAGAACTTGTGTTGAAGAAGAAAATCTCTGATTTCCTCCAATTAACACACTGCCCTGCAGCCATTGAGTAGTTGTCTAAAGTTGCCTTAATAACTCTAGCTTCCCTTATCGAGGCATCCCCCATGAGAAAATTATCATCTACAAATTGTAGATGTGTGGTGGACTCCACAACTTCAGCAATAGAGATCCCCTTCGACACACCCAACTGCCTTTTATGAGAAATAAGGCTCCCAAGAGTCTCTGCCATTATGATGAAGAGAAAAGGGGATAAGGGGTCCCCTTGCCTAAGACCTCTAGAAGTCTCAAAAAAACCTTGTGGGCCGCCATTAACAAGGACTGAGATCCGAGGAGTATCAATGCAACTTCGAACCCACTTCAACCAATCATCCCTAAAATCAAATTTTTTAAGGATCTCAATAAGAAAATCCCTGTCGACATGGTCATAAGCCTTCTTTATGTCCACCTTAATCATCATTTTAGGCACCTTAGCCTGCTTAACAATGTAGATAGCTTCATGTGCAACAATAATACCCTCAAAAATAGACCAATTAGGGGCAAACCCGCTTTGTTCCGAAGAAATAAGGCAAGCCAGAAGGGGTTTAAGTTTGTTAGAAATCACCTTTGAAATCACCTTGTAAATGGTGTTGCATAGAGCTATAGGTCTAATCATCAAAGGATTGACAGTCACCATTTTTTGGAATTAAAGATATGAAAGTGTTATTAAAATCTTTAACCACAAATCCCCCACAACGGGATTCCTCCACCACTCCCCAAACATCATTACCCACAATATCCCAAGATCTTTGGAAGAAGAGGGCAGGGAAACCATCGGGGCCCAAGGCCTTTTCACTCCCTAAACCAAACAGAGCGACCCTTACTTTTTCCTTAGACAATGGAGCCATCAGCCTTGAATTCTGCACCTCAGTCAAGATCTTAGGGATGACATCAAATAAACATTCTAAACTCGAAAGGCATGTGTCCTTTAAAGAGAAGATATCATGGAAATACTACACAGCTTCATCATTAATCTGTTTCATATCTGTTACCACAATACACCTGTGCATTTTTTATTGAGAAAATTCTATTTCTAGCCCGTTTGGCTTTCACAGATCTATGAAAAAATTTGGTATTGCGATCTCCATCCTTCAGCCAGGTCTCCCTAGATTTCTGCCTCCAAAAAGTTTCCTCCCTAGCTAGAATCTCTTTATATCTACTTTGGAGATCCTTTTCTTCTTCAAATGCAACCTCGTCCATGCCAAACTCAATAATTATGTTATTAAGAGTAGCAAGGCTATTCTCCAAAAGAAATTTTCCCACAATAATATTCTTAAAGGAAGCTCTATTCCAAATTTTCAACTAATCTTCGACATATTGTAAGCGCTTAAAAAAGATGAAAGAAAGATTACCTTCCCATAAAGGAGCATTCTGCCACCAAAAAGTGAGCAAAGGGAGAAAGTTTGGATCCTTAAGCCACATAGCCTCAAATTTGAAAGGAGAACGTTCTGGAGTGAGATCATCCTGTATGTCGTGGCATATCAGGTAATGATCAAAGCCCGAGATAGGGAGGATTTCAGCATTGCACAACCAGTCCGTCTGATTCCAATTCCTTGCCATCAAAAAACGATCTAACTTCTCTGCAATATTAAGAAAGCAGCTCCATCTGTTTGTCCAAGTGTAACCCCCAGATCTAAAATCAACCTCAATCAGGCCATTATCCCACACAAAATCAGAGAAGTCTTTTTGACTTCTACCCTGCCAGCCTTTCCCCCCTCTCTTCTCTGCCAAGATTAAAATTGCATTAAAATCTCCGCCTAACAAGAATAAGTCCTCCTTATTAGAAATCAAAAAGTCCGAGATGGCACACCATAATAACCTTTTCTCCCTGACATCATTAGGGCCATAGACATTCAACAGATAGAGCTTGGTCAGAAGTTGCTTTGAGGTAACTTCCAACCATTGCATGTTACTGTCCTGTCAGATAAGACTAATATCAACTGTACTCCTGTCCCATAAACCACAGAGACAGCCCAAGGCACCATTAGAAAAAGACAAGACGCTGCCCCATCTGCTGAAAAGTTTCTGGAAAGCAGGTCCATCAGCCACCTTCAATTTTGTTTCCTGAAAAAGAATAATATCCGCCCCTGCCTGATCAAGCCCACGTTTGATCAGGCGAATCTTGTCTCTGCTCATTAATATCAGCAACTTCAAACACTGAATATATCTATAGAGTATAATTTTCTCAAACTGGTGGCATCTTCTAAAAAGGTCAGATTTATTGTTCTCGATATTTGTTCTGCACTCATTTATTTAATTATGTTCTCTGAATGTATTGAATATCATTGCCAAAGTTCACTGATTGCATTAAGCAAACAAACACATTAAAGTCTGCAACCTGAGACATACTTGAACAAACAGTTTGAAATTCAAAGTTATACAATTCTGAGTGTGAAATTTATGGAAGATATTGTGAGGGTTTTTACAATTTATAAATTGACCAAGTGGTTAAAGGGAATCCCTCCTTTCACATTGGCCTTTCATATGGTATCAGAATCTTTCTGAACAATATCCTTATCTGTATCAATATTAAAATTCCATCTTTCAAGCATCTGTGATGAGGCTTTCTTCATTATCACCAGAACAATTCTCTGCAGCTTCCGATACCCCAACCACTCTAATCACAACACTAGTAAGAATAAACAACCACAACTCATGAACCAAGATAGGTGAAAATCAAGAAATAATGAGCACCCTATAATTTTGAATAGAGACTTAGCAAATGGCACGCATATGCATCCCAAAAAGAGAAAACAGAAAACAAGATAAGAATAAACCCAAAACCCAATATATAATAGTTGAAAGGTAGAGCCTAGAGGACAAACCAAGCAAAAAGTGAACGCTACCACATCAAATCCTAATAAAAAAGAGTTTTCAAGTTGATTTCATCTACCTTTTAGTCCGCATGATGTCTCAATGTCCACACTTTAACCAACATTAAAACACCATAGAAACATGAGGTAGCTTACCAAGCTCAGCTGAAGGAGATTTGGCTTCAATCTGCTTATGGGATGATACAGTTTGTTTTATATATCCCTGGTCTTATTGTTTACACTTTGCCAATCCTCCAGGTATCTGTAACTTTGACTACACATAAGTGATTTTTTTTCCCAATCTTGAGCTCTTTTCTTATATGCATATATGTAGTGTCTACATTAAGTGCACTGTCCTTGTAAATTGCTTTTAGTGCTTGAAGTCAAGGGACTGCCATAACAACAAAGGAGAAAAAGATATTTGTGTTGCAGGAGCTATCAACAATCACACAGCTTAGTTGGCAACTTATGGAGACTTGTCAACGACAGTGACATGTAAATCTGAGAATAGCTTTGATTGTTTTGCTTAAACCTCATCTTTCTACACTTCCTTATTCAAAGTTTTTTTGCAGTGGGTTTGATTTAGTATATTTATGAAGTGGAATATTTTGGGCTGATAGTCTGACAGAAAGTCTGATGTTCCTTTCCCACCTAATCAGAGACATTCATTAGCCTCTGCATTTGGGATTAATTAAAGATCTAGGAGGAAATAGACTAACAATACAGTGGTACACACGTGAAGCAAATCTGCATAAAGTATATGCACATTGAAAATCATGGATGAATCGTTGAAAGAGTTTTATGACCTACAGGTTTCAGCTATGACAGAAGATCTTCAGATATATGTATTGTCAATTACTCTGTTCTATTCCCTGTAAATATTCAACAGAGTTTTGATTTCAAGATTAAAGTAGAAGTAGGAAGGGCAGCTGCAGCCATTAGAAAAAGCAGGCTTCTCGAGTCTGAAAACTAACGTTTGTGCATCTTATTTTGGAGGAACAAGGGAGATGGTTAGACGAGGTCCCCACGTGAGAGAGCTGCTCCAAGGACTCCCTGCCTTGCCCTGACAAGTAACAAGCTAAGTTACCGGTTCGAGTTCGGGGACGGGTGCAGGTACAAGAACCCGGTATGTCGGTACGTGAAAAAAAAAAATTAGGGTTTGGGTACGTGTGTGTATATATATTTATAAATATATATATATATATACAAACATTAAGAGAAATATACAGAATTCTAAAACTAAATCATTTCATAGTATAATACTTGATCATTGATCAATGCCAAATGCCAAAGGTAAATATTAAACGCCAATTGACAGTGGAAAAATATTCAAAGAAGCATATATGTACCCAGCAGGTGCGCTGTGTGAACCCAACAAGTACCCACAGACGTACCCGATCCGGGTGCGTACCTGAACCCAATATGGGGCCTGTAATTACGAACCCGGTAACTTAGGTAACAAGACCATTTTTTGTTTATTGTACTGTAAGATGCCATTTGCCACATGCAAGGCTCATTGGTGAGTCAACAGTATGACTAGAATTTTTGATCTGTAGTATCTTACTACAATTTAGTTATGATAAGAGTACTATGGTGTTTACATGGATACAAGTTATTTGTAGTAAAATACAAAGGGTGAATTTTAACTTTTATGAGGTCAAAGATGGTTTATGGGGGAGAAGACCCTTACATTCAGTTTTAGACTTGAAAAACAATGGTTACGAAGCTTGAGGATGAGATCTCTAGTTTTCCTAATTTTATCCTCTTCGAACCAATCCTGCAGTATAATAGCCACTAAAGTATGTAAATAATTGATTATTGAACCAAAAATTATAGTAAGCTTGGCTTCAAGAATGAAATACTTCTCTGTTTCCACTGCCCCTAACATGCGAAAATCCGAACTACTTCCTCTCATCTTTCTTTAGGCCTTTTCTACCTAATTGTTTCACATAGAATATGGGGTGAGTTTGTTCTCAATTGAACTATAAGAATCTTTACTCTTCATGATTGAAGATCACAGATAAGATTAAATTCATCAAAATAATATTATTCTTCTATAATAAAATACAATTTTTATTTTTTATTATTATTTAAACACATACTTAAATGAATGCCCCTTTTACTCGTCATCTACTTTAAGTTTTGTTTTATTCAATACTTTCTTTCTCCTTCAAAACTTCATTAAAGCTGTAATTCGATTATATTTTCTTCCTTGATCGTCAAATTCATTATCTGGTATGATTATAGTGTCGTTTAGGGTGTCATTTAGGGTCTGTAACATACCTGTTACTGGTAGAGATCTTAATACCTTGAAGAGCACACGATTATACTGAGAGGGGGGGTGAATCAGTATAATAACAATTTTAACTTTTAAAGCTTTTATGCAATTATAATTTCAAATTCACAAACGAACAATTATGCACATGAACACAGATTTTACGTGGAAACCCAATATGGGAGAAAACCACTAAATAATTTCCTTTTATATATTATATTGTTCTTTTACAATGTTTTGTAGGCACCAACCTACTAGAGGCTCCAACCCCTATGTTTATGAGCACCAACTCACTGGAAGCACCAACTCCCACACTTCGCAGGCACCGACCTACTGGAAGCACCAACTCCCTGTCCGGATTCTGAGCACCAACTCCCTGTTCGGTTTCTGAGCACCAACTCACTGTTTATAAATTTTCTTTCCACCTTGACACTGTTGCTCTGTTCAACTGGTGATGGACATTATCTGGCTCTTTATTCCTTAAGTCAGCTGACAAATTTCTTTGTCCTGTAAATCTCAAATTTATATATATTTCTTTTAATTGTGCATACACAAATCTGAATATATATATATATACTTTTTAATTTTCTTCTTTTTATTGCTGCTCTTCTTTTATTCTTAAAAAAAAATATATCTCAAATTATTGTATATTCTGAATATATATATATATAAGCATTGAATGCTTATATTTTTCACTACTCTCCCTTTTTTATTTATTACATGCTGACTTCTCTATTTTCATTTTCTCTCTGCTCTTCTTTTTATTCCTTTACTTGCTAACTTTTTCAATTACTTACATCTTTTTTTTCCACAAATAATTTGAATATATATATATTCATTTCTTCAATTGAATCATCGTATCTCTTTAAAGAGTTATGTCCTTTTTAAAATAAAAAGGTGTCTTTTCAAAATATTATTAACTTAAACTATGTTAATCTTCCCTCTCCTTAATTATAATAAAACTTCAATACTTCTCCATTGCCGACAATTAATATTTTATCTTCATTGATCGACATATGTTCTTTGATATGCTGAAACTTTATTACAAAATACTTATATATATTTTTATTTTAATGATTGCTGTTTACCTTCATATCCTCTCCCCCCCTTTTTAAAACCTTCAATATCAACTGCCGTTAATAATTTTTATTGTCTTCAATAATATCTCAGTTTTTAACATCTCTGGCGCTGCATAACTTTTGTCTTCGATAATAATCTTTATAAAATCTTTATATTTTAATATCATTTTTAAAAACTTTGGTAATACCTTCGATATATAATATATTGTTTCGGTATCGCTGAAGACAATTTGCTTGACTATTAATCTTCGATAATATTTCTCTTGTATCTTCGTATCCTATAATATTCAAAATCCGGGCTCAACACAGCGTATCTCCAACTATTGCGGGTGCTACTCAAACAAAAGTTTCACCCTCTTCTTTGCAGGCACCGCGGCTTCTACCACAAACTCTTCTTAGCATGATGACTGCAAGGGCTGAACAGTCCGTGTTCACCAATACCATGCTGGTCGACTCCGCTCCCACATGAACGTAGTGGTTCGTTCACCACCCAAATCAATAACCCTGCGCATAGTGCTCTCGGGCTCCTTCTAACAATACTGGTGAGTCGACTCGAACATGCACGAAATATGTATACGATCGCCACCTTCTCTCCATTATCAAAGACTGCTAACAATCGGGCCACACTATCACTATTCATCAAAAGAATAGCATAACGGTTTCTTGCTCGGGCTCTTCAAACAAGTCACAGGCGGGTATGCACTACCATCATTAACTATCCTGATATCATGGCACACAGTTAGCGCAAGGTTGGCTTACGGTTCATAGATACTGTTTTGTATACCTGTATTCAACCGCTGTTTAACCTTCGTCGTTGTTTATCTATAAGTATAATCTTGTTTCTGTATGATTAATGTTCTTCCTTCGATGATTTTTTTAACCTTTGACACAATGCATCTTGTTGCCACGCCTTTAAACTTAGCGGTGACTCATATATCATATGTCATAAGATGATTTTTGTGTTGCGGTAGATATTATCTCCTTTGTCAGTATGAGTTGTATTTCTGCAACTGTTCCTTCCCAATAGCTGCCTCCAATTACAGATGACTGTAATACATCCAATTACAGATGACTGTAATACATCAGTTTATATCTTTGTTTTATATCGTATTTGCCAACTCCTCAAAACCATCAATGTATCGCTGTGTATCTCAATTATTATTGTATACATATTTGCTGTTTCATATGTATCTTTGTGTATTCTCTGTTCACCATACGTTTCATTCTATCATTGAAATTCTCTGTTCTTGAATACAATCATTATTGCTTGTAACTGCTTAATGTTAATCGTTGTCTTTAGTCTTGAATGTTTATATATGTAAACCCATAATATAACTTTTTCTTTTGCATCCTCAACTCTTCTAGGCATTTGTGTATGACATCTATCTTTGTTAATTACAATGCCTTCAATATCCTTCAACCTTGCACTGATCTGATCATCATGCCATAAATAGAAACAATCCCATGCCTTCACTTTGACATCAATGACAACTTTGTTCATCATACCTATACAACAACTCAACCGCAGATAACCCACTTTCCATATACTGTTAGGTGACCAATACATCTGCCTTGAGTTTCAAGGTGTTGATCACGTCAGCAAACTTTTTCAATAAAATGGGTGCATGTGCTATGTTTATTCTGAGTAAAAGCCAACAACAATCCTGAATGCTTTAGGATGTATCTAGACCTAATTTTTCCCTACGCATGTATCTGGGGGCATCCAACTAGTGAGATAAATTGGGTGCTTTCTTTAAAAATAGAATTCTAGTTAATTAAATCCTTCTCGAGGGTTAGGAAATTCATCTTGACAACCATCTAATTATGGTTCTGCATACTTTAAGAGCATATGCAACATAGGCCAGAAAAATCACTTTCACAGAAACCTCCAAGGTTTGAGGATTTCTGATGAGTGAAGCTCAAAGATGGTATCTTTGCTGGTGCAGTCAAGATCCATAATTTCATTTCTCTTGTTCTAAGAGCCCTTGAACTGTTAAGCATGCTCAAGTCAGTTTTCCAGAAAATTTAGAGAGTTGATTCCTTTGAGAATATACCCACTACAACCCAGAGTTCTGCCATTCAAAGAAACGGTACCAGGGCAGACTGCTCTCTGTGCTACTCCTTGCCATTGTCAATAAATATGAAAGTGATGCATTCTTAATTGTGTTGTAAATTTATCTTTCCAAAGTTCTACTTCTATAGCCCCCAGCATTCGGGTCTAAGAATCGAAGAGCAATTCTTTCCTTGCAGGTCAACAATATATTCCTCAAAACCCTACAACCAGTAGCACTCGTGTATTTGCTATATAAGGTATCAACTCAATTCAAGAACGGAAAGCTTTGACAAAGCATAATAAAACTGATGCATAGCAAAGCAATGAGAATTATGATACTAATTGAAACCATGGCAAGAAAAGTTTACGAAACCCTAAAACAGCAGAAAAATGAGACGGATCAAAACCTATCTTCCTGCAGCTGTTGCTTCAATCTATTCAAAATCGCTGATAAGGTGTTATGAAAATATTGGAGGTCTAGGCGCTGGAAACAGGATTAAGCAAAGGAAATGATATGGGCAGGTAGGGATTCCAAAATTAAAATAGTCGAAACGATGAAAAGTGACATACCTCAAGTTTCTGCATAAATAGTTCGCATGTTATCGATTTCGATGGGTGGAAATGGGTAAATTTTGCATGCACACTACGAATAGTCACTACAGTCCACTGGCTCAAGATTCGGCGGTGGAGGAAGAGGCGGTGGCAGCGGCTGCATCACAGCACTGCGTGATCGATATCGTCAGAGTCGCTGTTGTATTGATGTTTGCTTGCACAGGACGGAAATATCATCCAGCTGGAAAAACCGGCGTGAGAGCACTGAATCCCGTTGCGCAATGCCCACAACATATAGCCACGGCTAATTAAATCAATTGAATCATCAATCGCATTTGTAACATGCGAGACAAAGTAACAGTAACAATTATGCAGAGTTGCAGTGGTCAAAAGAAGAACTAGAGAAAGAAATTCGAGTCGTAGTATGTTTAGGCTGGGAAAGCTTTCGGTAAATAATATTGACGGCTAAATAAGAAGTCCGCAATAGTTGTGTGCTTTTTGCTTTTTGCTTTTTGGGGGATTTTTTTTAATGGTTTTTAACAATTCAAATGGGATTTTTTTTTTTTTTTTTCCTTTTTTTTACCAATAAAATGGAAAAGGAGTTCTACTCGTGTTGTTGGAATTGTCAAATTCTAGTATTTAACAATTCTTGAAGTTTTAAATTCGGAAAATAGTTTTTAAAATATGGTTGGAACCGTTTGGTTCACCTGGAATTCATAATAAGAAGATGGAAAATGTTGTTTGCATATGGATTTCAAAATATTATAAATTTTGCTTTACCCCCAATTCTCATTTCAATGGAATTAGAATTGATTTTCCAATTCCACCTATTTAGATGGAAGATTCAAATGTTGGTTTTGGGGGTAAATGGGAATTAACAAAACCCTATTCCAGTTTCATGTTTTAACACAAACATTGAAAATGTCAATTTTGAGATTTGACAATCCCAATTTCAATCTAATTCCAGCAAACAAACGGACCCTTATATAGAAATAGTTTCATATATAAGTTCAAGTTGTAAAAGATGAAAGTGGAGTAAATGATGAAACACAAGGGGACAAAAATATAATTTAAAAAAAAAGAGATGCAATGTGTTAAGTTCCTTTATAAGAATTACATATAGTAGTTATTGTTAGATAAAATAGTTGATTATTGTAGTTAAATTAGTGGAAATATAGAGAATTTATGTACATCATTAGTCGACTAGTTGATTGCTCTTTAGGATGCTATTTATTTGTCGCATGGCTTATTGGTAACCACTATTAATGGGCATGTGCACCAAGATGGTGAACAAAAAAGTGATCACTCAACAAAAAAGTCCAAAAATGCACTTAATGTGATTAGGTTATTTGAAAATTCAAATAATTTGACTATGTTAAGGAGTGAAAAAACTAAGTCGTAACACTTACATAGTTTTTAAAACAAACCTATGATCACGTTTATAATATAAAAATTACAATCGGGTTTCTAAAATAAACAAAACTCAATTATGTTTTTATGGCTTTAAATCTTTTTAAAGTAGTCAACACTAAATAGACATTAAACATTCTAAAAGACCAAAGGAAACTTGATATTCTTCTTGTTGTTATCAACCCAATCAAGATGTCACGATGTTGAAGAAAAAATACACCAGCTATCACGAATTAATTATATGAAGATGTAGGTCTTGCAACTCTTCTTCTCTTCTAGGTCAACAAATAATATTCATGAAAATAAGGTAGTCCTAATGAACTTAGGATATCCCAATGTGACTACATAATTTGATAAGATGAATAATTGCAATGGGGTTGATTTCCTTGGCGGTATGGCTATATATAGATGCACAAATAGTGAACTTAGCAATCACTAAGTTTTTGTACCTCTGAATATTGTGAGAATATTAGGTGAACCAAGTAGAAATGAAGTATGTGCATTGTTAGTGAACAGATTTGTCTTCATTGAAATGCCTTCACAAATGACTCTTAGATGCCTAGATTCAAAAGACAAACTGAACTAACAGTTGGAAAGGCTATCATGAGATTGATAGCTTTCCTCTGAATTGTGAGGTACAACTCCCTCTTCAATGATATTCAATAAATTAGATAATTGGTTATGTCTTTTACCAAAAAACACAAAAGCTTTCTAGCATTCACCCGTCACTATGGGATGAATGCAATTATAAGATGTACAAGTTGTTGATGAGAGAAAAACTAGCAAACAGCCATAGGACTATCTACCAAGTCTTTCACATTACAAAGAAAATTGAGAGAATTACATGACTTTTTTTGCAAATTACAAATTTGTCAACCAATTGATTTACAAACATGCACATTCTTGACATAATACTGCAAGATTGTATCCCAGAATCAGAAAGAAACAACCATATGATTGATTTCAATCAGAAAAATAAATGTTCAAACCTTAAGATCTGACATGCAAATATTCCTCTTTATTTCAAGAAAACATAACAAAATAACTATAGAATCATTATGTCCCTACCAGTACAATCAAGTTGCAAAAAAATAAAGTAATTCCCCACTCTCTCTGTTACAATCAATCTAGAAAAATGTATTCTCCTTTCTCCCTTGCAGCCACAAGACTCACAGAAAAGAAGAAAAGAGATCCTCAACTCCAACACTATTTTCCCCATTTAAAGAACAATATGGAGAAGCTCTTTACTTTCCCGTAACTTTCAATTTTAAATAACTAATTCTTGAAAATTGAATACTTTCTAATGTTTTAATAAAACTTTTATGAATCCCTTTACAATATTCAGTTATGAAAACCAAACATTAATTTGATATCTCTAGCATTGTTAAATAATATTTAATTAAATATCTAGGCTAGCATGCATATGTGTTTGACATGTGGCATGGCCTTAATAACTCCTTTGTTCTGTTCTTTGAAGAAATTCTTCTGCAAATTAGATACTTGTTGGATTTCCATGTAGACCCATACACTAACCTTCATAACTCTCAGACCATGCAATATTTTATTGATCTCTCTGGTGAGGATTTAGAAAACTTGATTGTGGAAAACATATCCAAAATTTAGGAAGATCCAACGGTTGAGCTGAGATTTATTGGTCACATACCAAGACTTATTTTTCTGTCATCAAAAAAATCTGGAAACATGTCTATTTTTATAGACCTATATTTGTTATTTATATCTTGCAAATCCGATACAATTTTGGAAATCCCTCTAGTGAGGATTTATAAAATTATATTTCACACAACATATCCTAAAAAGAGAAAAATCCAACGGTGGAGTGAAAAGTTATGGGCCCCGCACTAAAACCCATTTTTCTGTCAGGAAATTCATGATTTCAGACTGCTGAACCTTGTGAATTGTAAAATATTTCACGTCAGGCCTCCAACTTAAACTTGAACTTGAACTTGAACTTAGAAAGGTTCAAGGTTCAAGTTTGACTTTCATATCTGACCAACTGAAAGACCGGCGACTTTAAGGACTACAATCTGCTTGCGACCTCTGACAGAAGTTGAACTTGAACTTGAACTTAGGAAGGTTCAACTTCAACTTCAACTAAGACTTTTACCTGCACAAAATAATTGACTACGAGAGCAAAGCATAATACAAGTGTAACATGCATTAAAAAAGAGTATCCATATCCATTGAGAGAGCCTAAAGCCGTTAAGAATGCCCAAAAAAGCATGGATATAGCAAGCCACTTGGAACCCTTTGTTTTTGTCAAAGCTTTCATAATTATGGTTTCCAATCTTTCATTCCCCCTATACAAATTTTCCATCTTAGAGGTGTGATTTAAGGATTGCAAGAAAATCAACACAAGTCATGACATATAGTTTGAATCCATGATCAAAGGAATTTGGTTGACCTCCACAATACACATATGCACACACTCTTCATCAACTTCCTCCATCTTATTTTCTTCCTCCTCAATAATAGCAAATTACTTTGACTTGAAACATGCAAAACAAGCCCTAATTAATACACAATAAGGAGTATTGAAATTAAGATGTCATGAAGTTGAAAATAAAATACACCAACTCATGTACTAATTGCACATACATGTAGGTCTTGCAAATCTTCTTCTCGACTAGGTTGATAAGTAACATTCATGAAAATAGAGTAGTCCTAATGAACCTAGGACATCCCAATATAACTCCATAAGTTGATAAGACATAATTTTAATGAAATTGATTTCCTTGGTGGTATGACTATATATAGTTGCACAAACAATGAGCTTTAGAATCACTAAAATGTGTAGCTCTAAATATTGTGAGAATATTAGGTGAACCAAGTAGAAAGAAAATATTTGCATTACGAAAAAGTGCCCAAAACCAATAAGCATTTCGAAAAAAGTATTGACAAAGTAGGCCACTTGGAACCCTCTCTTTTTGACAAAATTTTCACAAATAGGGTTTTCATTCTTTCATTTTCCCTATACAAATTTGTCATCTCTAAGAGGTGTGTTTTGAGGATTGCAAGCATCAACATAATCCAAACAATAATAAAGCATAAATTGAAACAACTTTCCAAATCCTCACACTCATCTTGAGCCGAATTAGATGTGCAAGCAAGTTGATTTAGGGGATTTTTCTTGGGAAGATAATTGCTCACCTATTTATGATAGTTCTTTTACAATAATTGTATTTAGATGAAAACATAAATCTGAAGTTCAATGTTACAGTCTGCATATATCTCTAGAAATTGTTTGTGCATTGAAACACAACTTAACTTAATCTTATACAAGGTTATTGCATGCAAACCAATCCAAAGGAGGGATAGCAACACATAAAACATTTTCATGTATCAACTTGATACCTCCTTTCATCTCTACCAATCTACTCTTGCCAATTTAAAAAACTATGTGAATTAGAACTCAATGGTTCTATAGAGGGTCCTTGAAGAAATCCAAAAGAAACATTTATTAAACATAGAAACAATGATATGTCTAGAAATATGATGAAGGGTGCTCCCCTTAATACCACAAACACATAACAGACATAGAGAAACAACAACAATAATATGCAAGAACAGAAAATTGGCTTCTTATTATCTCCACAAATGTGGAATTACAAATTTTTAGAATTACAACATGCAAGCCACATGGTCATTCCCTTACAATATTCTGTAGGACAAAGCCTCGAACTATTACCCAGAACTATTCTGAACTACCTAAGACAATAATACAGCCTTCCTTATATAGGCAATTCTCCACCGCTGGGAAGGTTCCAGAATTTCAGCCAATAAGGCCGACCAAACTTAGAATTATTTTATTTTACATTTTATTACATCATAGTCGGCTCACGATAACCTTTGAAACCCGAACGAAAATTTTGAAGAAAATTATTTTTCACCATTTCAGATGGCCCAACTTCCGAAGACCATAAGTCATCACCCGTTGACCCGCTCGGCTATTATAACCCCATTTCGGAAATGCCACGAAGCGCTCTACAGGCTTGACCAATGCAAGTGCTTGTCACCCAAATTTTCAACCTCATCCGAGGCCTTTAAAGCCTTCAAAACTGAGTTCAAAGTTTCTGTACCCTGCTGCCAATACCGAAAATCTTCAATATCTTCCAATATACACTTGATCTGGCAATGAAACTTTACTGGCAGACTTATATGACCAAAATGAACCTCCAAGAAAGAAATCAGATCATTCTGAGCACATACGAAAATGACCAAAAATAGTAACTTTCCATAAATAGCAGCTCTCCACAAAATAGCCCTTATTGAAAATAAAAATAGAAATATTTTTGGGTGATGCAAGATTGCTCTTACACCCAGGATGCTCCTGCATCAGACACCCGGGGTAATTTGAGAAGTGACCCTGTCACGCCTCAGGTGTGTAGAGGAAAACCAAGATGGCTAACCTCCTCCTTTGTCAGCCATGATGAATCTTCAACAGGTCGTCCTTTCCACTTGACCAGATATTCTTCATATGTCCTGTTCCTTGTGCTTCTGCCAACACGACTGTCCAGTATATCTTCAATCTCCTTGATATCTGAACTGGTTACTGGAATACTCCACTGTGCTGCTGCAACCTCATCCTCAACACCTCCTTCGTGATACTCTGTCAAATCTGAAATGTTAAACACTGGTGAAATATTCAGCTCACTAGGCAATTCTACCTCATATGCATTTCCTGAATCATGCTTCTTCAGTATCTTACATGGCCCAAACTTCTTCATTTTCAGCTTGTTATATGTATCAATCGAAAACCGCTCCTTCCGCAAATGAACCATGACTTCATCGCCAATCGAAAATTCCTTATACCTCCTTTTCTCATCTACCTTAGCCTTATACTGCGCATTCATCTTGTTAATATGTTTCCTCACCTCCTCATGGATGTTCTTCAAGTGTTCTGCAAAATCCTCAGCTTCAGCACTACTTATTTCTCCTTTATATATCTTTCTCAATTCAGATGCATTTCTTGGACTACTTCCATATACAATCTGGAATGGTGATTTACCAGTGCTCCTATTGACAGAATTATTGTATGCAAATTCTGCCTGTGGTAAAATCAAATCCCATCCTGTTGGCTTATCTCCAACCAAACATCTCAGCAAATTTCCCAAACTCCTATTCACCACCTCTATCTGTCCATCAGTCTGTGGATGATGTGATGAACTGAACTTCAAATCTGTCTTCAACTTCTTCCACAATGTATGCCAGAAATATCCAACAAACTTAGTGTCCCGATCTGAAACTAAGGTCTTTGGCAAACCATGAAGTCTCACTACTTCTCTGAAAAACAATTCGGCTACATGAATAGCATGATTAGTCTTCTTGCAGGGAATGAAATGTGTCATCTTTGAAAATCGGTCAACTACTACAAAAATTGAATCATGTCTCCGCTGTGTCCTCGGTAAACCAAGAACAAAGTCCATACTGATATCCTCCCAAAGCTTCTTTGGTACAGGTAATGGCTGATACAACCTTGTATTCTGCTTCACTCATTTCGCCATCTGACATACTCTGCAACTTTGTACAAACTTCTTCACATCTTACTGCAATTGTGGCCAATAATAATTCTCACCAACCAAAGCAAGGGTTTTATCACGACCAAAATGTCCAGCCAATCCTCCACTATGCTTCTCCTTGATGAGATTCTCCCTCATAGAACTTCGTGGAATGCACAACTGACTCCCTCTGAATAGCATATCATCTTGGATGATGAAATCCAACCATTTCGTCCTATCTAGAGTAACAGGTTCTGTACAAACTTTCCAAGCTTCACCAAAATCAGGATCCTTTGGATACAAATTCTTGAGTTCCTTGAACCCAACCACTTCAATCTGCATTTCTGTCAGCAATAGTTGCCTTCTGCTAAGAGCATCTGCAACCCTATTAGACTTTTCACTCCTGTGTTTCAAAACAAATGTATAACTCTGCAAAAACTCAACCCATTTCAAATGTCTTTGATTCAACTTTCCTTGACTATTCAAATATTGCAAAGCTTGATGATCAGTATACAAAAGAAACTCCTTAGGAAGCAGATAATGTCTCCACTTCTTTAATGCCTGAACTATAGCATAAAATTCCTGATCATAAACATAATATTTCCTCTTGGCATCATTTAACTTCTCACTGAAATAAGCAACAGGTTTACCTTCTTGGCTCATAACAGCTCCTATTGCAGTACCACTAGCATCACAATCTACTTGAAACACCTTATTAAAATCTGGAAGTGCTAAAACGGGTTGTTCTGTAACTTTTTGTTTCAACAATTGAAAACTCTTTTCTGCCCCATTAGTCCACTTAAACTCTTTTCTATCCCCTCTCATTGTTTCAGTCAAGGGTCCACAAATACTGCTAAATTTTTTGATAAACTTTTTATAAAAGCTAGCCAAACCATGAAAAGATCTTACCTCAGTAGCACTCCTTGGAGTAGGCCATTCAAGGATAGCCTGTACCTTCTCTGAGTCCATTTTTAGACCTTCTGCTGAAACTACAAATCTCAAATACACTAACTCTTTCTTCACAAAACTGCACTTCTTCAAATTAATCAATAATTTCTCTTCTCTCAGCTTCTCAAATACCATACGAATATGCATCATATGCTCCTCCAATGTCTTACTAAAGATCAAAATATCATCTAGGTAAACAATGACAAACTTACTCAGAAATTCTTTCAGAACCTCGTTCATGAGCCGCATGAAAGTGCTCGGTGCATTGGTTAGCCCAAAAGGCATGACTAACCACTCATATAGTCCTTCCTTTGTCTTGAAGGCAGTCTTCCATTCATCTCCTTCTATGATCCCAATCTGGTGATGTCCACTCTTCAGATCTATCTTTGAGAAATACATAGCTCCACTCAAATAGTCCATAATATCATCCATTCGTGGCAATGGAAACCTATACTTGATTGTGATCTTGTTTATTGCTCTAGAATCTGTACACATCCTCCATTCTTCATTCTTCTTTGGTGCTAATACTGCTGGTACAGCACAGGGACTCAGACTCTCACGGATCAATCCTTTCTGTAACAACTCATGTACTTGTCTGTTCAACTCCTCACTTTCTACAGGTGTCATTCTGTGTGCTGCCTTGTTCGGCAAACTTGCTCCGGGGATCAAGTCCATCTGATGACTGATCTTCCTGACTGGTGGTAATCCATCAGGCACGTTATTGGATACAATCTCCTGAAACTCATTCAACAAATCTGCAACTTCTACAGGAACATCTTCTACTTTCTCTTTACCAGCTTTTGGAATTAAAGCAAAACATACATGCTCATGCCTCATACCATCTAAGAAATTTCTTCCATCAACAAAAGTTATCCTTGCATTACCACATACCTTTTCTTCAGTCTCCTTCAATGGTTTTAACTTATGTCGCACTCCATCTTTTGTCAGGGAATAGGTATTCGCACGACCATCATGTACAGCACATCTGTCAAACTGCCATGGTTTACCCAACAACATATGACATGCATCCATAGATATGATATCACACAGTACCTCATCTTGGTATCCGCCAATCTTGAACTTCACCAGGCAATTTTCATTGACCATGACCTTGTGGTCATCTTGTACCTAGGCAATCCGATATGGATGTGGGTGTTTCTGTCTCTTGAGCTTCAACTTTGTCACCATCTCTTCTGACACCAAATTGTCAGTGCTTCCACTATCGATAATCACATCACAACATTTACCTTCACACTTGCACCTGGTGCGAAACAAGCTCCTCCTTTGCTCAGGTTCATTCTCACCACTCAACAGGACTCTTCTGTTAATCAATGTTTCTCCTCTTTCAGCATCTTCAGAATTTGATGATCTGGCATCTTCATCTACATGTGCAACTCTGGCCTGGCCTTCATTTCTCCTGTCTGTTCTGCCTTGGCGCTGAGGACATTCAAATGCCCTATGACCTTCTTCTCCACAGTGAAAACATGTTCCACGGAAGCCACCTCTTCCAGATCCTTGTCCCCTTCCTCTTCCTCTCTGATCTCTATTATTCTGATCCTGGAAGCAATTGGAATTATTTCCTCGCTGATTCTGACTGCTACTGGCCTCATCCTACTTTTTCGGATCTTCATTTCGGCCACCGTATGACCATCCACCAGATCGTCCACCGCGACCTCTTCCGTTTTGTCTACTCTCAAACTTCTTGTTCAACTTTTCCTCTACTTTTAGGGCAAACTGGTATGCCTCTTCAATACTGTTCATTCGAACCAGATTCAGCTCCTCCTGAATGCTTGGCCTTAACCCATTAAGGTATCGGGCAACTTTCTCCTTATCAGCTTCTTCATGGCCTGTCTTGATGAGAAGTCGATAGAACTCCTCTGTATACTCCTGAACAAATCTTCCTGCTTGCTTCAAACTCTGCATTTTCTTTAGTAGGTCAAGCTCATAATCAACAGGAATGAACTGTCGCTTCAATTTATCCACCATCCGATCCCATCTTGTGATTTTATCTTTCCCTCTTCTATTTCACTCCAACTGAATTTCTTGCCACCAGATCTTCGCATGACCTTTCAATCTGGCCTTCGCAAATTTGACCCTATCAGGATCCTCAACATCTTCGTACTCAAAATATTCCTCACATTCATTGATCCAGTCAATCAATTCCTTTGGGTTAAGATTTCCAGAAAATGTAGAAACCTCAATCTTAAGTCTTTTTCCAATCTTGGAAATGGCCCAAAAAAATCTTTCTTCCTCCTGGTTCACAATTTCGGCTTCTCCTTCTTGATATTCTTCTTCGGCTTCATCCTCGTTTTCATCTCTGACATTAAGATTCATTCCTTTGCGAATCTCTTCTTGCAATGCTCGCACTTGTCTCTGCAGCTCTCTAACCTCAGGTGTCACAGCACCGGCTCTTCCACCACGTTCTCTTCGTGGAGGCATTTTCTCGATGCACGCTGAAACCCTAGCCATGGTCCTGGTGCAAACTGCCTCATAGTCGGCGATCTGTTTACACACTCAAGAAAACTTGCTCTGATACCACTTGATGAAAGGTGCTCCCCTTAATACCACAAACACATAACAGACATAGAGAAACAACAACAATAATATGCAAGAACAGAAAATTGGCTTCTTATTATCTCCACAAATGTAGAATTACAAATTTTCAGAATTACAACATGCAAGCCACATGGGCATTCCCTTACAATATTCTGTAGACAAAGCCTCGAACTATTACCCAGAACTATTCTGAACTACCTAAGACAATAATACAGCCTTCCTTATATAGGCAATTCTCCACCGCCTGGGAAGGTTCCAGAATTTCAGCCAATAAGGCCGACCAAACTTAGAATTATTTTATTTTACATTTTATTACATCATAGTCGACTCAAGATAACCTTTGAAACCCGAACGAAAATTTTGAAGAAAATTATTTTTCGCCATTTCAGGTGGCCCAACTTTTGAAGACCATAAGTCATCACCCGTTGACCCGCTCGGCTATTATAACCCCATTTCGGAAACGCCACGAAGCGCTCTACAGGCCTGACTGGCGCAAGCGCCCATCACCCAAATTTTTGACCTCATCCGGAGCTTCTAAAGCCTTCAAAACTGAGTTCAAAGTTTTTGTAACCTGCTGCCAATACCGAAAATCTTCAATATCTTCCAATATACACTTGATCTGGCAAAGAAACTTTACTGACAGACTTATATGACCAAAATGAACCTCCAATAAAGAAATCAGATCATTCTGAGCACATACGAAAATGACCAAAAATAGTAACTTTCCATAAATAGCAGCTCTCCACAAAATAGCCCTTATTGAAAATAAAAATAGAAATATTTTTGGGTGATGCAAGATTGCTCTTACACCCAAGATGCTCCTGCATCAGACACCCGGGGTAATTTAAAAAGTGACCCTGTCACGACTCAGATGTGTAGAGGAAAACCAAGATGGCTAACCTCCTCCTTTGTCAGCCATGATGAATCCTCAACAGGCCGTCCTTTCCACTTGACCAGATATTCTTCATATGTCCTGTTCCTTGTGCTTCTACCAACACGACTGTCCAGTATATCTTCAATCTCCTTGATATCTGAACTGGTTACTGGATTACTCCACTGTGCTGCTGCAACCTCATCCTCAACACCTCCTTCGTGATACTCTGTCAAATCTAAAATGTTAAACACTGGTGAAATATTCAGCTCACTAGGCAATTCTACCTCATATGCATTTCCTGAATCATGCTTCTTCAGTATCTTACATGGCCCAAACTTCTTCATTTTCAGCTTGTTATATGTACCAACCAAAAACCGCTCCTTCCGCAAATGAACCATGACTTCATCGCCAACCGAAAATTCCTTATACCTCCTTTTCTCATCTGCCTTAGCCTTATACTGCACATTCATCTTGTTAATATGTTTCCTCACCTCCTCATGGATGTTCTTCAAGTGTTCTGCAAAATTTTCAGCTTCAGCACTACTTATTTCTCCTTTATCTATCTTTCTCAATTCAGATGCATTTCTTGGACTACTTCCATATACAATCTGGAATGGTGATTTACCAGTGCTCCTATTGACAGAATTATTATATGCAAATTCTGCCTGTGGTAAAATCAAATCCCATCCTGTTGGCTTATCTCCAACCAAACATCTCAGCAAATTTTCTAAACTCCTATTCACCACCTCTGTCTGTCCATCAGTCTGTGGATGATGTGATGAACTGAACTTCAAATCTGTCTTCAACTTCTTCCACAATGTACGCCAGAAATATCCAACAAACTTAGTGTCCCGATCTGAAACTATGGTCTTTGGCAAACCATGAAGTCTCACTACTTCTCTGAAAAACAATTCGGCTACATGAATAGCATGATTAGTCTTCTTGCAGGGAATGAAATGTGTCATCTTTGAAAATCGGTCAACTACTACAAAAATTGAATCATGTCCCCGCTGTGTCCTCGGTAAACCAAGAACAAAGTCCATACTGATATCCTCCCAAGGCTTCTCTGGTATAGGTAATGGCTGATACAACCCTGTATTCTGCTTCACTCATTTCGCCATCTGACATACTCTGCAACTGTGTACAAACTTATTCACATCTTGTTGCAATTGTGGCCAATAATAATTCTCACCAACCAAAGCAAGGGTTTTATCACGACCAAAATGTCCAGCCAATCCTCCACTATGCTTCTCCTTGATGAGATTCTCTCTCATAGAACTTCGTGGAATGCACAACTAACTCCCTCTGAATAGCATATCATCCTGGATGATGAAATCCAACCATTTCCTCCTGTCTAGAGTAACAGGTTCTGTACAAGCTTTCCAAGCTTCACCAAAATTAGGATCCTTTGGATACAAATTCTTGAGTTCCTTGAACCCAACCACTTCAATCTGCATTTCTGTCAGCAATAGTTGCCTTCTGCTAAGAGCATCTGCAACCCTATTAGACTTTCCACTCCTGTGTTTCAAAACAAATGTATAACTCTGCAAAAACTCAACCCATTTCAAATGTCTTTGATTCAACTTTTCTTGACTATTAAAATATTGCAAAGCTTGATGATCAGTATACAAAACAAACTCCTTAGGAAGCAGATAATGTCTCCACTTCTTTAATGCCTGAACTATAGCATAAAATTCCTGATCATAAACATAATATTTCCTCTTGGCATCATTTAACTTCTCACTGAAATAAGCAACAGGTTTACCTTCTTGGCTCATAACAGCTCCTATTGCAGTACCACTAGCATCACAATCTACTTGAAACACCTTATTAAAATCTGGAAGTGCTAAAACGGGTTGTTCTGTAACTTTTTGTTTCAACAATTGAAAACTCTTTTCTACCCCATTAGTCCACTTAAACTCTTTTCTATCCTTTCTCATTGTTTCAGTCAAGGGTCCATAAATACTGCTAAAATTTTTGATAAACTTTCTGTAAAAGCTAGCCAAACCATGAAAAGATTTTACCTCAGTAGCACTCCTTAGAGTAGGCCATTCAAGGATAGCCTGTACCTTCTCTGAGTCCATTTTTAGACCTTCTGCTGAAACTACAAATCCCAAATACACTAACTCTTTCTTCACAAAACTGCACTTCTTCAAATTAATCAATAATTTCTCTTCTCTCAGCTTCTCAAATACCATACGAATATGCATCATATGCTCCTCCAATGTCTTACTAAAGATCAAAATATCATTTAGGTAAACAATGACAAACTTACCCTGAAATTCTTTCAGAACCTCGTTCATGAGCCGCATGAAAGTGCTCGGTGCATTGGTTAGCCCAAAAGGCATGACTAACCACTCATATAGTCCTTCCTTTGTCTTGAAGGCAGTCTTCCATTCATCTCCTTCTCTGATCTGAATCTGGTGATGTCCACTCTTTAGATCTATCTTTGAGAAATACACAGCTCCACTCAAACAGTCCATAATATCATCCATTCGTGGCAATGGAAACCTATACTTGATTGTGATCTTGTTTATTGCTCTGGACTCTGTACACATCCTCCATTCTCTATTCTTTTTTGGTGCTAATACCGCTGGTACAGCACAGGGACTTAGACTCTCACGGATCAATCTTTTCTGTAACAACTCATGTACTTGTCTGTTCAACTCCTCACTTTTTGCAGGTGTCATTCTGTGTGCTACCTTGTTCGGTAAACTCGCTCTTGGGATCAAGTCCATCTGATGACTGATCTTCCTGACTGGTGGTAATCCATCAGGCACGTTATCAGATACAATCTCCTGAAACTCATTCAACAAATCTGCAACTTCTACAGGAACATCTTCTACTTTCTCTTTACCAGCTTTTGGAATTAAAGCAAAACATACATGCTCATGCCTCATACCATCTAAGAAATTTCTTCCATCAACAAAAGTTATCCTTGCATTACCACATACCTTTTCTTCAGTCTCCTTCAATGGGTTTAGCTTATGTCGCACTCCATCCTTTGTCAGGGAATAGGTATTCGCACGACCATCATGTACAGCACATCTGTCAAACTACCATGGTCTACCCAACAACATATGACATGCATCCATAGATATGATATTACACAGTACCTCATCTTGGTGTCCGCCAATCTTGAACTTCACCAGGCATTGTTCATTGACCATGACCTTGTGGTCATCTTGTACCCACGCAATCCGATATGGATGTGGGTGTTTCTCTCTCTTGAGCTTCAACTTTGTCACCATCTCTTCTGACACCAAATTGTCAGTGCTTCCACTATCGATAATCACATCACAACATTTACCTTCACACTTGCACCTGGTGCGAAACAAGCTCCTCCTTTGCTCAGGTTCATTCTCACCACTCAACAGGACTCTTCTGTTAATCAACGTTTCTCCTCTTTCAGCATCTTCAGAATTTGATGATCTGGTATCTTCAGCTATATGTGCAACTCTAGCCTGGCCTTCATTTCTCATGTCTGTTCTGCCTTGGCGCTGAGGACATTCAAATGCCCTATGACCTTCTTCTCCACAGTGAAAACATGTTCCACGGAAGCCACCTCTTCCAGATCCTTGTCCCCTTCCTCTTCCTCTCTGATCTCTATTATTCTGATCCTGGAAGCGATTGGAATTATTTTCTCGCTGATTCTGACTGCTACTGGCCTCATCCTTCTTTTTCGGATCTTCATTTCGGCCACCGTATGACCATCCACCAGATCGTCCACCGCGACCTCTTCCGTTTTGTCTACTCTCAAACTTCTTGTTCAGCTTTTCATCTACTTTTAGGGCAAACTGGTATGCCTCTTAAATACTGTTCATTCGAACCAGATTCAGCTCCTCCTGAATGCTTGGCCTTAACCCATTAAGGTATCGGGCAACTTTCTCCTTATCAGCTTCTGCATGGCCTGTCCTGATGAGAAGTCGATAGAACTCCTCTGTATACTCCTGAACAGATCTTCCTGCTTGCTTCAAACTTTGCATTTTCTTTAGTAGGTCAAGCTCATAATCAACAGGAATGAACTGTCGCTTCAATTTATCCACCATCCGATTCCATCTTGTGATTTTATCTTTCCCTCTTTTATTTCGCTCTAACTGAATTTCTTGCCACCAGATCTTCGCATGACCTTTCAATCTGGCCTTCACAAATTTGACCCTATCAGGATCGTCAACATCTTCGAACTCAAAATATTTCTCACATTCAATGATCCAGTCAATCAATTCCTCTGGGTTAAGATTTCCAAAAAATGTAGGAATCTCAATCTTAGGTCTTTTCCCAATCTTGGAAATGGCTTGAAAAAGTCTTTCTTCCTCCTGGTTCACAATTTCGGCTTCTCCTTCTTGATATTTTTCTTCAGCTTCATCCTCGCTTTCGTCTTTGACATTAAGATTCATTCCTCTGCGAATCTCTTTTTGCAATGCTCGCACTTGTCTTTGCAGCTCTCTAACCTCAGGTGTCACAGCACTAGCTCTTCCGCCACGTTCTTTTCGTGGAGGCATTTTTTCGATGCGCGTTGAAACCCTAGCCACAGTCCTGGTGCAAACTACCTCATAGTCGGCGATCTGTTTACACACTCAAGAAAACCTGCTCTGATACCACTTGATGAAGGGTGCTCCCTTTAATACCACAAACACATAACAGACATAGAGAAACAACAACAATAATATGCAAGAACAGAAAATTGGCTTCTTATTATCTCCACAAATGTGGAATTACAAATTTTTAGAATTACAACATGCAAGCCACATGGGCATTCCCTTACAATATTCTGTAGGACAAAGCCTCGAACTATTACCCAAAACTATTCTGAACTACCTAAGACAATAATACAGCCTTCCTTATATAGGCAATTCTCCACCGCCTGGGAAGGTTCCAGAATTTCAGCTAATAAGGACGACCAAACTTAGAATTATTTTATTTTACATTTTATTACATCATAGTCGGCTCAAGATAACCTTTGAAACCCGAACGAAAATTTTGAAGAAAATTATTTTTCGCCATTTCAGGTGGCCCAACTTCCGAAGACCATAAGTCATCACCCGTTGACCCGCTTGGCTATTATAACCCCATTTCGAAAATGCCACGAAGCGCTCTACAAGCTTGACCGACGCAAGCGCTTGTCACCCAAATTTTTGACCTCATCCGGGGCCTCTAAAGCCTTCAAAACTGAGTTCAAAGTTTCTGTACCCTGCTGCCAATACCGAAAATCTTCAATATCTTCCAATATACACTTGATCTGGCAATGAAATTTTACTGGCAGACTTATATGACCAAAATGAACCTCCAAGAAAGAAATCAGATCATTCTGAGCACATACGAAAATGACCAAAAATAGTAATTTTCCATAAATAGCAGCTCTCCACAAAATAGCCCTTATTGAAAATAAAAATAAAAATATTTTTGGGTGATGCAAGATTGCTTTTACACCCAGGATGCTCCTGCATCAGACACCCGGGGTAATTTGAGAAGTGACCCTGTCACGACTCAGGTGTGTAGAGGAAAATCAAGATGGCTAACCTTCTCCTTTGTCAGCCATGATGAATCTTCAACAGGCCGTCCTTTCCACTTGACCAGATATTCTTCATATGTCCTGTTCCTTGTGCTTCTGCCAACACGACTGTCCAGTATATCTTCAATCTCCTTGATATCTGAACTGGTTACTGGAATACTCCACTGTGCTGCTGCAACCTCATCCTCAAAACCTCCTTCGTGATACTCTGTCAAATCTGAAATGTTAAACACTGGTGAAATATTCAGCTCACTAAGCAATTCTACCTCATATGCATTTCCTGAATCATGCTTCCTCAGTATCTTACATGGCCCAAACTTCTTCATTTTCAGCTTGTTATATGTACCAACCGGAAACCGCTCCTTCCGCAAATGAACCATGACTTCATCGCCAACCGAAAATTCCTTATACCTCCTTTTCTCATCTACCTTAGCCTTATACTGCGCATTCATCTTGTTAATATGTTTCCTCACCTCCTCATGGATGTTCTTCAAGTGTTCTACAAAATCCTCAGCTTCAGCACTACTTATTTCTCCTTTATCTATCTTTCTTAATTCAGATGCATTTCTTGGACTACTTCCATATACAATCTGGAATGGTGATTTACCAGTGCTCCTATTGATAGAATTATTATATGCAAATTCTGCCTGTGGTAAAATCAAATCCCATCCTGTTGGCTTATCTCCAACCAAACATCTCAGCAAATTTCCCAAACTCTTATTCACCACCTCTGTCTGTCCATCAGTCTGTGGATGATGTGATGAATTGAACTTCAAATCTGTCTTTAACTTCTTCCACAATGTACGCTAGAAATATCCAACAAACTTAGTGTCCCGATCTGAAACCATGGTCTTTGGCAAACCATGAAGTCTCACTACTTCTCTGAAAAACAATTCGGCTACATGAATAGCATGATTAGTCTTCTTGTAGGGAATGAAATGTGCCATCTTTGAAAATCGGTCAACTACTACAAAAATTGAATTATGTCCCCGTTGTGTCCTCGGTAAACCAAGAACAAAGTCCATACTGATATCCTCCCAAGGTTTCTCTGGTACAGGTAATGGCTGATACAACCCTGTATTCTGCTTCACTCCTTTCGCCATCTGACATACTCTGCAACTCTGTACAAAGTTCTTCACATCTTGCTGCAATTGTGGCCAATAATAATTCTCACCAACCAAAGCAAGGGTTTTATCACGACCAAAATGTCCAGCCAATCCTCCATTATGCTTCTCCTAGATGAGATTCTCCCTCATAGAACTTCGTGGAATGCACAACTGACTCCCTCTGAATAGCATATCATCCTGGATGATGAAATCCAACCATTTCCTCCTGTCTAGAGTAACAGGTTCTGTACAAGCTTTCCAAGCTTCACCAAAATCAGGATCCTTTGGATACAAATTCTTGAGTTCCTTGAACCCAACCACTTCAATCTGCATTTCTATCAGCAATAGTTGCCTTCTGCTAAGAGCATCTGCAACCCTATTAGACTTTTCACTCCTGTGTTTCAAAACAAATGTATAACTCTGCAAAAACTCAACCTATTTCAAATGTCTTTGATTTAACTTTCCTTGACTATTCAAATATTACAAAGCTTGATGATCAGTATACAAAACAAACTCCTTAGGAAGCAGATAATGTCTCCACTTCTTTAATGCCTGAACTATAGCATAAAATTCCTGATCATAAACATAATATTTCCTCTTGGCATCATTTAACTTCTCACTGAAATAAGCAACAGGTTTACCTTCTTGGCTCATAACAGCTCCTATTGCAGTACCACTAGCATCACAATCTACTTGAAACACCTTATTAAAATCTGGAAGTGCTAAAACGGGTTGTTCTGTAACTTTTTGTTTCAACAATTGAAAACTCTTTTCTGCCCCATTAGTCCACTTAAACTCTTTTCTATCCCCTCTCATTGTTTCAGTCAAGGGTCCACAAATACTGCTAAAATTTTTGATAAACTTTCTATAAAAGCTAGCCAAACCATGAAAAGATCTTACCTTAGTAGCACTTCTTGGAGTAGGCCATTCAAAGATAGCTTGTACCTTCTCTGGGTCCATTTTTAGACCTTCTGCTGAAACTACAAATCCCAAATACACTAACTCTTTCTTCACAAAATTGCACTTCTTCAAATTAATCAATAATTTCTCTTTTCTCAGCTTCTCAAATACCATACGAATATGCATCATATGCT
Source organism: Chamaecyparis obtusa (assembly GCA_027943335.1). Lineage (NCBI taxonomy): Eukaryota > Viridiplantae > Streptophyta > Pinopsida > Cupressales > Cupressaceae > Chamaecyparis > Chamaecyparis obtusa. The sequence goes on along the minus strand of BSBK01004010.1, from coordinate 1,358,622 downwards.
CCTCCAATGTCTTACTAAAGATCAAAATATCATCTAGGTAAACAATGACAAACTTACCTAGAAATTCTTTCAGAACCTCGTTCATGAGCCGCATGAAAGTGCTCAGTGCATTGGTTAGCCCAAAAGACATGACTAACCACTCATATAGTCCTTCCTTTGTCTTGAAGGCAGTCTTCCATTCATCTCCTTCTCTGATCCGAATCTGGTGATGTCCACTCTTCAGATCTATCTTTGAGAAATACACAGCTCCACTCAAACAGTCCATAATATCATCCATTCGTGGCAATGGAAACCTATACTTGATTGTGATCTTGTTTATTGCTCTGAAATCTGTACACATCCTCCATTCTCCATTCTTCTTTGGTGCTAATACCGCTGGTACAGCACAGGGACTCAGACTCTCACGGATCAATCCTTTCTGTAACAACTCATGTACTTGTCTGTTCAACTCCTCACTTTCTGCAGGTGTCATTTTGTGTGCTGCCTTGTTCGGCAAACTCGCTCCTGGGATCAAGTCTATCTGATGTCTGATCTTCTTGACTGGTGGTAATCCATCAGGCATGTTATCAGATACAATCTCCTGAAACTCATTCAACAAATCTGCAACTTCTACAGGAACATCTTCTACTTTCTCTTTACTAGCTTTTGGAATTAAAGTAAAACATACATGCTCATGCCTCATACCATCTAAGAAATTTCTTTCATCAACAAAAGTTATCCTTGCATTACCACATACCTTTTCTTCAGTCTCCTTCAATGGTTTTAGCTTATGTCGCACTCCATCCTTTGTCAGGGAATAGGTATTCGCACGACCATCATGTACAACACATCTGTCAAACTGCCATGGTCTACCCAACAACATATGACATGCATCCATAGATATGATATCACACAGTACCTCATCTTGGTATCTGCCAATCTTGAACTTCACCAGGCATTGTTCATTGACCATGACCTTGTGGTCATCCTGTACCCAGGCAATCCGATATGGATGTGGGTGTTTCTGTCTCTTGAGCTTCAACTTTGTCACCATCTCTTCTGACACCAAATTATCAGTGCTTCCACTATCGATAATCACATCACAACATTTACCTTCACACTTGCACCTAATGAGAAACAAGCTCCTCCTTTGCTCAGGTTCATTCTCACCACTCAACAAGACTCTTCTGTTAATCAACGTTTCTCCTCTTTCAGCATCTTCAGAATTTGATGATCTGACATCTTCATCTACATGTGCAACTCTAGCTTGGCCTTCATTTCTCCTGTCTGTTCTGCCTTGGCGCTGAGGACATTCAAATGTCTCCACAGTGAAAACATGTTCCACGGAAGCCACCTCTTCCAGATCCTTGTCCCCTTCCTCTTCCTCTCTGATCTCTATTATTCTGATCCTGGAAGCGATTGGAATTATTTCCTCGCTGATTCTGACTACTACTGGCCTCATCCTTCTTTTTTGGATCTTCATTTTGGCCACCGTATGACCGTCCACCAGATCGTCCACCGCGACCTCTTCCATTTTGTCTACTCTCAAACTTCTTGTTCAGCTTTTCCTCTACTTTTAGGGCAAACTGGTATGCCTCTTCAATACTGTTCATTCGAACCAGATTCAGCTCCTCTTGAATGCTTGGCCTTAACCCATTAAGGTATCGGACAACTTTCTCCTTATCAACTTCTGCATGGCCTGTCCTGATGAGAAGTCGATAGAACTCATCTGTATACTCCTGAACAGATCTTCCTGCTTGCTTCAAACTCTGTATTTTCTTCAGTAGGTCAAGCTCATAATCAACAGGAATGAACTGTCGCTTCAATTTATCCACCATCCGATCCCATCTTGTGATTTTATCTTTCCCTCTTCTATTTCACTCCAACTGAATTTCTTGCCACCAGATCTTCGCATGACCTTTCAATCTGGCCTTCGCAAATTTGACCCTATCAGGATCGTCAACATCTTCGTACTCAAAATATTCCTCACATTCATTGATCCAGTCAATCAATTCCTCTGGGTTAAGATTTCCAGAAAATGTAGGAACCTCAATCTTAGGTCTTTTCCCAATCTTGGAAATGGCCCGAAAAAGTCTTTCTTCCTCCTGGTTCACAATTTCGGCTTCTCCTTCTTGATATTCTTCTTCGGCTTCATCCTCACTTTCGTCTCTGACATTAAGATTCATTCCTCTGCGAATCTCTTCTTGCAATGCTCGCACTTGTCTCTGCAGCTCTCTAACCTCAGGTGTCACAGCACCGGCTCTTCCGCCACGTTCTCTTCGTGGAGGCATTTTCTCGATGCGCGCTGAAACCCTAGCCACGGTCCTGGTGCAAACTGCCTCACAATCGGCGATCTGTTTACACACTCAAGAAAACCTGCTCTGATACCACTTGATGAAGGGTGCTCCCCTTAATACCACAAACACATAACAGACATAGAGAAACAACAACAATAATATGCAAGAACAGAAAATTGGCTTCTTATTATCTCCACAAATGTGGAATTACAAATTTTCAGAATTACAACATGCAAGCCACATGGGCATTCCCTTACAATATTCTGTAGACAAAGCCTCGAACTATTACCCAGAACTATTCTGAACTACCTAAGATAATAATACAGCCTTCTTTATATAGGCAATTCTCCACCGCCTGGGAAGGTTCCAGAATTTCAGCCAATAAGGCCGACCAAACTTAGAATTATTTTATTTTACATTTTATTACATCATAGTTGGCTCAAGATAACCTTTGAAACCCGAACGAAAATTTTGAAGAAAATTATTTTTCGCCATTTCAGGTGGCCCAACTTCCGAAGACCATAAGTCATCACCCATTGACCCGCTCGGCTATTATAACCCCATTTCGAAAATGCCACGAAGCGCTCTACAGGCTTGATTGGTGCAAGCGCTTGTCACCCAAATTTTTGACCTCATCCGGGGCCTCTAAAGCCTTCAAAACTGAGTTTAAAGTTTCTGTACCCTGCTGCCAATACCGAAAATCTTCAATATCTTCCAATATACACTTGATCTGGCAATGAAACTTTACTGGCAGACTTATATGACCAAAATGAACCTCCAAGAAAGAAATCAGATCATTTTGAGCACATACGAAAATGACCAAAAATAGTAACTTTTCATAAATAGCAGCTCTCCACAAAATAGCCCTTATTGAAAATAAAAATAGAAATATTTTTGGGTGATGCAAGATTGCTCTTACACCCAGGATGCTCCTGCATCAAAATATGACACTAATGACAATACTTGTTGATTACATACTTCGTAACTAAAAAAGGGAAAGGAAATTGAACCTATTAGTAGCATTTTGAGGTTTCTCTAGGACTAAGAAGACCTAGATACATCTCTCTCTCTCTCTCTCTCACACACACACACACACACACAAAATAAATAAATAAATCACAGTATATTCATCATGCCGCTATGAAAGCAACCATAGAATGAGTAGCTATGTTACCTAAATGATAAGGTTGTTAAGTTGATGTTGTAGTTATGTCCAGTTCTATTCAATCATTTTTCTCCTCATATAATCTACCTCAGTCTCTCTCTATCTCCTCCTTTCCCCTCTCCCTTTATATCTTCCCTCTCCCTCTCTCTCTTCCCCTCTCTCGCTCTCACAAAATTTTAGAGTGGATTCACCATGTTTCTCTAGAAGAAACCATAGAAATATATTTATATTATATGAATAATAAGATTATTTTTTCAACTCTCTCTCTCTCTCTCTCTCTCTCACACACACACACACACACACACACACACACACTTGTGTGCAATAAGAAAAAATTTATAGTAGATCAAAGCATATCAAATATTTTTATTTATAGTTTATTGAATCAAAGGGATAGTTGAGTGGTTCAAAGACCTATGTTACCTTTGGCTCTCTATGACCATCAGTGTTCTTTTGTATGGTCTTTCTATATAATGTCCCTAAATACTTAGATGTGATATAATTAAGTTAATTAACTAAGTGGTCTTAAAATTTAAATGATATCATAAGGGCTTCTTTAATTAATTAATTTAATTATAACATAATAAATAAAATTGGCCTAGCCTATTGCAATTTATATTATATGAATAATAAGATTGTTGAGATGATGTTTTGATTATGTCCAATTTTGTTCATCTCTCTCTCTCACACACATACACACACACAAATTCATTGTGTGCAATAAGAGAAAATTTATAGTAGATCAAAGCATATCAAATATTTTTATTTATAGTTTATTGAATCAAAGGGATAGTTATGTTACCTTTGGCTCTCTAGGACCATCGGTGTTCTTTTGTATGGTCTTTCCCTATAATGTCCCTAAATATTTAGATGTGATATAATTAAGTTAATTAACTAAGTGGTCCTAAAATTTAAATGATATCATAAGGGATTATTTAATTAATTAATTAAATTATAAAATAATAAATAAAATTGGTCTAGCCTATTACAATTTTCTAGATGCTTCTTGGAGCAATTTATATAGGGTGGTTGGGCATTGTGTTCTTCATCATTGAATCATCTATCTCTTTCTTGTGTTTGAAATTCTAGTTTGAATTGAGTTTTTTGTGTGTAATTTTAGAGGTGCAAAATTCTCCTTAGTTTGTAAATTGTAGTTTCAATTGGAGTAACTCCTCACTCTAATCTATTAGTGTTTCCAAATTTGTGAAGTCCCTATTAGAAACAAATTTGTAATCCATCATTGTGATTATATACTCCATCTTGATTAAGGAGATCTAGAATATCTTTGGGTGCTTTCTATATGTCTGCTTGTTTTAATTACAAACTTAATATTTCCTACCTATGATATAATTTTGAAGGTTTCATTAACATATCCATCAGGTATCCATTGAATTAAAGCTAGAGAAAATTGGTTGGAGGTTGGAGATCTTAATACTAATTTTTTCATGTTTCAATTAAATGTAGAAGGGACAAAAATAGAATTGATTTCAAATTGACTTGGAGAATGGTGAGATAGTTAAAATTTAGAGAAAAATGAAGGAGAAGTTGTTAAATTTTTTGTTATTGTTTGTTCATATTTGAGTATGTGATTCCTTTAAAAATTTGAGGTATATAATAGATCATTTATCACTAGAATATTATCTAATCAATGTTGATCTCCAATTGATATATAACATTTATAGATAATTTCTCACTAGAATATTATCAAATCTATATTGATCTTCAATTGATATATAATATTAAATCTCACTATTATATATATATATATATATATATATATATATATATATATATATATATATATATATAATTTGTATTTATGTCTTCTAATTCTTCACAAATATATAAAGAAGACTTGAATATGTATTTTACCGATATGCAAAAAAATTGAATGTGTATTGTTGTGATTGTCAAAATGAAGTGGATTTGATAATACTTATATCTTGTATGTCTCATGAAGAGGCATACATCTTCATGAGATCATAAGCCTCATGAAGAGTTATGTCTCTTCATGAAACACCCCATTAATGTTAATCATAACACAAGTCGATGTTATCGACTTAATCATTGTTAATGATCATTTTTACCTTATGACAACTAATATCAATAACGAACCACAACAATGTGAATATTAAATAGAATGAAGTTTGGAGATTAGTTTATATTGATTGACGATGTCATTATCAATAATGATGATCACAGTTGACTTATCATTATTGATAATGATCTCAGTCATAGTTATTAGTAATCGACAATATCATTTGATAATGATCTCAAACATAGTTGATAACGTTATCAATAATGATAATCACAGTCAATAACATAATTTAGATTCATTTTCAGTGGATACCATAATCAACTTTAGGTAATATCATTCATGGTTTTGATCGATACCATAATCGAGTATATTATCAACTTAGTAATATTAAGTTGGTATTGTTATCAACTTCATTAATAATTAAAGGTGATAACAATATCAACTTAATAACAATATTCTTTGAAATATATCCTTTTCAACAATGATATTCATTATGGCTCCTTTATTTGGATTGATCTCCTCAAAGCCAGAGAGATTGTTGCCTCTTATGCCATATGGAAACTGGGAAATGACACATCCATCAATTTCTGGTATGATAATTGGCTCCATTTGGGGATCCTGGCTAATGTCGAGCCCTTCAATAGATGGAAGGATGTTTGCATTCTGCACTTTGGGTCACAAGTCTGTAACTACAAAGCTGGAAATGATTGGGTTGATCTTGGCTCCCCATCTCCGGATTTGGAACCCCTCATGAGGTATCTCTTGGCTCTATCCTTATCTCAATCCCTAGATGTTCTTGTTTGGGAAGATTCTCCTAATGGGAAATTCTCGGTTGCCTCAAAGTTTTTGGATCATCTCATTTCTTCTCCCTCCCTTATTGGGCTAAAGCTTGGTTTCCTAGGCTAATCCCTAAGATTAATATATTATTTTGGTTACTGCTATAAAATCATATTCTTATTGTCGACAACCTTGTCAAGAGGGGCATTCCTATTCCCAATATGTGTGTTCTTTGCAAATATGACTCCAAGATTGTGCAACATCTCTTTATCCATTGTCCCTATGTTGTTGAAGTTTGGTCTACCCTCCTATCCTCTTTTGACCAGGTCTAAGCCTTCCCCCTAACCATCCTGGATTATTTTTCCCAATGGGTTCCTTTATTTCCTCCCTCCCCTGAGTTCAGAAAAATTTGGTCTTGGGCCTTTCCCCATCTCTGTTAGGGCATCTGGAAGGAGCGAAATAATAGAATCTTCATAGACTTACATGTCCCTTCTTAAGTGGTTTCCTCTAAAATTATTCATGCTCTTTTTGAAAAAAAATTATGCTTCCAGTGGCACTAATATTTTTTCAAGCAATTGCATGAACCTCCTTTCTAATCAAGTGGATCGGAAAAGGGAGATATGCACCTAGATTTTTCCCCCTTGGGGTGGTATAAGGCTAATTTTGATGGGGCGGCCAAAGGAAATCCTGGCCCTCTTGGCAATGGAGGAGTGATAAGGAATCACCATGGTGCCCTCATTGATGTTGTTGCTCTCCCCCTTGGCACTCAAACAAATCACTATGCTAAAGTTATGGCTGCCCTCTGAGTCACTAAGATGGCTAAGGATTTAGGGATAAACTACCTATGGCTCGAAGGTGACTCTAATAATATCATTAGGTTTCTAAATGGCTCTTCCCCTTCATGGACTATTGACAACATCATTAAGAAAAGCTGGGGCATTCTCAACACCTTTGAGAAGGTCCATATTTCTCACGTGTTCAGAGAATCGAACCAAGTGGCCGACGCCCTATCCAACATGATTGTAAGGAAGAAGAACATTATGAGGTGGCATAATGGAAAGGACATCTTGCAGCAGGTGAAGGATATGATCACATGGGATTGCATTCATGGCAAGGAAGGAGCCATATGTGATAATTATGACAATTAATCAACATCTTCCAATGATTTTTTTCAAGCGTGACAAGTACGGGGTTTTTATTACCCATAATTATGAAGCATTAAATCTGCACGGTTTCTAGGTGCTTAGGAAAGCTAAAAACTTATGTCTTTGCTTTCAGTCTCATTTTAAGTTCTAAAGAATTTCTACGTTTAACATAAGTGTCTTTTTATTTTGGCTTCGAAACTTTTGGAAGCACAACACGTGTGTAGGGTAGAAGTTCACCATGGGTGTCCAGAGAATCAGGAGGAAGCCTAGTGATTGTAAAAAATGGAAGAAAATAAGCATTGTTTGGGATATCCTATAGAAGGGTGGCATTACCCCATTCATGGAGAGATTGCATGGTGGTAATCAGGATGTTACCAATTTTTTCATCAAGAATTGGGATGAGGGAAGCGTCAAAATCAATAGGTGCCAGTTTACCATGATAAAAGAAATCATTCCCATGGTTACCAGTATCCCCATCATTGGGAAAATATTATACAGAGATCATAGGATCTCGGACCCTACGGTGAATGAATTCCCCAAAGAGCTAGAGGAGAAAGAAACTCTCACAAAGACAAGGACCTACTACCACCCTAGGTTCATCAAGAAAATTTGGAGGTTTGTGCTCTGGGCTATCATCTACTATATAACGTTGGATTTGAGATTTTTTAGAATCTGCACATACCACTTTGTCTTACTCAACCATTTCAGACATGGTAAGATGGTGTCCATCCCCTTATATCTTTACTCTTTCATTAATGAAAATATCAAAAGTTTTAGGGGAAAAAATAACGCTAACCCTACTTTTCATAAGGGCTTGTTGTTGCTTCTTTATGATTACTTTAAATTAAAAATGGTGAGAAAAATTGTTAAGGATAAGGGGGTTAAGGAGGATGTGTCAGGGTCTGATTATGAGCCTTCAGAGATAGAGGATAGCATTGGTCTTCATTCTGAAGACTAGGAGGATATGGAGGTTGAGGAGATTAAGAAAGGGGCTTCCAAATCTTCCTCCAAGAAAAAGAAAATGTAATATGCAAAATGTTAAGAAAGAGGCCAAGGGTCCCTCCCCTAAAAAATAGATAAAAATTGTTATATCCTCGGATGAGGAGTAAAATGAGGATGAGGAGGATATGGACATCGAGGAGGAGTACTCAAGGGAGAAGGGGAAGAAGAGAACATCGAAAAAGGTTCCTAAGCACTCCAAGAGGACCAAATTGAACAAGAGAATGGAGACAAGCCCGAACATGATCTCTATAGATTCCAAAGAGGAAGGTAAGGATAGGTACTCCCCCCTGATCCCCATGAAACCACTCCTTTGGATGTCTTAGATTCTAAGAAAAAGAAGATTTTGTGGGTGATTTAGATTCTCAAGCCATCCCCCATGTGCTCCATCTGGGATATTACCAGGACACCAAATGTAAGAACAAGGCATGGAAGCTCTTCAACTGTTGCAATACCAAATTTGGGCATTACTAGAGAGACCATTAACCCCATGGTGTCTAAAGGGGAAGGCAGAAAAATTGAGGTCTCCAAGCTCATTGACCCCTCGCTGGTTATTCTGAGTGATCCCACCAGGGAATTTGATTTTAATTTGCTCAATAATGTCAGTAATAGTATGCTTGACAACTACAAGCCCATCAAATGGCTCTTCTTTGAAGTGGGTGATTTAAAAACCAGGATGGGAGAAATGGATAAGAAGAAAGGGGGGATTGATGATAGGGATAGACCTACCCCTAATCCCCTACTCAATGCAGCTGACTTCTACAAGCTGGAGGCACACAAGCTAGAAATGGAAAATAGGGTGTTAGGTATTGAGAGTACCCTCAAGGGCATTGTTGAGCATATTTTTAATATTCTCAAAGCTTCCAATGGGCATATTAAGATTCTAATTGCCAATTTGGAAGCTAACCCCTATGACAAAGTTGATGACTAGACCAATGATGAGTCGGAAGCCACCCTAAACTTGGGACTGGGTATGCGTACAAGATCAAGCACAAAGAAAAGGATCACTACTACCTCCCCTAATAAGCTCAACCAGATCAAGGAAGTGGCTGACAAAATTGACCACCTAGAGATGCACATGACCAATTTGTTCGAGAAGATGTCTTGAGTTGCTCCTCTATTCTTTTTTGGTGTTTTTGTTGATGCTGGCACTGGCCCTCTCTTCTATCCTTTTTTGCTAACTTTTGCTCACTGCCCTTTCCGATGGCCTTTCTCTCTTTTAGTCTTCTCTATTATTTGTGGTGCTTTATTGTAAAATCTTAATCATTGTTCCAGGTTTCAGGTACCCGTCAAAACCTATTTTACATAATCAAAAACTTAATATTAAGTTGATATCAACTTTGTTAATAATTTATAGTTGATAATAATATTAACTATGATATTGATATTACCTTAATACTATTAGTCATCATTAATGATAACTATGATAGTTATCAATAATAACTATCATAGTTATTCGTAATGATAACTATTATCAGTACACTAATGAATCTTGATGAATTCTACAAAGGGTAAGATTGTCATATATTATAAAATATATAATCATGTTATATCTAAAGAAGGAGAGATATCAAATGCCTAAGGCCAATAGACCAATTAAGCATTTGATTTCATAGGTTAGAATAATCTAACCAAAGCTACAAACATTAACACTCCCTCTTAGCTAGGTAAGATTAATTCTATCCTTAAATATGTATATTAAAATAAATAAAACATCACCTCATTGCGATATTAGAATATATGGCATATCCATGAATATTAAATCACATGATATTCACCAATACTCTCAAATATGTATCTATATGATATGTGCATTGGCATCATCTCACATGATGCCTATCATAAAGATATCAAATCATGGTATATCCATGGATATTAAACGACATAATATCCACCATGATAGTTCCAAATATTATGGCTTATCCATAGATATCAAGTCTCATGATATATACCTTAATGTCTATAAGTCATCAAGATATGTCCACAAATATCAAGTCACATGATATACATCATGATACTAGGGTTCATCTTTTAAAAAGTTGACACCTTTAAAAAGAAGTTCCTAGGGCCCATAAAGTCATGGAGTCACACACATGACAAATAGAGTTTACACATTAAACATCTTTGATAATATAAGTATAAATGGATGAAACTTAATCTCAAAATTAAGTTACATTTCAACCATACCAAGTTTATCTCAAAAGTATGCAACTTTTTCCTTATCTAATGGTTTGGTGAAAATGTATGCTACATGTTCATCTGTACTTACATTTTCCAATTGAATCATATTCCTTTCTTCCATGTCTCTAACTTAGTCATAAGGAATCTCAATGTGTTTTGTCTTGTTATGGAATACTAGATTCATTGAGAGTTTTATACAACTCTGGTTGTCACGATGTATAATGGTAGGATCCATAGATTTCCCAAATAATCCCACAAGAAGTCTACATAGCCATACTGCTTATTTTTCTCCCATGGATGCTACAATATACTCAGCTTCGGTAGAACTCTGTGTAACTGAGGATTGTTTCCTAATGATCTAGGAGGTCATAGCTTATCCTAAACTATAGAAGCACCCCGATGTGCTCTTTTTGTCTACCACACAACTAGCCCAATCTAAAATAGTGTATCCATGAAGGTATAGGTCTACATTGGTGTACTTGAGACCATACCTAATTGTGTCTTGAAGATATCTCAAAATATGCTTTACTGCAACTAGATGTATATTCTTTAGTTCACACATGAATTGACTCAACACATTTATAGAATAAAAAATATATGGTCTTGTGTTAACCAAATACATCAAGGATCCAATAATCTACCCATATAGGGTAGGATCTGCATTTTCTGAGTCTACTGTAGCTACCTTCAATTTGTGCAAATTTGTTTCCATGGGTGTTTTCATGGGCTTGCATTCCATCATTCCAAACCTCTTTAAAATTTCTATAGTGTACTTCCCTTGATTTATAATGATGTCATCAGCTTGTTGCCATACTTCTTAATCAAGGAAGTAATGAAAGGGACCAAAATCCTTCATATCAAAATGTGGTGTTAGATCTTTCTTACATTTGATAATTAGGTGATCTTCTCTCATGAATAAAAAATCATTAACATAAAGGACAAGAATCAAAATTTCACCATTAATTACCTTGTAGTATAAGTTAGGATTTGCATCATTCTTAGAGAAGTTTAAACCCAGAAGGTATTTGTATATCCTTTCATACCAGGCTCGAGGAGTCCGCTCAAGCCCATACAATGCCTTCTTCAATTTGCACGCATGTGATTTGTTTTTGTGTATAAAAAACCCTTCGGGATGTTCCAAGTATACTTCTTCTTCTATTATGTCATTTAGAAAGACAGTCTTCATGTCCATCTAGTGAATCTTCCATCCTTTGGATGTAGCATATCTTTCTGCTTCTTGAATCATCTTTCTCATCCAAAGTGGCCTCTTTATATTTTCATTAGAATCTCTAGCTTCATCTTTAGGATCCATGGATTTAATATTATATTCATCTTCAAGAGTCTCCCTTTGAATCTCAGGAACATGATTCTATTCCATATTCGAGGTGGTTCAAGATTGAATGCTTTTGGATTTTTAGAAGTAACATCTTGCTTAGCTCATTTTTTCTTTGTCTAGGTATATAGATCCTAAAGACTTTAGGTACCTTTTCCATTTTAAGGGTTAATTTTAGAACACCCTCTTAATATTATCAAATTTTAGAAGAGAATTCCTCTTATTCTAGTACTAAGAATTTTTATTTCTCTTCCTAGATATATTTTCTACTATAGTCTTAAATTCCTTGAGTTTTATAAGAAATTCTTATAAATCTTTACACCAAGGTATATCTAAGACTCCCTGGAGAAATTATTTACAAATATGACATAAACATCCTATACTTAACATAGATACATTTTAGATATTATTTATTTCCTTAAAGCACATCTTATGTAGATTCCTTTATGTTCAAGTTTTAGTTTTGAAAGATGTGTCACCTTTTCTATGAGGGGAGACAAATTTGAGATGTGTTATACTTTTATGTTAATTATTAGAACAAGAGTTGCCCGGTATTACTTTCTAGCTTTACCTTACCAACTTTAGCTATAGAGGCTTGAGGTCTTGGTCTATTTGGGCACTTAAAGGCACAATGTCCAAACTGGTCACATATGAAGCACTATACCTTGGATATATCTTTTCTTTTCTTAAATGATATTTTGTCTTTCTTCATCTTTAAGTTCCCTTTCTTGTGAGAATTTCTATTTAGTACATGAATTTCTTCATTTGTAGAGTTTTGACCAATACCCCTTATGATTAGCCTAGATTCCTCTTCAATGCAGTCTATCTTCAATCGGTCAAATTTAGGGAATTTTGGGGGAGCACTGATTCCTTGAATAAACACTTCCCATGAAGTTGGTAGTCCATTCAAGGTCAACATAGTTAACTCCTTGCTATCAATAAGATTCCCAATGGTGGAAAGTTGCTCCCTTAATTCCGTAATCCTCATAAAATATGATGAAATAGATTCTCCTTTATTCATCCTTATATGATGAAGATTTTTCTTAAGAGATAATGCCCTATTAGTGTTATTAATTTTAGACATATTTTCTAATGTTGAGAGCATTTTGTATGTAGTGTCCAATTTGGAGATAATGGGAATTATATGGTCTTTAATTGCATCTACCAATAGTTTCATAACTTTATTATTGTTCTTTATCTATTGGTGTTTATCTCCTTCATCATTAGGTATTCTTATCTCATTTTCTATAAATGATTCCAATTCATGTTCTCTAAGAGCGAGCATAATTTTGAACTTCCATGAGACAAAATTTGAGGCTCCTTCAAGACGATCTTCAAATCTAATCCCACTCGCCATTTTAACTTTACTATGAAAAAGGATACAAATGAGAGATATGTTGTCTTTTAATTTGAAATATGATCGAGTCTTCCTTAAACTAGCTCTGATACCATGTTATTGTTTGATCAAATTTGAGTATGTAATTCATTTTAAAATTTGAGGTATATAATAGATAATTTCTCACTAGAATATTATCTAATCAATGTTGATCTCCAATTGATATAGAACATTTATAGATAATTTCTCAATAGAATATTATCTAATCTATATCTATAATCACCTAAAATTTGTCTAGTAGAACCTAAGCTCCTAATTTTGATCAAATTGCCTTACAATAAAATCTTAATCTCAAAGGCATATTTACTAGACATAACTGTGCAAAATAACCCTGAAAATCCCCTATGCATAATTAAATCAAAAAAATCAAAAGTCTTATATCTAGCTTATACTATGGTCTAATTTCTAGAGCTTGCATATTTATTTAATTGGTACAACATTGATTTTAATATAATTTTTCTACACTTTTATTAAAAGAACACATTCACATGTGTGCATATACTTAATCCTAGTTAATTAGCAATTAAAGGGGATTTGTGATTTCAAAATTGTCATTTCATCTTATCTTACCTAACATCTATTTTTCCTCTTAATCCTCACCGCTCATTTCTACCTAACCTTGCATCTCCTTTACTCTCATTTTGCCTCTTCATCTCGATCACACATTCTTTTTCCTCTTAATCTCCACCATTCATTCTTGAGGCAATTCCTTTAAAAGGAAGCTCTTCCTTGGCTCAAGGGTTCCATCTTGCATATTTGTGATCTTATTTTATGGTAAATTTAGCTTTCTTACATTCCTAGAGTAATCTTGCTAATTGAATTCTTAGTTGCTCATAGTTTACTTCATTTATTGGCTTAATCTTGCATTTGTTAATCTAGTTTACTTTCTTGCATTGTTTAATAGCATAGCTTCTTGCATTCGCATTCTATAATATTAGTTGTTTTCATCCATTCTAGTTTAATCTTTCTTTTTAACATTGTTAATCTTGCATCCTAGTTCATTTCTAGCCTGCATTACATTTAGAATCTTCCATTCTAGAGTAGTCAAGTCACTAATCCTCATGTCAATTTGATGAGCATCATGAGAAGGATTAAACTTGCTTCAACTAGGAAGCAATAAGATGCTTTTGGGATTTTATTTGGTTCATTTGATATGACCTCCTATAGCTAAATTCTTGAGCTAATGGCTTATTGAGTGTTGGTTTTTCCTCAATTTGATACCAATATTTGACCACATAATATTGATATCCAATTGATATATAATATTAAATCTCACTATTTAGTATATATCAATATCAATATAATTTATATTTTTGTCTTCTAATTATTCACAAATATATAAAGAAGACTCGAATATGTATTTCACTGATATGCAAAAAAATTGAATGTGTATTGATGTGATTATCAAAATGAAGTAGATTGGATAATACTTATATCGTGTATGTCTCATGAAGAGGCATACCTCTTCGTGAGACCATAGGTCTCATGAAGAGTTATGTCTCTTCGTGAGACATCCCATTAATGTTAAGCATAACACAAGTCAATGTTATCAACTTAACTATTGTTAATGATCATTGTTACCTTATGACAACTAATATCAATATCAGAACACAACAATGTGAATATTGAACCACAACAATGTGAGTATTGAACATAATGAAGTTTGGAGATTAGATGATATTGGTCAACAGTGTCATTATCCACAATGATAATCTTAGTTGACATTATCATTATTGATAATGATCTTAGTCACATTTGTTAGTAATCAACAATATCATTTGATAATGATCTCAAACATAGTCGATATCATTATCGATAATGATAATCACAGACAATAGTTGATATAATTATCGAAAATGATTATCACAGTCAATACCATAATTCAGATTCATTTTCATTTGATACCATAATCAACTTTAGGTAATATCATTCATGGTTTTGATCGATACCATAATTGACTATATTATCAACTTAGTAATATTAAGTTGGTATTGTTATCAACTTCATTAATAATTAAAGTTGATAACAATATCAACTTAATATTAAGTTGATATTAACTTTTTCAACAATTTGTAGTTGATAATAATATCAACTATGATATCGATATTACCTTAATAATATTAGTCATCATTAATGATAACTATGATAATTATCAATAATAACTATCATAGTTATCAATAATAACTATCATAGTTATTACTAATGATAACTATTATTAGTATACTAATGAATCTTGATGAATTCTAAAAATGGTAAGATCATCATATTATGAAGTATATAATCACATTATATCTAAAGGAGAGATATCAAATGATTAAGGCCAATTAAGAATTTTATTTCATTGTGATTATATCTATAGGAGAGATATCAAATGATTAAGGCCAATTAAGCATTTGATTTCATCGGTTAGAATAATCTGAGCGAACCTACAAACATTAACATTTTTTAGTAATATTCTAAATGGATACAACCAAATTGATAATGAGGCAGAAACAAAAATTTAGATTTTATTCCAAAATGTATTAGTGAAAAGGATAATTGTATGTGTACAAAATAATTTCCTCTAGAGGAACTAAAGTAGGCTACTTCTTAGTTACACCCTAATAAGTCTCCTGACCCAAATGATTTTCTAGCTAGATTCTACCAACATTGGTGGAATTTTATTGGAGAAGATCTGAAAAGGGTTCTAAAAGATTTTAGAAAGAAAAAAATATCTGTTGGAGATATTAATAATTTTGTTATTGCTTTGATCCCTAAAAAATAGTATTGCAACATTTTTGGTATATATAGACCCATCTCTTTATGCAACACCATATACAAAATTATAACACAGGTTTTGGATAATAGATTTAAGAAAGTTCAAGTAAGTTTATCATTAACGAACAAAATGGTTTTGTGCCTCAAAGATAAATTATTGAAAGCATTATTGTTGTGACTGAGGTTGTTCACACTATCAATATGAAGAACATTCAAGGTGTGTTAATTAAATTGAATAGTAGTAAAGCTTAGGATAGGGTTAATTGGAAATTTATTTTGGATGTTTTGGTGAAGTTTGGCTTATGCTCAGATTAGATTGGCATTATAAAATATTGTATTTCATCCCCATACATTTTTATAATGGTTAATGGTTCACTATGTGGTTTTTTTGAATCATAAAATGGTATTCATAAAGGAGACCCAATTTGTGCTTTCCTTTTTGTGTCCATGGTTGAGGCTTTGGGTAGGTTTATCAAGAGTCAAAGATTGAGTAATAGATGGAAAGATATTCAAGTGGCTAAAAATATTATTACATCTCACTCTCATTTTGTAGATGATATGATATTATATGAAGAGGCATCTAAAGAGGAAGCATATATAATTAATATAAATTTAATGCAATATTCAACAATGTCAAGTAAAAGTTTTTTTTAATCAGTAACAATATATGTATTATAATGAAAATAAAGAGATTACATCATTTAAGGAATTCAACTCTCATCCTTGAGCCAAATAGGCTATTACAGTCTAGCAAGCATAACCCTCCCCCCCCCACCAAAAAATAAAAATTAAAAAAATTAAAAAATCCCATTTCTAACTACATCGATATTACAGTCCACTATCAACCAACCCTCACATTATAAACAAAATACTAATAAACAAAGGACTATAAACATCACATTTATCCATCTACATTGTATGGTTTTTACATGCTATCCTTTAGTCCTTTAGGTTATAAATCACCATAGACTTCTTGTTGCCATCATCCAACATTTGTACAAAGCCTCTCACCTCTTGCATTTTTTCAAAAAAATTGTCCTATTTGAACATAAACTGACCACCATCCCCCAATTTAAACTTTTCCCCCAAAAAACTTCTAATCATAATTTTTTTAATAAAATTTCTTACCTCCACCACAAACCCAAAACTGCAAAATCACCCAAACGACCATAAAAAACAACCCTTTTTACCTCTTCATTTGATTCACATTCCTCTGACTACGTCCACGTCTAGGGATCAAAATATTCTACATTCGTTCCAATGCTTCCTGGTGGCTTCCATGCAAAATAATTTTTGATTTAACTTTTTACCACTCTTTAGCCCTGTCTCTTCTATATTGGGCTTTATCCACCCTTCCCCACCACCTTAAAAAGGGGACCAAACCAAATTTCTTGGCATCATCTTCATCTTCAAAACACTCCCTGATGTCCATTCCTACACTTGGGATTACCCACTCCAAAATGGAATCCAAACCAACTAAAAGTTCCTCATCAAACAAAGACATTGCAATCCTGCACACTTCTTCTATTCTTTCACCTAGTTCTAAATTCCATGCAATAACCATGGATATCACATCCAAATTGACCCTCCACTTTTGCCTTCTTTCTTGAAAGTGAGCGCTTAAAACTCCTAAAACTGCATGAATCATATTTGTATTATTGATTTTTAGCAGGCCATGCATCCTCTCTATACTTTTCGGTCCTCTAAAACCTTTATGTTTCCTGCTATCAATGTCTACTGAGAATGTAGCTTCCATCCTTGCCACTATAAACTGTGAAACTCTCAAAAATCGAATATAGAAGCCCAAGAAAAATAAATTGCTCTATAATTAAACCATTCCTTCCTTTGTCTTTTATAGAACAAAATGCCTCCACACACATCTCATTTCACATCATGATTAACACTTCCTTTACATCCTACATCATCCTTGTCCTTTTCACTTTACCCAAACACACACTGTTGTCACCTTTGAAAAAATTGCCATCCTTACACCCTTTACCGTGTTCCTTTGATCATTAGGAAATAATAAGAAACCAAAAAGAGTTTTGTGTTGCAAGTTCTAATTTGTTTATTCTGATAGCAGGCTGTAAAAAGTCACATCATTATTGCTTACCTATGTGTGGCACAACACACATTAATTTACTACTAGTTACAAGTCATTTTCTAAAAACACTACCCCTCATCATTACATAATCCTCTTCCCTTACATTACACAATCTAAAATCTTCACAAAACATTTCATTTTTATTTTCCAAAGAGACATCCCACTTTGACAATACATTCGCTTCAATATTTCCTTCCCTAAGTGTGTGACTGATTCTGAACTCCTGAAAATTGGGTAATTCCATTTTAATATTTTAAAAGTGATTTTGAAGATGCCATGCCTATGAGAAACCCTCCTTAATCGCATCAATGACCACCCTAGAGTCTCCCTCTAAATGTAACTTTTCTAACATCAAAAAAATTCCCAATTTCACTACTAATAAAGTAGCCTTAGCCTCTACCACATTATTCATCCCATCATTTAATTTCATCACTGCATAAGCCATTATCTCTCCATCACAATTTCTAGCAATAGCCCCTGCTCTAGATGCACTTGGATTGCCTTGTGAGGCACCATCAAAATTTATTTTTACCCAACCTTTATCTAGTTTTTGCCATCTCACATTTTTCCTAATTGCACAACCTTCCACTTTATCTTTTGAATAATTCTTTAAACAAATACTGATTCCTAACCACTTTTATGAACATCCATATCCTATGATGTACAAATAACTGAAGGATTAATATGAGAGGTGGCTACACTCATAACTTCTTCTATAACTAAATCAATTATGTGTTTCACTCTTTTAAGAGATTCACTCTTGCCTTGGAATATTCTCATGTTCCTCTCCTTCCAAATCTCCTATATGACTATAGATGGATAAAAATCCACAATTTTGAAAAATTCATCTTCTTCCCCAATATTGGTCATCCTTTAAAAGGGTCAAAGATGGAGTTATGCAAAGGTTCATTCCATCCCAACTTCTTTAGCACCCATTTCCAACAAGATTGAACAAACTCACAATTTACCAACAAGTGATCTGCATCTTCAATTGATTTCTCACATAAGTCACATTTAGAGGGCCCTATAAATCTATATTTCTTCCTCCTTTCCTCATTAAGAATTCTTCCATATAAATAAATCCAAGTAAAAGCTCCAGCCTTTGGCAAGAAATCCATATCCCGACATAGTTTATAGGGCCACTCTTCCCTATAATCATAATGAGAAATCATAAGATAACCAACTTTCATCGAATAACATCCACTTTTGGTTGCACACCAAATCAGAGTATCACTCTTACTCATCAGATGTGCCTCCCTCTCATCAAAAATCTTATTCATTGGTGTTTCTTGGTGTGGATTTAAAACTAAATTGGATATATCCTTCCACACCCATTGAGGACCTAGGGGGGTAGTCCTTTCCTCCATATAATTTATAAGTTGATTACCCCATAGGCCTGAGAAAAAAATCATGATGCTTTGGTTTTCCTCTTGGTCCCCTAGGATAGGTAAACCACTACACAAATCTCTCCAAAAAGAGATTGTTCTTCCATCCCCAACCTTTCAAGTTAAATGATTCACAATGACCTCCCTACAATCCACAATGAAATTCAATATTGTTGATCCTGTTAGAAAGTAAAGTCCACCAAGATAACTGAGAGGGGGGGGGGGGAGTGAATCATTTATTTGATAATTATAAATTTTATCATCTTCAACAACATTAAACCATATAAGCAATATAATTACCAACCATAGAAAGATATTCATACACAATTACACAATAACACAAGATATGTTGACTAGGGAACCTCTTGATCAAAGAGTAAACCCCGGTGGGAATGATGCCCACAAAAGATGCACTAATATGAATATTCCTTGTGAAAGGATAGACTCTGTTAGGAGTCTTATGAAATACATTTAGTACATATGAATCCCTGTTAGGAGATTTTGAATCCCTGTTAAAAGATTCTAACCCTGTTAAGAGTTATGGAAGACAGAAGGACCCACTGCCCAAACAGCTTCACGGTAAGATAACTGAACTCATTATCCAAATAATATTTATATTATTCAATAGAATAATATGTTACCTCTTCTCTAACTATGCCAAATCGCACTCACTGCTACATCAAATCTCAATTTCAAATCTCTGAATTTCGCATGTCTTCCTTCACAATTCGCTTCCACATTTAGCTCTTTTCTTCACTTCATATTCATACAATACTAACCTCTTCTCTATGAAACAAGGAAAAACATTCCTTCCTTTATACCACACTCATAATTACAAATGAGTTAGCATACAATTACAAAATAAAAGATTCCACACACTACACCAAAATTACATAAAACTGTCAGCTTCCAAATACAATAAATCTTCACTCATGTGACCTCGTAGTTTGCACTGTCATCCATGTCACTATCAATGTGTCTCTAACTTCCCTTTAATTGTTCAAATCTAGATTCCATCCCGATTAGGAGATATCATCCAATTTCCAAAAACCATTACTCAGGAACACTGCCTGAATACTACTTCCACCAAAATGCTCATAACTTTCATGAATAAAAGAATTACTATCTGCGCTCTTAACCATAGAAATATAACATATCAAAGAGTATATCCTCAATGTCACATAGCTCCAACTACAATATACCATGTGTGCTAATCAAAACACTATTTGCTTCTCTGCAAGTCTTCGGTAAAACACTATGTTGACATCAATGAAAATCATAGTCATGAATGCAACAACTGCTACAGAATGGGTGCCAAAAACTTTAGCATTAATTCCTAACAATCTCCCCCATTGACATTGATGGAAACATAGATGAAAAACATCCAATGTTCCAAAAATCCAATACTACAACACTGCTTCTTCAAATCCTCTTCATCAATCAAATCTTGCTTCGTTATCCTGTTCAGTTCTCTCATATTGTTTTTTATGCATATTTCTCCCCCATTGACATCAATGACAAAAATTTCATCACTATGTCAACAACAAATCAATGTCAAAACACACTATTTAGAAAAAAAACATTTACTAGAGTCCTCATGACTCAACTCAAATACACATACTCCCCCATAGAGGAAGTACCGACATCCAGTCCAAAAGAAAGATAGGGCTCATATACCACTGGATGGATGCAACCAACTGCATCACTACTCAAAATTAGGCTAGGGCATAACCCCAAGCATACCTCTCAAATACTCATATGTATCTTTAGGCAAAGGCTTTGTAAATATGTCTGCTATCTGTTCCTTTGTACTTATGTACTCCAGTCTGACTTCTTTCTCAAAAACTTTCTCTCTTACAACATGATACTTGATCTCTATATGTTTTGTCTTATAATGTAGTACAAGATTCTTAGACATGCTAATTGTACTAGTGTTGTCACAATGTATAACAATAGGTTCAACAAATTTAATTCCAATATCCTTTAGCATCTGCTTCATCCAAATTATTTGGTTACAATTGTTTGCTCCTGCTACATACTCTGCTTCTACTATGCTTTGTGAAATACAATTCTACTTCTTGCTTAGCCAAGAAACTAATCTTCCTCCAAGGAAAAATGCTCCTCCACTGGTGCTTTTCTTATCATCAACACTGCCTCCCCAATCAGCATTTGTATATGCATGTAGGGTAAAATCATCAGATTTTTCATACCACAATCCATAGTCCATTGTGCCTCTTAAATATCTCAGTATCCTCTTTACTGTTGCATAATGTGATTCTCTAGGTTCAGCTTGAAATCTTGCTACAATTTCAACTGAATGTGCTATATCCGGTCTTGTGTGTGTCAAATACTGCAATCCTCCAATCATGGATCTGTATTTCTTCTGCTCAACTGCTGGTGTTTCATTTGTGCTAGATAACTTATGTCCAGTTACCATAGGTGTTCCAACTAGTTTACAGTCCTCCATTCCAAATCTTTTCAACAAATCATTCAAGTACTTTGTCTGACTTACAAAGATACCATCATTGTTTTGTGTTACCTATAATCCCAAAAAGTATTTTATCTCACCAATCATACTCATTTCAAATTCAGTCTTCATTTCATCAGCAAATTTTTCACTAGCCTCATCTTCTCCTCCAAAAATAATGTCATCAACAAAAATAACTATAATCAACAAACCATTTTCAATTTCTTTTGTGTACAGATTGCTATCAGTTGTTCCTTTAGCAAATCCCAACTTTAACAAATACTTATCCAGTCTTGCATACCAAGTTCTAGGTGCTTGCTTTAGTCCATATAATGCTTTCTTTATTTTACATACCATGTCTCCTTCTTGAGTCAAAGGAAAACCTTCAGGCTGCTCAATGTAGACTTCTTCCAATTCTCCATTCAGAAATGCTGACTTCACATCCATCTGATACACTTTGAATTTATTAAAAGTTGCATAGGCCAAAAACATTCTTATTGCTTCAATTCTTGCTACTGGTGCAAAAGTTTCTTCATAGTCAATTCCTTCTTGTTGTGAGTATCCCTTACATACCAATCTTGCTTTGTTTCTTACAACTTCTCCTTGTTCATTCATCTTGTTTCTAAATACCCATTTAGTTCCAATTACATTCTTGTCTTTAGGTCTAGGGACGAATTCCCATGTCTTGTTCTTTTCTATCTGATCTAGTCCTGCTCTCATAGCATTAATCCAATGTTCATCTTCACAAGCTTCACTAGTAGATTTAGGTTCAATTTGAGAAATCAAACATAAATGTACCTTATTCCAAGTCAGAACTCCTTTGTCCAAACTTCCAATAACTTGCTCAATAGGATGATGTCTTGATAAATACCTGTTCGGTGTCATAGTCTCAGATCTTGCTTCAACTATATATTCTTCTCTAGATTCCTCTCTGGTCTCTTCAGCATGACTCTCATTCAACAATTCACTGTCAGTCTCATAGAATAATTTAGTAGTTTCAGTGTTAGGTTTAGGATGAGCTTCTTCATCAGATTCATACTCAAGCATTCTTTCCTGAATTTTGAACTTTTCATCAACTTTAACATTTGCGCTCTCAACAATAGTTTTAGTTCTCTTATTGTAACATCTATATGCTTTTCTCTTCAAAGAATATCCAAGAAAAATACCTTCATCACTTCTAGGATCAAACTTTCCAATATCATCATCTCTCTTTATATAACATTTGCTTCCAAAAATTCTAAAATACTTAATTGAGGGTGCATGTCCAAACCGTAATTTATAAGGTGTCTTGTCTGTGTCTGCTCTGATTTGTACTCTGTTCATTGTATATACTATTGTATATACTATTGTATTCACTGCTTCTCTCCAAAATGTCTTCACTAAATCATTCTCAAATAACATAGCTCTTGCTGCTTCAGTCACTGATCTATTTCTTCTTTCTGCAATACCATTTTGTTTAGGTGTTCTAGGGGCTGAAAACTCTCTTAATACCATTCACTTCACAAAAAGTGTTAAACTCTCTAGAAGTAAATTCACCACCTCTATCAGGTCTCAAACATTTAATCTTCATTCTAGATTCATTCTCAACTTTGTTCTTAATGATCTTAAACTTATCAAATGCTTCAGATTTTTCTTTCAGAAATGCAATCCACATCATTCTTGTAAAATCATCAACAAGAATCATAAAATACCTTTCTCCATAGAATCCTCTAGTCATGGTAGGACCGCTCAAGTTTGTATGAACAATCTCCAACTTTTCTGCCGATGTGAACTTCTTACTAGGAAATGAACTTCTCTTCTACTTAGCCATCACACATTCTTTGCAAATCATGTTAGTAGGCTTCATAATTTTAGGCAAATCCCTTACTGCAAGTGTAGTACTCACTTTCACAATATTATCAAAGTTTATATGACAAAACCTTCTATGCCATAACCAACTGTCATCAATCTTAGTAATCAAACATGTCATCTCAGTAGGATTCAACTGAAATACATTACCTCTGGTTCTAGATCCAGTTCCAATCATATTTCCATCTTTATCCTTTATCACACAAGTTTTCTCAGTAAACCAAAATTGATATCCCTTATCAACTAACTATCCAACACTCAAGAGATTATGTTTCAATCCATCCACAAAGTAAACATCATCAGTATTAGTCTTTCCATCAAGAGTAATAGATCCTATACCTTTAATCAAACAAGGTGCATTGTTACCAACTCTAACAACTCCTCCATCATAATTGTTAAACTTTATGAACTTTTTCATATCTCCAGTCATATGATGTGAACAACCACTATCTATAATCCAATCAGCTTTCTTTTCAACTTGGGAAACTAAGGTTTTTTCTTCCTTAACATTAGTTTTGGAATTTTCTTCTTTAATTGCTATAAATCCTATTTCATCATTATTCTCAGTATCACTTTCACTTAAAGTTCTTTCAATTCTAGCTTCAAGGTCTTCATCATTAGCATAATAACATTCCTTAGATCTTCTAGGCTTGAAATTATTTCTATACTTCTTAACTCTCTTAGGATATTTAGATGCAAAATGACCATATTCTTGACAAGTCCAACATTTAAAATTTTTCTTACCGTCAAGTTCTCTTTTCATAAGCAAGGCAATACCTTCTCGAATCTTCTTGTCTTCTTCATTTCTAGATCTACTGCTACTAGCATAATCTCTGCTCACATTGATGCTTCTTGACAATGTAGGGTGAACACTAAGAGCACTGAATGTTGTCTCCATTCTAGGTAAGTCTCCTGATAACCTCAAGTTCATCTCTGCTGCTTCTAATCTTCCAAGAAGAGTCTCTCTTGTAAATTTCATAGTACAAGGTATAACTTGTTCAATCATCTGTGTTGTCTGCTTAAATATAGGAGTCAATGTCCTCATAATTTTCCATATCACTTCATTCTCTGTCTTTGTTCCTCCACAAGATTTTATCCCTACAACAATTTCTGACATTCTACCAATATAGCTTCTAAAAGATTCATCTTCCAACATTCTTATATCTTCAAATGCACATATCTAATTATGTAATCTAACTCTTTTTGGATGTTCATCACCTTCAAAAGTAGAGTGCAAAGCTTTCCAAATTTCATGAGACTTTTTCAAACATTTTACCTGACTATATTCATTCTCCAGAAGTGCTATAAAAAGTGCTTCTCTTGTAAGTATGTTACACATGAATAGATCTCTCTCATCATTAGAGCATGTCTCAAGATCATCTTCTTCAATGATAGTCTTATCAGTCTTTGTAATCAACCAATAACCTGGTCCTAAACATAGTAGATGTGTCTTCATTTTTTCTTTCCAACTATCAAAATTTACTCCATCAAACTTAGGGCTTTCTTTCCTGAAATTTTCCATGGATCTCCTTAAGCTGTTAAACTTCTCTTTCAAGGACCTACTGCTTTGATACCAATTGTTAGAAAGTAAAGTCCACCAAGATAACTAAGAGGGGGGGGGGGATGAATTAGTTATCTGATAATTATAAATTTTATCATCTTCAACAACATTAAACCATATCAGTAATATAATTACCAACCATAGAAAGATTTTCATACATGATTACATAATAACACAAGATATGTTGACTAGGGAACCTCTTGATCAAAGAGCAAACCCCAATGGGAATGATGCCCACAAAAGATGCACTAATATGAATATTCCTTGTGAAAGGATGGACTCTGTTAGGAGTCTTATGAAATACATTCAGTACATATGAATCCTTGTTAGGAGATTTTGAATCCCTGTTAAAAGATTCTAACCCTGTTAAGAGTTATGGAAGACAGAAGGACCCACTGCCCAAACAGCTTCAGGGTAAGATCACTGAACTCTCTATCCAAATAATCTTTGCATTATTCAATAGAATAATATGTTACATCTTCTCTCATTGTGCCAAACCGCACTCACCGCTACATTAGATCTCAATTTCAAATCTCTGAACTTCGCATGTCTTCCTTCACAATTCGCTTCCACATTTAGCTCTTTTCTTCACTTCATATTCATACACTACTATCCTCTTCTCTATGCAACAAGGAAAAAAATTCCTTCCTTTATACCACACTCAAATAATTACAAATGAGTCGGCATAATTACAAAATAAAAGATTCCACACGCTACACCAAAATTACATAAAACTGTCAGCTTCCAAATACAATAAATCTTCACTCATTTGACCTCATAGTTTGTGCTATCATCCATGTCACTATCAATGTGTCTCTAACTTCCCTTTAACTGTGCAAAGTCAGATTCCATCCTGATTAGGAGATATCATCCGATTTCCAAAAACCACTACTAAGGAACACTGCCTGAATACTGCTTCCACCAAAATGCTCATAACTTTCATGAATAAAAGAATTATTGTCTACGCTCTTAACCATAGAAATATAACATATCAAAGAGTATATCCTTAATGTTGCATAACTCCAACTACAATATACCATGTGCGCTAATCAAAACGCTGTCTGCTTCTCTGCAAGTCTTCGGTAAAACACTGTGTCGACATCAATGACAATCATAGTCATGAATGCAACAACAACTACTACAGAATGGGTGCCAAACACTTTAGCATTCATTCCTAATAGATCCTTTGGGGGGATTGTTGACAGTAAGAATACAATTATCATCCTGGGAGTCCAAATACTTTGCTTTTAGAATTTTTACCCACAACATTGACGGATTTGACACTATTTCCCAAACCAGTTTAGCACCCAAGGCTTTCTTCATTAATTTCCAATCCCGTAAATCCACACCACCACATCTTTTAGGCTTATAAATCTTATCCCATGCAATTAGAGGAATTTTGTCCACTGGTTGGGAACCATTCCAAAAAAAATCTGAATCTTTTGTTCTAAATATCTCAACACCTTAATTAGAACCTTCATACAGCTCATAGAAAGACTAGGATATCATATATAACTGTTTGGAGCATAAAAATTCAACTAGCATAAGCTAGAAACCTGCCTTCCCATCCATCCATTTTCTTCATACACCTATTTATTAAATCCTTCAACAATCTAGGTTTACATGCTCCATCAAATAAAGGGATGCCTAGATATTTACCAAGTAACTTACCAGTCTTCATACCCAAAATATTTGTGATCTATCTTTGCATCTGAGGATCAGTTTAAAAAAAAAACTTATGATTTATACCAATTAATATGTTTCCCTGATGCCTCACTATATTTATCTAGAGTTCTCTTAATGATGGTCGCTTTTGATAGAGTAGATTCACCATTAAGTAGGTATCATCTACAAATTGCAGGTGTGAAACTGCCTATTGATCCCAAAATTTCCATGTTAAGTCATGGTTCTGGTTTTAAATTTTGTCTCGGTGGTGTCTGTTTAGTTTTAAAATTCATTCCTACCTTCTTGCGTTCAATGCATGTCTTTTGAAAAATGGCTAAGTCTAAGTTTTAAGTGAATTTTACCTAATTTCTTAGTTACTAACTCGCCAGTCATTTAAAGTGTCAATCGCTAGCTCACGGTCTCCTTTATGAATGCTAAGTTAACCTTTGTGAGTGAATGACTATTTAAATTGAAGCCTTTGTCGCTAGCTTGTGGACTATTTAATAAACCTTTAACTAACTATGGCAACCTAGCAAGAGTTTATGTTTTAGCCTTGTCACAAGCTCATAGACCTTTGTAGCAGTTTATCTTATCCTTGGCGACCTAGTGAATATGAGGTTTTAAATGTTTTTTATTAAGATAAAAACAAGTTTTGAAGGGGCCCCGGAACCCTTAATAAAGAGAAAACTTAAGATAGAACATTAAGAGCACTCAAGATGAAACAATCTAGCCAAAACAAAAGGACATAAATCCCATACACCAAACAAAAAATACTACCAAGATAAGACATTGAGGAACACTAGTCCAAAGGAGAAAAACCCTAAATACTATACAAACTATCCATTTGACCCCTTCTTATGGGATCGAAGGGTCATGTCAAAAGAAGAGGATGATCTCTTTGAATTTTTACCTTTAACTAAGATCTAGCCTTCTTAAACTCTAGTAGCCTCATATTGCTAGCACAATGAATCCAAGACAGAAGATCCAACACCCAACAAAGGTGTTGAACCAGCCAGTGAGACATCCAACATAGGGTCAACTTTGGTCCCAACAAGTGAGACATGAGAACCAAAACCATTAGCATCCAAAACACTCGTAGAGCTGACATAAGCAACAACCACAAAATTGCTAGCAAAGAGCCTGACATTAACCAACGAAGGAAGAATAGGTCCAGAATCAGTAGAAGGACTAGAACCAGTAGCCACAACAAGCCCAACATGATCATCAAGAGGTAGGATAGGGCACAAGTCTTCCACCTCCAGAGTAGGAACCTGAAATCCCAAAACAGGAGCAACCTCCTCCTCATGTTGAGAGGACTTTTTCAAAACTATATAACGCTGGATGGAAGAACCCTTCCACCAAGAATGAGAGGATTTCTTCTTCTTAATACCAAAGCCATAATGAGCATCAATATGACTAGTCTTAAAACATTTTATGCACCTAAAATGAATACCCTCATAGTCAAGTTGTTGGATCCAAGATCCCAAGGATGATTCAATTTTAATTTCAACTAGAAGACCGTGTGTGGTATCAAGATCTACCAGAATGCGAGAAAAGGTAGAATGATAAATATTAGAAGAATCATGATCCATCATCAAGAACTCCCCCAAATCCTCACCCACTTCCTCAAGGGTGGAATCATGCCATAGATGAAGGGGGATATTAAGGAGTCTAACCCAAATAGGGATCTTAATAAAGACTTCAAAGGAAGGATTGAAATTGAGGTGCCAAGGCTTAACCATAAGCATAAATTTGTCCTCTTTTAAGCTGAAGAAATCTTCACATAGGATCTTAGATCTATCCTTAGGACTATCAAATTTGGCTACAAAAAAACCTTTTGTTAAAGGGATAATATGAACATTATCTGATAATATTGGTTCCCATCTTCGAGACACCCAATCATGTAGTTGGGGGAGACTGGGCCAAAAACACAAAAAAAGGCATATCAGTGCATGATACTTAAATATCTCAGTACTATTTTCCAAATCCCCTTCAATAACAATAGAAAGCTTGATAGAAAGAGAGCCACTTACAAGAATCAGAGCGATGGAAGACACATTGCCAGAAGAAACCCTAGGCCCATTCGAAGCCTTGGTAACAACCTTGGCAAAAGAGACTGCCATGAGAGGGTGTTTCTGATTGGAAGACCTGAAAGTATCTGCAGCTAAAGATAGAGAGGAGGAAGTAGGAGCAACACGCAGAATAGGGTCCCTAGAACCAATGGCTAGAGAAGAATTCAACACCAAAGAGGCCAACCCCCCAAGAGCATGGGGCCCCTTCCTAGAAACTACAAAAGGCCCAGAAGCCCCTTCGCCAGCAATACTAAAGGAGCTAGGCCTATAATATGACAGACATGCATTCAAATTGCTTGGAGAGGAATGCATTGCCATCACCATCTATCAATTGGAAATGTTGAACATTATGAGGTTTTAAATATTAATCGCTAACTTGTAGATCCTTTTATTGACTTAATTGTTTACTTTGTGAGTTAATGAGATTTCGCCAAGTGTCCATGTTGCGACATAATAAGAAGATTAAATCTATGATGGTCACTGGCTCGTGAGGAATTTGTAGATATTCCATTTTTCTTGGCAAGTAAGAGAAAATGTGAGAAGTGACAATTGTTTATAAAATAATGAAGGCTTTGTCGCTAGCTCATGAGATCATTTAACGATTAAAGGAAACAACGAGTGAGCCTATGAGTAAAGAAAAGTGTTCAAATAAATGGTTAAGTCACCAAATCATGGAATTTTTGGGTGATTAAGAGGAAAGTCAGTGATTTGGTGGTGAAGGTTAAAGTTCAAGTGATTTTTCTTGGTCACTAGGTCGTGAAGGTCTATGGCAGTTAAGAAGAAATGTTGGCGAGCTAGCAAGTGCATATTTGGGCTCATTCACCAACTTGTTGTGGTTAGTAAAACTTGATAAAAAGTGCTATCTATTTGGCGAGGCCTCTGCATAAAGTGAAGAAAAGTGAAATGACCTGGTGAATCATTGATTGACACCTGGATCTATCTATTAAACACATAGTTATGATCCAAAACTGTGACAAAAAATCCAAAGTTATTACAGTATATCAACTTGGAAAGAAATTTATGAGGCAAAGTTCATTAGAAGATTTCATGATGATGATGATAGTGCATTGAGGTGACAACATGAAAGAAGCTCAAGAAACTATAAAAGAACGTGTGGTGTCAATTATTGAGTACTTTTCATTTGCACTTTTCTAGATTTTGTGTGCTGAGATTTGATTATAGATCTTGCATTCGAGTAGTATTAAAGGAGTTTTTCTCAGTTGCAAGTTTCAGAAACATTCCAAGATGAGTCAATGAACTACTGGGTCGCTTACTAAGAAGGAGAAGGGTAGTAGATTGTCTGATGAGTTTATTAGGATGATCTTGGGTGTTCAAATTCAAATGTTGCAAACATGTTGACACTCCTGGCATGAGTGGTGCTTTTCTTTTCCACTTTTTTTGGGAGAACTGAGTTAAAGAGATCCCCATCTCGAACTCTTGGGAGTTGGGTCTAGGGAAGCTAATTTGCTCAGATATATACATGGGTGTGGACTTGTTGAGGGAGCTATCAAGGAAATATGATGCTATAATTGGAGTGATAAGGAAGAAGGATATGTCTAATCTTGTAAGAATTGATCGAGCTATCATAGTTGAGGCTTTTAACATCATTGGTGCAATGTGCACTGAGATTACAGAGAAAGAGTATTTTGAGAAATTCTGCAAGTTTATCAAGAAGAATGTCATGCCAAAGTTAATTCCTAGGGAAGACAACAAGAGGGTGATCATTCTTGAAGAATTGATTATGCCCTATGATCTAACAAAATTCTACAATTTCTTCCAATGTATTGTTTATGGCTTCTGTAAGGTGTTGGGAATTGAGGCTGATAGAACTGTGACTGCAGACCTCCTACAAATGTCCATGGATATTCAAAATTTGAATGTCAACAATGATTATGACTATGTTGGGTGGATAATTAGTGAAATTCATGAAGGGTTGAAGAAAATAGTTGTAGCTGACCAACCCTTTGAGATCATATTCAAGTATTATTGATGCAAAGGCTAGGGATGGATTTGTGTTCTTCATAGGAAAATGTGTGCTCATACCTTTGTTTTGTAACATCATTTTTGTTTATCCTTCACTCAAGGATCATTCCAAGGTCCATACCACTTACCATAGACCTATCAGAGGTCAATTCAATCCTCCTTTACCATCCTAGACTCCACAACATGAAATCCTTCTTTCATACTCTTCACATCTAAGTTTTCAATCAGCATTCCAACCCCATGGTTGTACCCAACAAGGAAATCTATTAGCATCAACACCTATGAAAGGTGTTCTCAATCTTCCTAAGGTTCTCAATACCTTACAAAAAACTTATCTACTTCACCCAAACTCTCAACTTGCATTGGTTTTCTCCAAACTATCAAACTGTCATTTTAGGCTGCCCCTAATAGCCTTCACCAGTCATAAAATAGAGTTTTTCTCCACATCTTCCCAAAATAATTCAAAAAATAATCAATTATTTGGATACCCTTTTGGAATTTTTAAAACATATCCCAAATATAGCCCAACTTGTTTTGAGACAATACCTTCTAAAATTGTTGATTCCATTTTGCTAGAAAGGGCTAATTCCTCCATTTAACAAAGGAGCCCTATCATGGGTAATCTCCTAGACCTTTCCCTCTTCAAAATTCTTATAAAATGGATCTAATTAGAATAAGATGCAATCGATTTGACTTTATGACACTTTTGGATATAAAAGCCCCAAATTGGTCTAAAAAAGCCCTATAAACTAGAGCCTTCTAGTTCTTACCCTTCCACTCACTTCCATAACCCCTCATTCAGGATTCACCACTTATTTGACATTTAATTTTTTTTTTTCACACAAAAACATGCCCTCCTTAAGTCAGATCTTCTGCTGCTACACTTATGGCATCATTTTCCATGCATTTCCATGCACCCAAGCACTCCATCTTGCCCAATTGGATGATCTTCTTCATTCTCTGTATTATTTATTCTTTAGTATACATAAATACATATTATACATGTTAATATTTCATCCCCAAGTCACAGTTAGAATAGAAAGGGGATGGTTACACCATTTTGCTGAAGGAAAACAATGTGAAAAGTGACTATCTACAACACTTATTTTATGTGATTGAAAATTCAATGAAAAATTCCCTTAAAATGAATAAAAAAAAACTTCAAATAAATCCTTCAATACATTGAAACAATAAAACAATGAAGTAAATACAATAAGATATGAAAATATGCAAAGGAAGTTATGAAAAATTGAAATTTTATTGCATTTATGAGACAATCCGTACATTCTCTTTCACCAATCCGTACCATACCATCTCCCCATCATTCAAGGGTGTTTATAAGA
This sequence comes from Chamaecyparis obtusa, assembly GCA_027943335.1. Taxonomy (NCBI): domain Eukaryota; kingdom Viridiplantae; phylum Streptophyta; class Pinopsida; order Cupressales; family Cupressaceae; genus Chamaecyparis; species Chamaecyparis obtusa. The sequence goes on along the minus strand of BSBK01004010.1, from coordinate 1,326,127 downwards.
TGGTTTATAACTTCCAAAACCAATCCCAAGTGGTTGGAAGTGATTACAATATGTTTTAAGCCATTAAACTCATTTTTCCTCCTAAAAACAACTAGTCGTTACATTCAAATTTTTGAATTTTAAAACTTATTTAAATTAACTCCCAAGATTCTATAAATTTGGATTTTGTTCTTTTATGATCCAAATAAAATTTTAAAACCATTAAACCCTTCCTAAGATGTATATTTTCCCCTAGGTCCACTATGCCAAGATTTGGTAATTACATCATTATTTGCACCAAGTGCATTATCACATGTTTTATATCCTTAAAGGATCAAATCATTACATCAAATGGCTTAATAGCAATGTTACAATATTACAAAGACCTTATAGGTCTTTTATCTTCTTCAAAATAATTAGTTTCCCAAGTGACCCTCCTCCCTTCATCAGGGTTCCCTGCACCATACTCCCAAGGATCAAAATAATCCAAGTCCCTTGGATTTGCTACTTCTTTCTTGTCCTCCATTTCTTAGGCACTGATTGTGTGTATCCCACGTCAAAATCATCTCTCCTTCTAGGTGCCTTCTTTCACCTTCCTCTCAACTTCTTGATCTCATGCCAAGTGTTCAACTCTTCACCATGCATGTCCATGTACTCATGGTTCACCTCCATCATAAAGAAACCCTGCAATCTTGCAAACAAAGGGTTAGAAAAAACAAATATCATTACTTCTCCATGTACCAAAGCATAAGTTTGGCTCAACACTTCATCCTCCAATCCATTCACATTGTTTGAGATCATCATTCTTGAAAAAAATTCAATCTTCAAGGTCTCCTCCTGAACATTACTTGATGTTTCTTGTATCATGGTGTCTTTTCCTAACACTACCATTTCTTTCTCATCATCTTCTTTCCTCATGCTTAGGCTCTCCATCTCTGATCCACCTTTGCTTCACCATTCTTCCTCCATGGCTTCCAATCTATCCCACAAATCTATCTCTTTCTCAAGTCCTTGTAGACTTGTTGCTCCACCTTCTTCAACACATTATTTTACTTCACAATCATCCTCTAGAACCTTTATATCAGTAGGTTCCCTCAACAACTTCCTCTTCTCAATCAACCTCTTAACGGGCCAAACCATATTGCTTGTCAACTTCATGTGCCAACTTGTGGCCTTATCCATCATATTTGTCTTCAAGAGTCTCAACTCTTCACCCCTTGAGGTCTTCTTCATCTCTAAGACCTTTACCAACTCATCTTCTTTATGCCATTCTCCTTTGCAACCAAACACTCTATTTTCCATCTTCAAGGCTTCTCCAAAAGCCCTCTCTTCCATCTTCTCAAGGATGCACTTTTTTCTCACATCCTTCAAAGGACACATAACTATCCCAATCAGTATTGTCTTGTCATTATCATGACCCTCATCACTTGTTTCTTCAACATCATGCTCTTCTGCAACCTTCTTTATCTTCTCATGAACCTTAGTCTCTTGTGGTTCATTCTTTGCCAAGTGTCGCATACTCTTTGCTTTCATGCTTATCTACTCTCTTTTTCCTTCCCATGGAAAATCTTCCTCTTTGTCTTCAACCTCTAGGATCTTCATCTAATCCATTTCTTCATTCACCTCTCTAAGACACCTCTGCTCCAAGGCATCTTCCTTTTCCATCTCTACAACTTTCTCATCTTCATATTCCTCATGTCTAAGGAATCCAACCCTGTCAAACACACTAGTGTTCCAAGACACCTTCAATGCTACTTGATCTTCCATCAATGGTCTCAAGAATGTCATTTTTCCACCATCCATGAAAGTATAGGTGTTCTTTGCTCCATCATGCAGGGTACGCTTCTCTATTTTCCATGTCCTCCCAAGGATCAAATGACAATCCACTAGGGGCACAATGTCACACAAAATGATAGCCTTATATGATCCAATATTAAAATGGACATATGCTTGTTCTCTCACATCAAATTTGTCCTCATTATTCAGTTCTTATGCTCTATAAGGTGCATTATGCACTATCCTTTCTAGATTCAATTTGTCAACCATTTCAATAGAAACAAGATTAACAAATGAACTGCTTGAAACAATAACTTTACAAATTTTACCTTTACATCTGCATTGTGTCCTGAATATAATATATCCTTGATTGTATCTTGTACACAAATCTTCAGCCATGATGATAACCATACCTACTATCAAATTCTCGGCCTCTTACTTTCTACCTTCAATCTTTGTCTCCTTGATGCAAAGGCTCAACTCAGGAGCTCACCTCAAAGGATATGCTCAACTCCAAGGGTTCTCCAAGGATTCAATACACCAAAGATAAAAATATTCTTCCCTCACACTCTTCACCTAGGATGCTCCTAGGCTCTGATACCAATTGATGCAGAGGCTAGGGATGAATTTGTGTTCTTCATAGGAAAATGTGTGTTCATACCTTTGTTTTGTAACATCACTCTTGTTTATCCTCCACTCAAGGATCATTCCAAGGGCCATACCACTTACCATAGACCTATAAAAGGTTAGTTCAATCCTCCTTTACCATCCTAGACTCCACAACATGAAATCCTTCTTTCATACCCTTCACATCCAAGTTTTCAATCAACATTCCAACCCCATGGTTGTACCCAACAAGGCAATCTATTAGACTCAACACATTTTCAAGGCATTATCAATCTTCCTAAGGTTATCAAGACCTTACAAACAACTTATCTACTTCACCCAAACTCTCAAATTACATTGGTTGGCTCCAAACTATCAAATTGTCATTCTAGGACTGCTCCTAGTAGCCTTTACCAGTCATAAAATAGAATTTTTATCCACATCTTCTGAAAAGAATTCAAAAAATAATCAATTATTTAGATACCCTTTTGGAATTTTTAAAACACATCCGAAATGAAGCCCAACTTGTTTTGAGACAATACCTTCTAAAGTTGTTGATTCTATTTTGCTAGAAAGGGCTAATTCCTCCATTTAAAAAAGGAACCCTATCATGGGTAATCTCCTTGACCTTTCCCTCTTCAAACATCTTATGAAAGGGATCTAATTAGATTAAAATTCAATCAATTTGACTCTATGACACTTATGGATATAAAGGCCCCAAATTGGTCTCAAAAACCCCTATAAACTAGGGCCTTCTAGTTCTTACCCCTCCACTCACTTCCAAAAGCCCTCTTTCAAGATTCACCATGTATTTTACATGTAATTTTTCTATTTCACACAAAAACATGCCCTCCTTAAGTCAGATCTTTTGCTGCTACACTTATGGCATCATTTTCCATGCATTTTCATGCACCCAAGCACTCCATCTTGCCCAACTAGATGATCTTATTCATTCTCTACATTATTCTTGCATTCGTATGCATAAAAACATGTGATACATGTTAATAATCCATCCCAAAGTCACAGTTATAATAGAAAGGGGATGGTTACACCATTTTGCTTAAGGAAAACAATGTGAAAAGTGACTATCTACAACACTTATTCTATGTGATTGAAACTTCAATGCAAAACTCCCTTAAACTAAATAAAAAAAATTTCAAATACATCCTTAAATACATTAAAATAATAAAAAAATGAAATAAATACAATAAGAGATCAAAATATGCAAAGGAGGTTATGAAATTTTGAAATTTTATTGCATTTATGAGATAATCCGTACATTATCCTTCACCAGTTTGTACCATACCATCTCCCTAGAATTCAAGGGTGTTTGAAAGATGGTTTATAACTTCCACAACTGGTCCCAAGTGGTTGGAAGTGATTACAATATGTTTAAAGCCATTAAACACATTTTCCCTCCTAAAAACAACTAGCCATTACATTCAAATTTTTGAATTTTAAAACTTATTTAAATTAACTCCTAAGAATCTATAAATTTGTATTTTTTTATTTTATTATCCAAATAACATTTTAAAACCATTAAACACTTCCTAAGACCTATCTTTACCCCCTAGGTCCACTATGCCAAGATTTGGCAATTACATCATTTTTTGCACCAACTGCATAATGACATGTTTTATATCCTTAAAGGATCAAATCATTACATCAAATGGCTTAGTAACCATGTTACAACATTGAAAATACCTTATAGGTCTTGTATCTTCTTCAAATTAATTAGTCACCCAAGTGACCATCCTGCCTTCATCAGGGTGCCCTGCACCAATTATTCACTCATAATGCACCTGATCCTTTTCTACAACCACCAGAGTATGGATGATGAGATGGAAATGTACATGTATGAATTTGATTGTTTGAAACCAGTACAAAGATGGACCCAGGTATGGGATATTTCTTCCCGACTATCAAATTTTAATTTCTTTCAAAGTTTGATTGTTCAACCCCTCTATATCATGTTAGGAACCCCAATTGAGAAGTTAGTAGGTGGACTTAGAAGAGTTCTAAGACCTAGGCAGTTCTTGGATAACTTGTAAGGAATATACAAAAGATGAAATGAACTAAAGGAAAGAATCCAAGTGAGTGAAGCAAAAGGAAGTGTTTTACCATTAACATAATGAAAGAGAGATATCTTCAAGATCTTATCAAAACCATCAAGATTCTCCAAGATCAACACAATGAGATAAAGATTTCAAAAGGGGAAAGCAAATAAAATCCCTCATGACATTATGAATGATGCCAGAGAGAGAGAGAGAGAGAGAGAGAGAGTTTCTCACTTACAATAACTTCATCTTCTTAGATATGAGAGAGGAGCATCTCTTAAATAGAGATGAGGAGAGGAGTTACTAAGTAACTCACTATTCTATGAATGCCATCATCTATAATAGGTGTGTGCAAAGTGTCAAGGTCCTCTTATGGAGGAATAAACTAATTTCCATATAAAGCAATTATAAAATATGAGTTGTCCTCCCACTTGGACTAGAGGAAAAAATAAAATTAGGATACCTTAGCTTATCCAAATTTAAATAATACATCAAGGAAAGATTAATGTACCGAAGCAAAATATATCAATGAAAATGCAGGTTTGAGCCTCTTTTCAATATATGATTGTCTTCATACATGTTTTGTTTAAATTCTTATAAATTGGGATTGTAAAGCATTTATGATTCGCCAATTTATAAATTAAATTATGAAATGGTTTTTAGGTTTATTTCAAGGGAAGTATATGTCCTTAAAATGATTTCAGAGGGTTTTAGGGAAATACATATGAATCTGATGATCTTGTAGAGAATTGTTGGAAGTTATATGTAAGGCATAGTTATCTTTCATGGGTTTGGGATATTTTTTAGTGATATGTTGTAGTGAATGTATGTTCATTTAGACTCTATGCCCTAGGATTTTAGCACTGGTCAAGTTCCAAAATTGCAGGAAAATCCTTAAAATTAACTCAAATATTTTACTTACAAGTTTTGTATAATGAATGTTAAATATCCATGTTAAGAAGACATATATCCACTATATGATTTATTGAGGAGAGGCAAATCAAGAAGGTACACCTGCATGAGTTCGTGGAGCTCAAAGTGAAGGAGGATCTAATCCTCAATCAAGTTAGATCTTTTCTTGCTATATTTGGAGTTGGGTTATAGAGATTCATATGCATTATTTGTCATATAGTAATCTATAAGAGAAAGATCCAACACCGCCTCAACCCCACTTGCAATTTTGATTCCCATCCATTTTCCATTGATCCTATCTTGAGAAATTAATCTTCCTAAAACCTTTTCATGAATAATAAAAAGAAAAGGAGACAGAGGATGACCTTGTCTGATACCACTAGTAGTCTCAAAAAAACCTTGTGGACTTCCATTAAAAATAATAGAGATCCTTGGGGAACAAATACACCCTTTGACCCACTTAAACCAACTAGGGTGAAAGCCAAAATTTTCCAAAATATCCAAAAGTCCCTATTCACATTATCATAAGCCTTTTTAATGTCCAACTTACTCATCATTCTATTTTTTGTTGTTGTTTTAATAGAATTAACATCTTTGTGAACCACTATCACACCTTCAAAGATAGACCTATTAGGAAAAAAATCACTCTTTTATGAGGAAATGATCAAATGAAAAACCTATTTTAATCTATTTGCCAATACTTTGGTGATAACCTTATAAACTGTGTTACACAAGGCAATAGGCCTAAAGTCATCAAAGGTATAATTTTTCTCTTTCTTAGGCACCAATGTCAAAAAGGCATTATTAAAGTCTCTCCAAATGAATCCATCCCTTCTGTATTCCTCCATCACCTCCCATAATTGATGCCCTATAACATGTCATACCTTCTAGAAAAACATTGTTGGGAAACCATCCATTCCTGGGGCTTTATCACCTCCTAGGTTAAAAAGGGCTACTTTCAATTTTTTTATTTTATAAATAGGCTTCATTAACATCTAATTTTGTTCCTCCTTAATACATTTTGGAATAATATTCAAAATCTCATCATCTACCCTTGCATCTTTTAGAATTTTTGCAAAAATATTAGATAAATAACGAACAACTTCAAAATTAATCTCCTTGGAATTCTCTAAAAGATAACCACTTTGATTTTTTATTGAAAATATTTTGTTTTGGGATCTTCTTACCTTTACTGAATTATGGAAAAATTATGTATTTCACTCACCCTCTTGCAACCAAGTCTCCCTAGATTTTTGTCGCCAAAAGGACTCTTCTCAAGCTAAAATTTCAAAGTATCTTTTTTGAAGATCCTTTTCCAATATATAATCTTCCTCTAACATTCCTTTTTCAATTACCCATAGATTTAGGGCTTCTAATTCAGTTTCAACTATATACTTTTTAGTAAATACATTCTTCAAATCCACTATATTCCATATCTTCAACTGTTCTTTCAAGAACTGCAATTTCTTAAAGAAAATAAAACATTTATTTCCTTCCCTTTTAGGGGCATTAGACCACCAATAAAAAATCTTGTCCATAATCTTAGGATCCCTGAACCACATACATTCAAACCTAAATGTGGCTCTTTCTGGAGCAGAATTCTCATGGATTCTCAAAACAATTAGAAAATGACCAGACCTTGAAAAGGGTAGGATCTCCACCTAGCACAACCAGTTGGCTTTATTCCATTCTCCTACCAACATGAAATGATCAAGATTCTCAGTAATATTAAGAAATCCCACTCTTCGGTTAGTCCAAGTAAAATCCCCATTTTGCAACTCTACATCCACTAGACCTTGTGAAGAAACAAATTCCATAAAATCCTTCCAGCTTTGACTCATCCACCCCCGACCCCCTTTTTTATCTGTTGGTGAAAGAATAGCATTGAAATCCCCCCCAAGGATAATCAAGTCTTCTTTAAGTAAACCCAATTGGGTGGAGATAGAGTCCTAAATTTGTTTCTTAAGACTAGTATTATTAGGCCCATATATATTGAAAATAAAGAAATAGATCATTAACTTTTTAGAACTAACCTCCACCAATTGCTAATTTGTAGCTTTATTAAAAAGTATAACCTCTGTAGTATCCTCCTTTCGTAGAATTGCAAGTCCCCTGGAAGCCCCTTCAGCCACCTTAAAGACACACTTCCATTTAGAAAACCTTTTAGATAACACATTAACTCCATCTATCCCAACCTTAGTTTCTTGTAATATGACAATATCTTGTTGCACTTGATCAAAAAATTACTTGATCATGCACATTTTGTCAAGGCCATTGCAACACCTAACATTCCATGAAAGGAGCCTCATTGCTAATGGGAAAAGGCATAACCCTTTCCCGATCTCAATAATTTAGTCTGATCTACTGCACTACCAACCATTTCTAACTTCATCCTATTAGTTCTAGCTCTTATTTTCATCTCTTCCCCTATATTTGGTTTAGAAATATGAGATTTCATTTGACTAACCCTCCGTTTCTTAGTGATATCCACTTGATCCTACAAACCAAAGGCATCCATGTCTCCATCTTCATCTCAAGTTTCATATTTTGAGTTTGAACCTAGGTTGTTCCCTCCACCATGCTTCCTCAAATATATCCTCAAGATTCCTGATCAAGGAAATTTTCCCATCATCTAAAATAACAAAATCTCTATCTATATTGTTAAAACTAATCAATTGACCATCCTCCTCAAACCAACATGTTTCTTTTCCATTATATAGCTTAGCACTCCTATCTCCACCCCCTTTCTCCATTTCTTCATCAGTATTTACCTTCAAGGGTTTTGTGTCTGGGACAAAGGATGAGGATATATCTATAGCATTATCATCACCCTTGTCCTCAAATTCACCCACCAATTATCCAGAGACTAAATTTTCTCCAACTATTTGTTTTGCCATCACTATGTGATTGTTTCTCATATTAGCATTCTACTCTTCTTGGATTTGAAAGCATGAAGTTAGGGTTTCTTTAAAAAAATGTGTTGACAGAGATTCCAAAGGGATCCCACCCTCATCCATATTGTCCACAGAAGGAAAATTATTTGTCCATCCCCACACCATCTCCAAGCTATCCTCAAGGCACTCTAGAGAAACCCCTCTGCTATTAATAATCATATCATATTCAAATAGTAGAAAAATATTATCATCTTTTTTCCTTGACTCTATTAAATTATGGATAACATCCATTAACTTCTGTATTTCTAACACCCATCCTTTAAGAGATTTTATCTTTGAAATCCCCTCCATTTCCTCATTACCCCATATCTCCACCATAATCCTTTTCCACCATTCACCTTCCTCTGAAACTAGAACAATAAAATCTGACACCTTATCACATACCTAAACTTTAATAGATATCCTCAACACCACTGAAAGATCATTTCCATCCACTACTTCATCTGAAGAAATAAAAGTCCTAAAGATTCCCTAATTTTCTTTAGGATTTATTCTTCTCTATATTCAAAGGGAAGATTATGCATCTTGATCCATAATGCTAGCTCTTTAACTTTTTCCTCAACAAGATCAAAATTTGGCATCCATTCTCAAATATAAACTCCTTTTCCATTAATTAGGAAAGGGCCACTTCCTAGGATCCAATCCCTGTCATTCTTAGATGGACATATCACTAAATAAAAATTATTCACCATTTTTGTCAAAGTAAAACCACTACCCCGGTTCTTTTCACACCAATTCCTAATCTTACTTATATATGGACATTCTCCCATCCATTTAAATAAAAGAGCTTTGTCTTTAAGAAAACCTACTAATTCTTTCCATTGCATATCATTAACCAAAACTGAAGACACTTTCACAAAGACAACATTTTCACTTACCTCTGGTCCTTTTTCTGCTGCCACATTCAGAGTTTTGGGCCTCCAAAATTTTCTCTCAATTTGATCAAACCGAAAGGGCTTATTTGAAGGTAAGACACCTTTATGAAGCCCCATATTTCTCTTCCTCCTATCCAAAAACCTTCCAAACCTATCATCAATTTTTTGCCAGTCATTTGAAAATCTCCCCTTAAAATTATGCCTTGGCCCCATAGGGTTAGCAATGGTGTTGAAACTTCACTAAAACCTTCTATTAAAAGGCCACTGATTACCATATTTTCTTCCAAAATTGTTCACCGTTTGTTGTCCTACTTCATTCAAGCATCTCGCCCCTTCGTAAAAAAACCTCTGGGATCCCTGAAAACTCTAAAACCTGCCCGTTTCTAACCATTGCAGAGGAGGCATCGTTGCTTTCTCTAAACATTTGCATAAACTTGAAATAGAAGAGTGTCAAGGAAATTTTGTAATAAGGAGAAATCACAAATTTATTTCTTTAACGTGAATAAGGCTTGTAAAACAAGAATTGCCCAAATTTTAGATTTTTCTATGGCTCAATTACCGACTAAATATGTGGGAGCCCCATTTATTAGAGTTTGTTGAAAATATACCCATTGGGAGGAACCAATTAACAAATGTAAAAATAAAATCACATTATGGAAAAATAAATGGCTCACTTTGGCCAGAGATTACTTTTGATCAAATATGTATTGGCTTCCGTGTCAATTTATATTATGTCTTGTTTTAAGATGCCTTGCAAAGCTATCAAATATATGGAAGGTATTATGAAGTATTTTATATGGGAGGGGTCTAAGGGAATTTTAAAAATACCTCTTATTAGATGGGATGTTTCTTGCCTTCCAAAGATCAAGGTGATGCAGGTTTGAGGAAAATGCAAAAATAAAAATATATATATTTGAGGGTAAAATTAGTTTGGAAAATATATAAAGAACCCAATAGAGTATGCGAAAAGATCATTGGGCAAAGGTATCCAAATCAAAATGACCCTGTGATGATATTAACTAAAGAAAATGTAACAAGGGGTTCTGCAATTTGGAATTTTATTTGGGGATATTGTTTGGTCATTGAAAATCATATATATTAGAAGATCAGAGATGGCAAGAAGGCTAAATTTTGAACAAATTCTTAGAATGGAGAACTAGTATTGATTAATGTGATTAGTTATGTAGTTTGGATTCAGACCATTATTGATAAAATGGGGGAAGTGGTTGTGAAATATGTCTGCAAATAAGAAGAGGTTAAATTCTATTCATACTCATGGATTCATTTGGATAATATGGATGTTCCTACCAATGAGCTAAGGTTAATCAATATTGTCCTTCTGTCTAGAAAGAATGTGTTAACCTAGGAAGCAAATGGAGTTTTTTTGGTACAACTCGAAATCTAGGAACTATGTAGTAAGACTTGGCTATCTTATTCAATATGAAGTAGGAATAGTAACAAGATAGTTGAGGATACTATATTGGCACAAATTTTTCCTTTCAAAGGAAAGTGCTTTCTATTGTATGACATTGCACAGGTAGGTAATCATAGGAGAATGAAACTATGTATAAGCTTGGCATTTTGGGACCCCACATATGTCTATTGTCTCTCAATAATAGGGACATATTTGATAATTTTCTACTCAACTACCAATATGCAAGGACATGTTGGGATTGGTTTTGTTCCTTGATAGAGTGTTCTCACTCAGCCTCTTAATGGGCCAAACCATATTGCTTGTCAACTTCATGTTCCAACTTGTGGCCTTCTCCATCATCTCTATCTTCAAGAGTCTCAAATATTCACCCCTTGAGGTCTTCTTCATCTCTAAGACATGTACCAACTCATCTTTTTTATTCCATTCTCCTTGGCAACCAAACATTCTATTTTCCATCTTCAACGCTTCTCTACAAGCCCTCTCTCCCATCTTCTCAAGGATGCACTTTTTTCTCACATCCTCCAAAGGAAACATAACTACCCTAATTAGTATTGTATTGTCATTATCATGACCCTCATCACTATTTTCTTCAACATCATTCTCTTTTGCAACCTTCTTTATCTCCTCATGAACCTTAGTCTCTTGTGGTTCATTCTTTGCCAAGTGTCGCATAATCTATGCTTTCATGATTATCTGCTCTCTTTGTCCTTCCCATGGACAATCTTCCTCTTTGTCTTAAACCTCTAGGATCTTCATCTGACCATTTATTCATTCACCTCTCTAAGACACCTCTATTCCAAGGCATCTTCCTTTGCCATCTCTACAACTTTCTCATCTTCATATTCCTCATGCCTAAGGAATCTGACCCTGTCAAACATACTTGTGTTCCAAGACACCTTCCATGCTGCTTGATCTTCCATCAATGGTCTCAAGAATGTCATTTTCCACCATCCATGAAAGTATAGGTGTTCTCTGCTCCATCATGTAGGGTACACTTCTCCATTTCCCATGTCCTCCCAAGGATCAAATGACAATCCACTAGGGGCACAATGTCACACAAAATGATATCCTTATATGATCCAATATTAAAATGGACATATGCTTGTTCTCTCACATCAAATTTGTCCTCATTATTCAATCGTTGTGCTCTGTAAGGTGCATTATGCACTATCCTTTCTAGATTCAATTTGTTAACCATTTCACTAGAAATAAGATTAACAAATGGACCGCTTTAAACAATAACTTTACAAATTTTACCTTTACATCTACATTGTGTCTTGAATATAATATATCCTTGATTGTATCTTGTACACAAATCTTCAGCCATGATGATAACCATACCTGCTGTCAAATTCTCAGCCTCTTACTTTCTACCTTCAATCTTTGTCTCCTTGATGCAAAGGCTCAACTCGGGAGCTCACCTCAAAGGATATGCTCAACTCCAAGGGTTCTCCAAGGATTCAATACACCAAAGATAAAAATATTCTTCCCTCACACTCTTCACCTAGGATGTTCCTAGGCTCTGATACCAATTGATGCAGAGGCTAGGGATGGATTTGTGTTCTTCATAGGAAAATGTGTGTTCATACCTTTATTTTGTAACATCACTCTTGTTTATCCTCCACTCAAGGATCATTACAAGGCCCATACCACTTACCATAGATCTATCAAAGGTCACTTCAATCCTCCTTTACCATCCTAGACTCCACAACATGAAATCCTTCTTTCATACCCTTCACATCCAAGTTTTCAATCAACATTCCAACCCCATGGTTGTACCCAACAAGGCAATCTATTAGACTCAACACCTTTTCAAAGAATTCTCAATCTTCCCAAGGTTATCAAGACCTTGCAAACAACTTATCTACTTCACCCAAAATCTCAACTTGCATTGGTTGGCTCCAAACTATCAAATTGTCATTCTAGGACTGCTCCTAGTAGCCTTTACTAGTCATAAAATAGAATCTTTATCCACATCTTCAAAAAAGAATTCAAAAAATAATCAATTATTTAGATACCCTTTTGGAAGTTTTAAAACACGTCCCAAATTAAGCCCAACTTGTTTTGAGACAATACCTTCTAAAGTTGTTGATTCTATTTTGCTAGAAAGGGCTAATTCCTCTATTTAACAAAGGAAACCTATCATCGGTAATCTCCCAGACCTTTCCCTCTTCAAACATCTTATGAAATGGATCTAATTAGAATAAAATGCAATCAATTTGACTCTATGACACTTCTAGATATAAAAGCCCCAAATTGGTCTCAAAAACCCCTATAAACTAGGGCCTTCTAGTTCTCACCCTTCCACTCTCTTCCAAAATCCATCCTTCAGGATTAACCATGTATTTTACATGTAATTTTTCTATTTCACATAAAAACATGCCCTCCTTAAGTCAGATCTTTTGCTGCTACACTTATGGCATCATTTTCCATGCATTCTCATGCACCCAAGCACTCCATCTTGCCCAACTGGATGATCTTATTCATTCTCTACATTATTCTTGCATTATTATGCATAAAAACATATGATACATGTTAATAATCCATCCCCCAAGTCACATTTATAATAGAAAGGGGATGGTTACACCATTTTGCTTAAGGAAAACAATGTGAAAAGTGACTATCTACAACACTTATTCTATGTGACTGAAAGTTCAATGCAAAAATCCATTAAAATGAATCAAAAAAAATTAAAATACATCCTTCAATACATTACAATAATAAAACAATGAAATAAATACAATAAGAGATCAAAATATGCAAAGGAAGTTATGAAAATTTGAAATTTTATTGCATTTATGAGATAATCCGTACATTATCCTTCACCAGTTTGTACCATACCATCTCCCTAGAATTCAAGGGTGTTTAAAAGATGGTTTATAACTTCCAAAACTGATCCCAAGTGGTTGGAAGTGATTACAATATGTTTTAAGCCATTAAACACATTTTCCCTCCTAAAAACAACTAGCTGTTACATTCAAATTTTTGAATTTTAAAATTTATTTAAATTAACTCCTAAGAATATATAAATTTGGATTTTGTTCTTTTATTATCCAAATAAAATTTTAAAACCATTAAATCCTTCCTAAGACCTATCTTTACCCCCTAGGTCCACTATGCCAAGATTTGGCAATTACATCATTTTTTGCACCAACTGCATAATGACATGTTTTATATCCTTAAAGGATCAAATCATTACATCAAATGGATTAAGAGCCATGTTACAAAATTGAAAATACTTTATAGATCTTGTATCTTCTTCAAATTAATTAGTCACCCAAGTGATCGTGTTACCTTCATCAAGGTGCCCTACACCAATTATTCACTCATAATGCACTTGATCCTTTTCTACAACCACCAGAGTATGGATGATGAGTTGGAAATATATAGGTATGAATTTGATTGTTTGAAACCAGTACAAAGATGGACCCAGGTATGGGATTGTTCTTCCTGACTATCAAATTTTAATTTCTTTCAAAGTTTGATCGTTCAACCCCTCTATATCATGTTAGGAACCCCAATTGAGAAGTTAGTAGGTGGACTTAGAAGAGTTCTAAGACCTTGGCAGTCTCTTTGGACCCCATCCCCCTAGTGAATCTTTGTGGTATTAATAACCTCTCATACAGACAAGGATACCAACTATGTTTCATCTAATCCACACAGGTAGCCAATTTCTTCTCACAAACCATCCTAGCCTATGCTAGCACTCAAGGCATGGGCGAGGAACAAAAACATCTTATTAATTCATTTTAAACTCTCAATGTATTTAAGTTATCACTGTATTAGGTAACTTGCAAAGGATACCCAAGTAGCCACCTTTGGGCTTTGATGCCTCCAAAACAAGCCACTTCTCATCTATACACTCAGATAACCTACCCTAATGCTCCAGTCAAAGAATAAAGAGAAGAAAAAATTGAAATCACAAAAACTTCTCATAAATCATTAATAATGATAATCGCTAAAGTAAAAATAATGGAGCATAGTAGAGAACAACACATCCTATACAAGGATCAAATAGTCCATCTCAATATAGACATTACCATAGATCATCCATCCCACAATGGATACCTCAAAGATAATAACAATCCATAGGGTCTTATATCACAAGTCCAACGATAATCAAAACATCAATGACATCCATCTCCAAATATGAAGTAACATAACCCATAAAGATAATCATCTAGAACATAGAACAGTCATAGTAGAGAACATAAGGTGACCAAGTTAATCAGACTCAATCAACATGACGGTTGTCACCTTTTTGGTCAAATGAAATAAAGATCGAGACACAATACACCATATGAGATCACTCATAGATATCACATAATCATACATGATCCAATTGAGACTTAAAAATTGGTTATAAATATTCTCCACATAAAATCAGAGATCAATAGAAAAACACTTCAAAGCCTCTGGTATACAATTTCTAAAAATCAACACAATTTCCCCAAATAAACAACATTAAACAAGGCAATAGAATATACCAAGTAGTGAAACCATAACACAAGTCTTAGTTGTTTAAGCATAGTCAATTTTGTTTATTAAAGTCTAGTTTGATTTATTAAGAAAATGTTTATTTAAAATCTCATTCATATATATTTTTAAAATAAGTAATGAAATAAAATCTCCATGGATATCAAAACACCATGTATTTAATAATAAAATAATGTTATTAGTTTTTCAAATATAAATATAAATGAAAATATTAAAATTAAAATCTGCATGTAAAAAAAAATAAAAAAAAAAATTGGTAATTATTATTTTTTTAAATAAATAAATAATAATAATATTTTAATTTATTTTTTATAAATCCAAAAATTAATAAATATATATATTTTTAAATATATAAAAATTTGAATATATATATATATATATATATATATATATATATATATATATATATATATAAAATAGATTTCAAAAGTCCAAATACGTATCATTTATTTTTCCATTGGTTTTCTAATTTCATGATTTAATATCTTTTCCTCCATATACATATATTCTTTACTACTTTCTTTTAATTCTATAAAAATATTATGCTCATATGCAAATATTATATATCTATTTTAATTTGATTTACTTCCTAGAGTTTCAATAACAATACAAACAAACCCTAACTGATTTTTTAACAATGTTTTTCCTCAATGTTTTTCTAACAAAAATGCTAGGTATTCACAATTCTACAATCACAAGATTTCTTCAACCAACAAGATTTCAAAACAAAATTTCATACAAAAGAAGAATTACAAAACTACCATCAACAAAATCTAGCAGGCACAAAGTAAACAATCTTTTAAAAGAAAATCAAAACTACGAGGGTTTCAAACCCTAATTGGAATCCACAAACTAATATGAACAACAAATAAGACCAAATCAAAACACTCCAAAATCTAAGCTTTGAAAACCATTCTCTACTTTAAAGCACCACAACCATCTTCCAAAACCTGATAAACGTGTCCCTAATAATGACCAAAGCCTTTTAATATAGAACACCCGCCAAGCTACGGTTTCAAAACATACAACTCCAAAAATAAGATGAACTCAACTCTGAAATATACAAAGAATTACTTTTATTTTATTTTCCTCCACTTAAGTCACTTTAATTCAACTTTTATTTTAAAAGGTAAAGTTCTAATTAAATAAAGTGTTTTATAAATATGCAACTCAACATTAAAATTACTTAACTCCTTTTTGCATTTAGATATAAATTATAATTCTTTCATGCCTCAGCTAATATTAAGATAGTCTCTTCCTCTTTCTTCTCCATTAAAGATTCCATAATTGGTTCCACCCTAACATCATAACATCAAATCAGTAATGAAGGGGTTTGTTTCTTCAAAAATTTGCTAGCCCCTTCGGTTCCTCTGACAGATGATAATACTACTATGGATGAACTTTTGCAGTCCATTCCCACTCTCATATCTAGCAGTGATACTGATTTCTTAATGAAGCCTTTTTCTATTGATGAGCTTCATACAATAGTTTTTTCTATGGCTCTCGATAAGTCTCATGAACCAGATGGTTTTAATATCCTCTTTTACCAGAAATGTTGGTATGTCATTAGTTTTGACCTTCTTCTTGCTATTGAAGAATCACGTAGGAAAGGATATGTCTTAAAAAATTTCAATACTACTCATCTTACCTTGATTCCTAAAATCAAAATACCCTAAACATTTGTGGATTTTAGGCCTATTTCACTGTGTAATTTGATTTATAAATTTTTTACTAAAGCAATTTATTTGAGACTTAAGCCACTAATCCCTAGAATTATCTCTCCCCAGCAGGGTGGTTTTGTTCCAGGGAGGGAAACATCTGATGGTGCATTGGTTGCCCTTGAAGTTCTTCATTCTATTAAGACACATCAAATTCCATCATTTTTTGTTAAACTAGATATGATTAAATCTTATGATAAGGTTCATTTGTCTTTTCTCCTGAAAGTTCTTAGGAAAATTGGATTTTCTGAGCATTGGTGCAAATGGATCAAGAATTGTTTATATAGGGCATATTTTTTAGTCATAATAAATGGGGCACCATCAGGTTTCTTCTATGTCTCTCAGAGGGTTTTCCAAGGTGATCCTATTTCACCCTTCTTGTTCATTATAATGGCGGAATCCTTTAGCAGAACAATTCAGAGACATAACCATCTTTCTGATTGGAAAGGTGTAAAAATCCCTAACTCAGATATAGTGGTTTCTCATAATTTCTCTATTGATGACACTTTTCTTTTTGGTAGCTCTTCCATACATGAGGCTAAGTGTATTGAACAAACTCTGGATCTATACTCTACTGGATCCGGTCAAGTTATCAACCCTCTTAAGTCTAAACTTCATATGTTTTTTACACCAGATATTATTCAACAAAGAATTATCAACATTCTTGGCTTTCCTTTGGATAATTTATCGTCCACTTATCTTGGGATTCCCTTCTTTTTTGGTCAAGTTAAACCTTCATATTGGGATAATGTCATTAATAGGTTGAAAAATAGAATCTTAGCTTGGAAAGCATGGTGACTTTCATTATCAAGTAAAATACTCTTAATTAAAATTGTTCTCGCTGCCATCCCTAATTATTATATTTCAATTCTTCAGGCCCCTAAGTCGGTTATTGCTCATATGGAAAAAATCATTTGCTCTTTCCTTTGGAAAGCTAATATGACTAATGAAAATAAAATTCCTCTTGTCTCTCTACATAAAATTTCCATGGACAAACCTTCAGGGGGTGCTGATTTACACAATTTAGTAGCTAGAAATAAAGTATCTGGAGGCAAGCTTGTTTGGAACAAGTAATTTAAGCCTCAAACTCTCTAGTGTCAGATTATGCAAGCCAAGTATTTAGACTCACCTAATACAAACAAAATCTTCACCATTTCTAATCCTCCTTCAGGGTCCCCTACTTGGAATTTCATGATTTCTTCTAGGGAGGTAGTCTTATATTTTTTGTCTTGGCAAGTTCATTGTGGGAATAATGTGTTATTTTGGAAAGACTCTTGGAATGGATTTCCTCCTTTGAACTCTCTGAATTCTCTTTCAGAAGTAATTGACATTTTCACCCTCCATTGGGGTGAGAAGTTGGTAGTGTTAGAGTAATAAAGTGTTTACTAATTAATTAAATCATGTTTGATTTAATTACTAAGTCACTTATTATCTCTTTTTACTTAAGCTAAAATTTAGGCATATAATAATTAATTATTTATTAATTATTATTGTGCAACCTAGGTTTTACCTTTTTAGGTTTTTAGATCTCCTTTGTTTTCATAATAGGTTGTAACAAATTATTCATTATTGAAATTGCAACTTTTGTTTTTGCACATCAAGAATGATTTCTCCTCTCTCGTGGATCAATGTGTTCAAGCCTCCATAGCTTCTTGCTTCTTCTCTCTTTCTGTGACAGGTGTTTGCATGCAAGTGTTCTTGGGAGTTGTGGGTTATTTTCTCATCAACTCCAATATGGTATAAGAGCTTCAGTTCTATTTTCCCCTGTCCTCTTCTTGAGAGATTCGGCCGTGTTCGTTAAATCTAAAATTTTAGAGGATTTTCTATCAGATCCAGGGGCCTCTTTTTTTGGTCACCTTGGGCTCAAACGGGCCTCACTGTTGTGTTAAGAGCACCCAAGAACCCCCATATCCATATAAAATTTGTCAATTTTGGACAAAGTTGGAATCTGTGGCAAATCATTTTTTGCAACCGGCCCTAACATGGATCCCAATGGAGTTTGGGCCCAAATGGACCTTTCCATTGAGCTCGCAGCACCAAAAAACCCCCAGATCCATATCAGGTATGTCTAATGTGGACAATTTTACATTTTGGGGCATTTTTTGTACCAGACAGCCTGACACACTTCTCGAGGTGGAATTTGTATTGTCTGGCATGCTTCCTGACGTATAATTTGTATGGGCTAGCACACAAATTGAGACAAAATTTACTACCCATCACACAAATTAGAGCAAAATTTTTTGGTACCTAGCATGTAAATCGAGGCAAAAATCTGTATGGCCTGGCATGGAACCCAAGGTGCGCATGCAATTTTGCAAAAAAAAAATTATTAGGCGGCGACGACCATTTGGCTTTCAAATTTAAGCCTACTGATTAGATGTAGCCTTAACCCCTGGTCATATGGAAACCAAGGGCTTAGTTTTTTAGCCCCAAGGGTCTTATTGCCATGACAGCCATATGACCGTTAATTTTAAGCCCATGAAGTGCTGATGTCAACACATGTCAGCACCCCAAACACCATTGTTTGGGTCCATCAACATACCTATGGTTTTTTGCTCATAACTTGAGCATATAGTGTCTAAATCGAGCAAACAAGGTATCATTGGAAAGCTGGTTCCAAGCTCTATCCAGATCTAGAGGTTTGAATTTTTTATTTTTCTTTTTTGATGGTTTTTTTTTACTGTCAATGCCAAATGTTCAGTTTTACACTCTGGGAGATCTATCTTGCGCATCCGGACTTCATTTTGGGAAAATGATATATCATTGGAAAGATTTTTCTGAGAGCTTTCTAGCTCTATGAGTATTTTTTCTATATTCTTCTCTACGTATATTTTATTTAGATTTTTTCATTTTTGCAATTTGGTGGATATCTTGGATGTTTTAGGTCTTGGGATCTCTTCCCTTTGAGGGATGGCTCATCTTAGGCTGTTCTTTTGTTTCAGTAGCCTTCACTCTTCTTTGAGCAGTGTATACTTCACTTTTGTAGCATTCTTTTATGCACACACATTGAGATAAAGTGTCATTCTCTTGCATGTATGAGATTTTGCACATGTTTGTGCTCTATGTACTCACACTCCATTATAAAGTGTCAGGGGGGTTTGATGTTTGCCTTTGTTTGCCATCTACTTTTGTCATGTGAGCGTTCCTCCAATTGTATGTGATGGAATGGGGACCTCAAATCCAACTACACATGCAACATGGTCATTACTCACATGATCAAATTATGAGAGAGAGTATGAATTACTCAATCTAAAATTTGTGGTGATGCAACCTATTGCCTCCTATGTAGATGGGGTGTTTAATTGCTCTTAGATTGGAGAGCCAACAACCATAAGACCGATTCTACAATGGAGGATTTTCAAAAGCCATAAAGATAAACAAACTGAAATTGAACTAAATGAATGCAATTTAATCTAAGAGCTTTAAAAGAGATATGATATTAAACTAAAATAGCTTTGAAAGAAACATGAAATGCAAATTACTCTAAGAACTTGAAAGTAGAAATAATATTAAGCTATGAAAAATTAAGCAAATTAATTCTAAAATGAGATGCAATATTAAGCTAAAATGAGAAAATTATACTAATGCAATAAAAAGCTTGGAATTAATGAAATTGAGACACAAAAATACTATAGTTTAGTTGCTCTCAACAATTGCCTTCTTGAATGAAGAAAAGAGGTCCATTAAATAGAAAATCCCGGGAAGAGAATGAAGGGGTTCTTGATTTGAAACTCCTGACTCTTCATTCCCATTTGAGACAAAAAGACAAGAATTACTTAATTAAAAGAATGGAAAATGCCACACAGGGTGACCTTTTGAATATTATGAATTGTTAATTAAAAAATGAGTGTCCATTCAAATAACAAGCAATTATTAATTCCTTTTCATGTATATTAGCCAAATGAGGTGGGTTTAATTTAATTCCAAGTACTTAGGACTTTAGGATTAAATTAATTTATCATAGGGGTAATTTAGCTAATAAAAGTCAAAGACTTTAGGAATTAATTTTAATATTTGATTAATGCAATTAGGGTTTTTGCAATTGACATCAAGTCAAAATAAAGTAAGGTAGGAGAGAGAAAATTGCCTAGTAAAATAGGACTTTGAAGATGTAAAATTGAAGAAATGCACCAAAATTGATTGAAATTATTAGGTGCCAATTTTAGGGTATTACGTTTGCCCCTCTTTGAGTTGATGTGCGAACAATGCGTTGATTCAAAGAATAGTCTGAAGTGACAGATGATAAGAAATTCAAAAGTCTAGGTTAGGTTGCCAAGACACCGAATAGATCAAAGCATGATATTCCAAAGTCCAAGTTAGATTGCGAAGACAACGGTCTTGAGAGAAGACAAGAATCAGGGTTAGGTTGCCCCAATGCCCAGAATGAGATTCAAATGCAAACTTAGGACTTTCTCCAGAATCAGGGTTAGATTGTCCCATTACGAAGCTTAGCCCTTCAAGACCCAGGTTAGATTGCCCAGATAATGGTCTAAAAGAGATTTCAAGAGCCATCTTCAGAATGAAGCTTGACTCCCAGGAATTAGGGTTAGATTGCCCCAATACCTAAAAGATTTCGAGAACCATATCTAGAACGAAGCTTGATCCTCGAGGATATGAGTTAGATTTCTCAGATACCTAAAAGATGGGTGATAAGATAATAAGATGTGAGGCACCGAGATGCCCCTAGCAATGAGAACCGATGATTCAGATCAGACTGATTCAAGAATTGATTCAACAAGATTCAAATGATGCAATCATCCTACCCCCTCAGGAGAAAAATTGAAAGATGACATAGAAGGACGATTGAAAACAAGAGGTTGCAGAGTAGAAGCAATCAGACTAGATTTGAGAAGCTATAGAAGCAAATTTTGAAGTGGTTGGGAGGTCCTACTGACCAAATTTGACCATGGTTGACCATGGTTGACTAGATTTGACTAGAGTTGACTTTGATGAAAAGAGAAAAGATCTTGAGAACATGATGCAAAGATGAGGGTCTAGCAGGAAGATGATGCCAGAAGGCTGACTGCACAAGTGTCCGATCCCAAAGGGTCCCATAATTTAAAATGCAATTTCGAGCTATCTAGAGATGTTAGATTTCAATTTTGATCTCAAAAATTGTGCAATCATGATGAAACCAGGATGAAAGATGAGAACCTTCGATGAAGAGATCTAGAATACAATCAAGAGAGTACAAAACACAGTCTCAATGCAAGCCTAGAATGAAAATACAAGCCTAAGCTAAATGAAAACCCTAGGACTTGGTTGTTGGACTCATCGTATTTATCATCATCGAGTTCTTTTAGGCATGTGACATTCACAAGATGTCATACAACCTTCACTGACATTGCAATCATGAGAATATGAATATGACATAAGTCTTAGATTTTTCGGAATGAGATGTAAGCATTAAGGCACAAAAAGCCATAATGACCTGAACACCTATTCCTTTTGATTTAGCAAGGTAACATAAGCATCAAAGCACAATTGCTAGAATGACCTGAATGCTGCTTGTGAACAAACATGCCAGACATGTGAGAGTTCCTTCTTTCACCAAAGAGTGCTCGCAGTGACCCTTACGTTCACTTAGCAGGACAAGCGTTAGCAATTTCACTTGTAGCAGAAAGAAGTCACTCAAAATAGACAAGGAGAAGAACCAACCTCACCAAAGTGTCCATATAAAAGGATTCAAGGTATGCATGGCCATCCAATACGAGATGAAGGATCTTACAGACGGACACCCCTCTTAGATAGATTCTTTGGATCATTGGAACTAAACCAACAAATAGAAAGCAAAGGAAAGATCATGCCCCCAGTCTTCACATTTCTCAGTCAAGAAAGACATCTTAGATTCACTCGAGGAGAAATGATAAAGCAAAAAAAAAAACAAGAAAAGGAAAAGCACAACAAGCTTCAGAGGAACACAAGATCAGTTTTTAGTTTCAGTTTACATTTGTGTTTAAGCAGATTGAAGTCAAATCGAAAGAAAACAACATTCAAAGTCTTGATGGGATAGCGACAGTAGGCAGACACAGTGAGAACCACTGGTGACTGATGTAAGGAAGAGATCCCAAAAGAGAGAGGTTCGAATGAGATCCAAGTATCAGTAGACAGACATAGTGAGAACCACTGGTGAATGATACACAAGAGATTCTCAAGAAGAGAAATCTCAAAAGTAGTTAGGCATCAGCAGGCAGACGCAGCTGGAACCGCTGGTGACCGATGCATGAACAAAACTTCTGAAAGTGATAGGACAATGCCCCCTAGACCAGGAAGATACTCCCAAGTGTAAACCAATTCCAATCCAGGAAGATTTGAGGAAAATCTCGAAGATAATTGAAGGCAAGAGCATGAGCTGGCAAACTAAAGCAGGAAATGAGCTAAAAGTAGGAGACAAACTAAAGCAGGGAAGCGGGAAAGCAAACTAAAGCAGGAAACTAAAAGCCAAGTGATGCTGAGATGAGATATAGCTTCAGGAAACAAGAGGTGCCTATTTACCAGGTTTTCACCATCTTGGTAGAGATTCTTTTTTTTCTACCATGACACTTGTTTACCAGGTTTTCATCAATGGCACATTTTCTTCTTTTTCATTTTTTTTTGTACTTTTCTTTGTTTTAATTTTTTTGTATTTTTGAATATCTCATTTTTTTGTATTTTTGATCTTTTCACCTATTTTTGTATTTTTTGTATTTTGTATTTTTTTATTATTATCAAGGTGCTTGTTTACCAGGTTTTCACCAAGATAATAGATACATCAAGTGCCTCTTTACTAGGTTTTCACTAAGATGATCATTTTTTCAGGACATTTTGCAATGTTTTAGGATTTTTGCAATATATCATTTTTTTGAATTTTTTCAGGATCAATAAATATGTACATGAGCATACCGAGAATGTCTCAACTGTAGAACTTCTTCATATGAAGAGCATTGATAGGCACTTTGAGTTTCTCTCCTTCAGTGGTGGAGAGTCGATAAGCGCAAGACCCAAATGCTGTAGTAATGACATATAAACCAAGTCAGTTTGGTTCAAATTTCCCTTTCTAGACTTGTTGCTGCTGATTTTTGGGGTTCTCTCTCAGGATGAGATCACCCACTTGGAATTCCCTTTGTCTGACTTTCTTATTATAAGCTTTAGACATCCTCTTTTGGTATGCTCTTAGATGATCGAACGCCACCTTCTGACATTCATCAAGTAACTCAAGCTCTTGAAGTCGAGATATTCTATTATCTTCATCAGTGATGAGGCCCTTCAGAGAGATTCACAATGTCAGAATATCGACCTCAATAGGTAATACTACCTCTACTCCATAAACCAAGGCAAAAGGAGTGGCCCCCGTTGGTGTTCAGATACTTGTTCTGTAAGCCCACAAAGCCGGATTAATCTGGAGATGCCAATCTCTACCAGATTTATGAACTGTTAGGTGCAAGATTTTCAGAATTGTCTTATTAGAAGCCTCTGCTTGTCCATTACCCTGAGGATAATAGATGGATGACCAATGCTGAATAATTTTAAATTTAGTGCATAAGTCTGTCAGGTCCTTATTTTTGAATTGTCCCCCATTGTCAGTGATAATAGATGAGGGTATGCCATATCTGCAAATGATATAGTTCAGTATGAACATAAAAATGGTCTTGCCGTCAACTACAGTGAGAGGCACTACCTCAACCCACTTGGTAAAGTGATCAGTAGCTGTAATGTTAAACTTGTGCCCTCTTGAAGATGAAGGATGTATCTGATCGACCAAGTCGAAGGCCCATTGTTGAAATGGCTAGAAATTGATGAGAGGACTAAGTTCATGAGCAGGAGCATGAATCAGGTTCCCATGAAATTAGCATTGCTTGCAAGTCTTAGCATAGTGAACAACTTCTTTTTCCATGTCTGGCCAGTAATAACCAGCTCTAATAAGTTTTTGAGCTAACATCAGACCACTAGAATGAGACCCACTGATACCTTCATGTACCTCATCTAGCGCACATTCAGGCTCATCAGGTTCTAAGCATCTAAGGAGAGTACTATCTAGACCCCGTCTATACAAGTCATTTGCTATGAGGACATACTGTGAAGCAGTACGAATAAGGTGACATTTTTCATTCTAGGTATAGGTGTCTAGAATGATCTGGTCATGAAGGTAGGAAAAGATATGGTGGCAGCGGGATGAATCATGTCCAATGACTAAATAGATCATCCTGGATTCAAGAATATCATAGGTAGGGTAGTGTAATGCCTCCGCCAGGAACTCATGTCTGAAGTCATTTTCTGGCATTTGTAACATTGAAGCAAGAGTGGCCATTGCATCAGCTTCTTTATTGTCTGCCCTTGGAATCTACTGGAAAGAAATGTGTGCAAAGTATTGTTTGAGATCATCCACCATCCTTTTGTAAGGTATTAGTTTGTCATCTTTAGTTTGGTAGACATCGTTGACTTGATTGATGATTAAATGTGAGTCTCCAAAGACCTTGAGCTCATCCACATGCCATTCAAGGGCCATCTTCATTCCATTAATGAGAGCTTCATATTCAACTATGTTGTTTGTGTAGGGAAACAACATTTTATATGCTTTTGGCAATGAGTATATTTGAGGTGTAACAAACAAAATGCCTACATCGGATCCTTGTTGAGTGAATGATCCATCAAAGAACATGCTCCAAGATTGATGTGTGAGGAGCATGATGGATTCATCTAGGAATTCAATACTCAAAGGTTGATGATCTTTCAAAGGAGCTTCTACCAGCTGATCAACAATTTCTTGTCCCTTAATAGCTTTTCTTTTCACATTCTCAATGTCAAATTCACTAAGTATCATTACCCATTTTGCTAATCTACTTGTGAGGGCAGCCTTGCTCAACAAGTACTTTAGTGGATCTATTTTTGTAATAAGCCTCGTGGTATGAGCTAGCATATAATGCCACACCTTTTGAGAAGCAAATACCACTACTAAACAAGCCTTCTCAATGACAGAGTAATTCATTTCATAGGCAACCAATGTTCTGTTGATATAGTATATGGCTCTCTCTTTATTGTTCTGATCTTCTTGAGCTAGGAGAGCACCCAAGGATGTCTTTTTTGCTGAGATGTATAGTATAAGTGGCTTCCCATTAATAAGAGGCATCATTATAGGTGGATTAGCAAGATACTATTTTATTTGAGTAAGTCCCTTGTCACATTCCTCATTCCATTCATCGGTCACATTCTTATGCAAAGTTTTAGTAAATGGTTGTGACTTGTTAGCCAACTGTGAAATAAAATGCCAGATAGATTTTATCCTTCCTTGTAATCCTCTCATTTGACTGATATTATTGGGTGGAGGCATGTCCATAATAGCTTTCACCTTTTCAGGATCAACTTCTATGCCTTTAGCTAAAATGATATAACCCAAGAGTTTCCCAAAAGTAACACCAAAAGCACATTTCTTTGGATTAAGCCTGGGACTGAATTGTTCCATGTGATCAAGGATGGGACCCAAGTCTGTGAGGTGAGTTCTTCACTACATGATTTTAGCTAAAGTATCATCCACGTAATCCTCCATCATTTTATGCATCATATCATGGAAGATAGTAGTAACAGCTCTCTGGTATGTTGCTCTAGCATTCTTAAGCCCAAAAGACATGACATTCCAGCAAAAGGTGCCCCAGGCACATGTAAAAGTGGTCTTTTCTTGATCTTCTAGCGTAATTTTTATTTGATTATAGCTAGAAAAGCCATCCATCAAGGAATACATCTCATATCCTGCTGTCATGTCAACTATCATATCAATATTAGGCAGTGGGAAGTCATCTTTTGGACATGCCTTATTTAGATCTCTAAAATCTATACACACACGAATGGATTTATCATGTTTAGTGACTGGAACAATGTTCGAAATCCATTCTGCATAATCAATATTTCTTATGAAACCAGCCTTAAGAAGCTTTTCTAGCTCTGCTTTAACCAAAAGCGCTATGTGTGGATGCATCTTTTGCCACTTCTGTTTAACAGGTTTGATACTTGGTGTAATGGACAAATGATGCATGATTAGATTGGGGTCTAATCTAGGCATGTTAGAGTAGGTCCATGCAAAGTTTATTTTCTTGCTCTGAAAGAAGCTCGTGAACTCTTCTTTTTCTTCAACAGACAATGATTGTGCTAGATGAATAATTTGTGGAGTAGCCTCCATACCCAAATTGACTGGCTATGTCATCTCAATCAATACTGATGACCTCTCTTGAAAGTGGCTCGGAAGTGTATCAAGTATCTCATCCTTGGGTGCCTCAGAGAGGTTTTCACCCTCGAACATGTCTTTTATTTTTACTATTTTTGGCTTTGATACTGCCACAAAGTGTTTTCACCATTAGAGCATCTATTTTTTCTTCTTTTAATTTTTTGACTGAGATACTTGATATCCGCCTCTATCATGTTGACACTGCTTTCACTGGTGGAGGATATCACAGGTTCAATAGCATGGAGGTAACAGGCTAGATCATAATCATTCTGGAACATTAGGACTTCATTGGATTCGGAAGGGGAGTTCCAATTTATCAGATGAGGATGATGGAGTGAAAGGGAAGTAGTGACTGGTTCAACTGCGTTCACGGTATAACCCTCAAAAGCACTGATGAGCAAGTCAAGACCTAGAGCGATCTCATCCAAAGGAACATTCGAATCCCTAAAAGACCTTGTGTCAGAAGTAGAGGACATGTTGACATTAGTGGTGCCTAATTCATGCAACCTAGCGCTAGAACCTTCACCTACTTCAAGGAGTCTTTCGTACATGTGAACAGTATCTATGTCTACATCATAAGTAGCATTAGACAAAGAGTTGAACTCATATTCATGTGAGTTAGTACTTGATATGGGAATTTCATTAGCAACATCATCAAACTCATTATTATCCCTTGTGCCATTAATAGCTTGCTAAAGTTGTTCTTGTTCAAAGTACTTTTGAAAATGAGGTGGCCTATATCGTTCACCTTAAAAATTGGGATCATCATTTAGTGTTGCTTTCCATTCCTCATATGTGAATTGGTATACTGAAGAAGTTTTATCAGAATCATTATCAGTATCAGTATCTATCTCTACCATATGAACAGGTATGATAGGCTCATAAGGTTCGACAAAGAGTGTTGCAAGATCTGGAGGAATAGGATATGGAAATGTATCTTCATTAGAGATGTCCTCTAGATTCACTTCTAGAGTGGCATCTTCAATTTCTTGTTCAGGTTCAGGTTCAAGTTTAGGCTCAAGAGCTGACACAAATTTCTTGGTCCCCAAATGAAAGGGAGTCTTTTTAAAGCCTAAGCCACTAGTATCTTTTGTGCAGTGGCCTATAGCTTCAATGGGTTTTAGTAAGCCATTATCATTTTTCCCTATAGGACCACTCCCCTTATAACCAAAGCACTTCATGATCTTGAAGGCCTCATTGTATGGTTCTTGGTCTAAATCTAGAGAT
Source organism: Chamaecyparis obtusa (assembly GCA_027943335.1). Lineage (NCBI taxonomy): Eukaryota > Viridiplantae > Streptophyta > Pinopsida > Cupressales > Cupressaceae > Chamaecyparis > Chamaecyparis obtusa. The sequence goes on along the minus strand of BSBK01004010.1, from coordinate 1,297,896 downwards.
GGAGTGGTTGTTTCAATTGTTTCTTTTCCTTTATAGATCCATGCTCTGATAGCTCTCTCTTCATCCTCATCTTCTAAAGGTGTAGAGGCTCTTACAAAGGCACCATCATAAACTATTTGAGGGGGAGCATTAGCAAGTTTTTTGTCTTCAGAAGGTCTCCCATAAGAGCGTGGAGACAGAGGTAGAGAAGCCAGTGATAGCACAGGTTCCATTCGGTATTCTCCCATACCTGTATCCTTAAGTCTCAAAGTTTGTTCCATTTCTTTCAGCTTAGCATCATAAAACTTAGTGGATTCTCTATTTTCTGGAACAAAGCTATCTGCGGTTTGTGCAAGAGTGTTGCAAGAGAAATTGGTATTTGTAGGTATAGTGACTTCCACTCCATGGAATGGGAACTTAATGCATTGATGATACGTGGATGGAACAACCTGCATCTCATGAATCTAAGGCCTACCCAACAAGATATTGTAGGCAAAAGGAATATTGAGCACTTGGAAAGTAACATCTCTCTCAATGGGACCTACATGGATAGGTAGCATGACTAAGCCTTGGGACTTGCGTTCTTCCTCATCATAAGCTTTGATGGTAATATTTTTGTGAGGGTCTATACAATTCTCATCATAACCTAGCTGAGTGAGCAGTTTAGCAAAATAGATATTAAGACCAGCACCATTGTCTATGAGCACTTGGTGGACATGCTTAGGACCTATCATGACCTCTATATGCAAGGGTGCATTATGCGGGTGACTCAAAGAGTGATCATCTTCTTTAGAGAAAGATAGATAGTGAGGTGAAGTCAAATGACCCACCATAGATTGGAACCGGTTGAGATTGAGATCCTTGGGAACATTTGCCTCAGCAAGGGCCTTATCCAAAATCTTCCTGTGAGCAGGTGAGATCTTCAACAACTCAAAAATGGTAATCTGAGCATTGGTTCGCTAGAGTTGATCTAAGATGCTATAACTAGACGAGCTAGCTGTAGGAATAGATTTCATGTTTTTTTTGGTGGGGCCAAAAATAGTCTTATCTACAATTTGCTTCAGAGCAGATGTGGGAGCATCAGGTCTCTTATTTGTAGCTTGCTTAGGAGTAGACATGGAAGCATTAGAACCTTTCAAAACAACTCTCCCTTGTGATCGAGTGACAACATTAGCACAGTCTTGAGATTGTTCAGATTCAGACGAATGGGGTGTAGAGCTACGCAAGATAAAAGGAGTCTTAGATTTGGGAGCATCACCGCTCCCTTTAGAAGTAATCATGTCACAATACTATATCTCAACAGGTTCGATCATACCAATAACATTGTCATTATTAGTGTACATGTAATTAACTTTAGCATTGGTATTCTTGGCGTTTAAAGGCTCACCATTCTCATGAGGAGGGAATGGATCCTTAAAAGCTTGGTGATCTGAATTCTTATTATGGTTCTCCATAAGGATGTCACCATTTTCAATGAGATCTTGAAATTTATGCTTCAGTTGGAGACAAGTAGAAGTCTTATGACCAATGTTCTGGTGATAGTCATAGTAAGCATTATCATTCCACCAATGAGGTCTTGGTTGTGGGTCATAAGTATGATTTTCTAAAGGAGTAAGAACTTGACCCTCTATAAGAGTTTTATTGAGCACATCAAGAGGCTCTCCCAAAGAGGTGAAATCATGCTTGGGTCGAGAGGCCCAAGGTTTGTTCCTAGCAAATCGTGAAGTTTGCTGATTATCCGTTGTGGTCTTTTTGATAGCCTTAGCCGCTTGTATACTGGAAGTAAGATTAAAAGTAGGCTTTGAAGGCTTCACAGTAACATTATCCACTACTCCATCATTTACTACATCTCTATTCTTATTGGTAGTCTTTCCTTTATCCTTGCTTGTGGAGAATCCTTGTTTATTTTCCTTATTCAAAGTTAATTGTCCCTTCTTGATCATAAAGGCCTCTATCCGCACTACTTGTTTGATCATACTATCAAAAGTAAGAGGACCTTGCAATTGCACTTGGTATCTGAAGTCTGGGACAAGATTATCCAAGAAGATGTCGAGTCTCTCAGACTATGGTAGTTTGTGAGGACACCTCATACATAATTGTCTCCACCTTTGGAGGAATGTTAGGAAAGATTCTCCTTGTCACTATTTTAAGTTGTAAAGATCCTGGATGTTGACCGGATGCTGAATATTATGTGAGTAGTGCTGGAGAAAAAGATTAGCCATTTCATCAAAAGTTTTAATACCATTAGGCAATCTAGAGAACCATTCCATAGCTGGTCCACCCAAACTACAAGGAAACAAGCACATAAGATATGTTTGATGGTGCATGAATTCCATGGACAATGCGCCAAACTCCCTCAAGTGATCTTGGGGATTGGTTGTGCCTAAGTATTTGTCATATTTAGGGAGTTCTACACCTCTGGGAAAAGGTGGCATATGAAGACTTCTGTCAAAAGGGAAAGGACAAATAATTTCCATCGTAAATTATTGAGTGGGTTCATCCTTATTCCTCGCAAGTTGACTAATCTGATCTTGCATTTCTCGAACCATCTTTTGCAACTTTGAGGTCTCAGTTTCTTCTTCCTTAGCTATGAGTGTTTCAACTTGATAGTCTCGGGGTAACTTGGCCCCTTGTTTAGCTAACTCAAGGAAGTACTTTTCTTTCTCCTCTAGGAGAAGGATCTCCATCATTTTAATAAGACCCTTATTAGCTTTGGCAGTGTCTATATCCTGTTGAGTTATCACTTCATTTTCAATCCTAAGGATCTCATAAATACTCTGAATCTGATCTTGTTACTGATCATCTTGGTTTTGATTGAATGGAGGAGAATGATAGAAATAGGCAGGTTGTCGATCACCTTGAGGTTTTCTTTGAGATTGATCATCATTGTGGGACTGATTTTGGTCATGTTGAGATTAACCATGAGGTTTCTCATTTCAAGGTTGAGCATGATGTGGGTCATTAGAGGATTGACCATGATATTGATTGTTGTGAGATTGATCAAAGGTTTGACTATACTTTCCCGGTTGGAAGTCAAACGGATCTCCCATCTTGTTGTAGGCTTGTGTAGTGCACAAATTCTTAGTGAAATGATATGTCCAGTGCTGAAAGGGTGCAGCCACAATAACCTTTGGTGAATGAACAAGATCAAAAGATTTAACAAATTCAGGTGAGAAGATATCTTCAATAGTATCACTAGGTTCAATGATAGAACTATTCTCAGTATGATCAACATGTACAATAATAGGATTAGTCTGAGGAAGAGGTCTTCCAAAGTTGTGAAATAATGAGTTCTCTTGGAAGAATGAGTTGTCTTGGTCTTAAAATGAGAAACTAGGTTGCACTTCAAACAATGGATTAAAACACTCTTGAAACACCAGAGGTGATGGTTGAGATGGACTATCTTTCAAAGTATTCAATGAGGAAATTGAGGATATCTCACAAAGTTCAGATTTCACAACAAATTCAGGAGGATCTATTTCTTGATTAGGAGGTTCGCTTCTACCTTGATCAGGATTTTGAATGGGATAAGTCTTGCCACTTCTAGTCATGATAGTCATAGATGAAGATGAAATGAGAGAGGACTCAGGATAAAGCTAGACTCGGTCTCTAAGAACAATGCAAAGGAGATAAAGGCTAGAACAGCCAAGATGCAAGATGGACCTAGTACGAATCGTTAAAAGAGGTGGCTAGAATAGCTGAGACAAGACTATCGCAACATGAGATACAAAAGGCATAAAGAGATAAGGTAAACCAACAAGAGATGACATGAGTCAAAGCAAAGATTGATCGATTCCTAACTCAAAACAACCAGTTTCTGATAGTGAACGATAGGAAAGTAGAAAAATAGACCTAAGACAAAAAGCAGATCAGATAAAAAGTCAAACAGTCAATGGCAAATAGGTCTCTATTTTTGCAAACTGGGCTATAGTCTCACGTGAGAGAGCACCAGGCCATGCAAGAGAACACCAAACTTCACGTGAGAGAACAAAGTCTCACGCGAGAAAGTGCTCTGAAGTGTGAAACTTCACGTAGGAAAAGTGTGAAATATGACAATCTGACATAGTTTTCAAGGTTAAAGTTGAATTTTGAGGTACAGCTTGAATTGATGTCTAACAAAAAATCTAGTTTCCTAACAAGTTTGAAGAATAGTTTAAGCAACAATCTCATTTTAGGATTTCAAGCATTCGTTTAAAGACACAAAGGTTCAAATCAAGTAGTTGTGATACAAGAAGCAGTCATTAATAGACCTATCAAGGACAAAGCAACTTGATAGCATTAAGGGAGTCTTTGTTTGATAATGATTGGACAATGTTTAAGAATCGATAACAAACACATAGCTTAGTCCTACAAAAAAATGGTGAGAAGCCAAAACCTTTGCCCCATTGCTTATGCGCATACGTGCACCTCACACAACCATGTCACCCCTTAGAGGGCACCTGTGTTTTTGTTGTTTCCAAGGACTCAATGGTGTACGTTCAAAGGTTACCCTTGTAGTAGGGGCCAGTGTTGCAACCACCTTCAAGTGTCCAGGTGTATGCCTATGATGGGAATCTATGGGAGAGATTCTTCCCCCTCCTTGCGCAAAGATTATGACTACTTTTGGAGGTAAACTAGGTAGGCCACTAGCTAGGGAAAGTTTTTAATAGGCTTCCATTCACGCTAACCTTTGGTGCCCCTGATATAGGGTTGAGGCCTCACAGCCACACCAACACCTGAAAGTCATACACCCCCACAAGTAGGGCTAGGAGCAGTGCTACTTAGTATAACAGATGAAGCCTTCTCAAGATGATAGTCAAAGTCTTGAGAAGGAAGCTAACATGGTTTTGGAGTCTTTAGCCTCAATAAAATGTTCTTTATTAGAGTGAGGTGGAATCACCGGTGAAAGGTGCATACTCACTTGGGTCGTTCCCAAAGGTTCAACTTCTGACAAGCCCTCTAAAGGTGACACTGGACTTGGTTTAGATTTGGGGGTCAAATTTTTTGGTTCTCCCAAAGGGAGAAGAGCATACTTCTCTATCCAGTTTCCTCACCCAAACACATCAAGAAGATTCATCACCGAGTTAGCTTCACTCCACCACAACTACAAGCTTTTGGGTTTCTGTTTCTCTCAAAGAGAGAAGAGCATAATCCCCTGGCTAATAGAAGCGTAAAGATTCACTACCTTTCTCCACTTCCCCAATAATTTTTCATTTTAGTAAGATCATTAGGATTTCGGGTTCATTCATGGTCATCACCTCCATGTAATGAAGAGCCAAATTCCCTACTCACTATCAAAATCTTCAAGAAATTTTAACGGAGCCCTATTTAGACTATGTGAATGAAAGCAAGAAACAAATACAACATTTTAGCAAGTCTTCAACTATCGTCCTACAATCAAACCATTAGCATGTTTTAAGTTCTTCGACAAACATCCTACAAAAAACTGTTACGCTGTGAAAATAGAAAAGAAATAATAAACAACAATAAATAGGAAACTGTCAGAAAACTAAAATAGGAAAGACATAAACTAAAATTTTTAAACCACTGTATCCAAATCTTGCGCGAGGAAGTAGTCCACAATGCGCGAGAAAGTACAGGGTGTCATGTGATGATGAAAAATCTTGCAGGAGAGAGTGCTATAGGGAGCGAAACTTCACATGGGATGCTCTGGATTCTCGCATGAGAATCCATATACAAATAGTATAGACGCAGAGCATAGCTTAAATTCCCGTCAGAAAAAAAATGAGAATGAGGCCAGAAATTAGATTTTTTGCCCCATGGTGGGCGCCAAAATGTATGTGATGGAATGGGGACCTCAAATCCAACTACACATGCAACATGGTCATTACTCACATGATCAAATTATGAGAGAGAGTATGAATTACTCAATCTAAAATTCATGGTGATGTGACCTATTGCCTCCTATGTAGACGGGGTGTTTAATTGCTCTTAGATTGGAGAGCCAACAACCATAAGACCGATTCTACAATGGAGGATTTTCAAAAGCCGTAAAGATAAACAAACTAAAATTGAACTAAATGAATGCAATTTAATCTAAGAGGTTTAAAAGAGATATGATATTAATCTAAAATAGCTTTGAAAGAAACATGAAATGCAAATTACTCTAAGAACTTGAAAGTAGAAATGATATTAAGCTATGAACAATTAAGCAAATTAATTCTAAAATGAGATGCAATATTAAGCTAAAATGAGAAAATTATACTAATGCAATAAAAAGCTTGGAATTAATGAAATTGAGACACAAAAATACTATAGTTTAGTTTCTCTCAACAATTGCCTTCTTGAATGAAGGAAAGAGGTCCATTAAATAGAAAATCTCGGGAAGAGAATGAAGGGGTTCTTGATTTGAAACTCTTGACTCTTCGTTCCCATTTGAGACAAAAAGACAAGAATTACTTAATTAAAAGAATGGAAAATGCCACACAGGGTGACCTTTTGAATATTATGAATTGTTAATTAAAAAATGAGTGTCCATTCAAATAACAAGCAATTATTAATTTCTTTTCATGTATATTAGCCAAATGAGGTGGGTTTAATTTAATTCCAAGTACTTAGGACTTTAGGATTAAATTAATTTATCATAGGGGTAATTTAGCTAATAAAAGTTGAAGACTTTAGGAATTAATTTTAATATTTGATTAATGCAATTAGGGTTTTTGCAATTGACATCAAGTCAAAATAAAGTAAGGTAGGAGAGAGAAAATTGCCTAGTAAAATAGGACTTTGAAGATGTAAAATTGAAGAAATGCACCAAAATTGATTGAAATTATTAGGTTCCAATTTTAGGGTATTACACCAATGACATTAGCCTTAGGTATCTTTATTTATGTTTGTACTAACTCTGCACCTTCGATGTTTCAGATTCATCTTCATCATGTAGTTCATATTGGATGATCTTTTCAGTGTACCTATCATTACTCCCTTGTTAGCATTATGGGGGGGGTTTCTACTGTTGGTTCTATTGCTTCCTTTATTCAATAGTGTGAGCTATGTATTTAGTATTTGATTCTATGTACTAGGCAGATGCAGTGGTTGGGTACCTATGCATTCTGGTGAGATGGATCATTTACCATATGAAAACTCTTTTATTTCCTATTTTTTTGGATGCACTCTTCCATCTTTGATTGATCAGCTCTTCAGACTTTTGGTGTTTTTATGCCATATGTATTTTCAAGTTTAGGTGTTTTCCTTTGTTTGCCTCCTAATTCGAGTAGTGTCATTTGATGCCACTTGTGCAGATTACATAATCTATATCTTCGACTTCAATTGTTTTCCTTTGTTTGCCTCTTGATTTGAGTAGTGTCATTTGAGGGAACTCATGCAGATTATAGTCTTCTCTACCTAGTCATATTTTAGTGGAGGATCTTCAGATCATTAGTTACTTCTTGATAGAGTTTGTAGCTTCTTGCTTCATTGATGTTCTACATGTTCATCCTTGCTCCTATTTTTTGGAACATTCCTAGTTTTTGAAGGCATCTTCAGTCCTTCAAACTAGTCTTTGTCTCTTTTTGGAGTAGAGTTTTCCCATGTGGTTTTCTTTATTTCTTTGCTTTATAGAGACTCTCTTTTGTATTTAGGTACCTAATCAGGCTTTTATTACCGGGACCCATTTGCTTTCAGTAGTTCTTTCTAGGTTTTTAGCTTCTCCCAAAGTTCATCTTAAGGGAGGGGGGTGTTAGAGTAATAAAGTGTTTACTAATTAATTAAATCATGTTTTATTTAATTACTAAGTCACTTATTATATCTTTCTACTTAAGCTAAACTTTAGGTATATAATAATTAATTATTTTATTAATTATTATTGTGCAACCTAGGTTTTACCTTTTAAGTTTTTTGATCTCCTTTTATAAGGATTGATCTCCTTTGTTTTCATAACAGATTGTAATAGATTATTCATTATTGAAATTACAACTTTTGTTTTTGCACATCAAGAATAGTCTCTCCTCTCTTGTGGATCAATGCGTTCAGGCCTCCGTAACTTCTTGCTTCTTCTCTCTTTCTATGATAGGTGTTTACATGCAGGTGTTCTTGGGAGCTATGGGTTGTTTTCTCATCAATTCAAATAGGTAGATTATATAGATCATGTTGACATCTTTTCCCATAAGGTTAGCAAGAAAGATCCTTCCTCTCTCCTTATATCCCTAGCTTAGGTTCGGGAGTTTAACTTTGTCCTCATAGGCAGATCAATTTATTTTTCTATAGGCAATGATAGATTGGTGTGGTGTCCATCCAAAGATGGTTTATATTTCATTAAAGATGGTTATATAGCTATTCAACACATGGAAAATCAGAATAATGCACATCAAGTGTTTCTGTTTTGTTGGAACAAATCAGTCCTTCCTAAAGTAGGGGTTTTCTCCTAGTTTTCTCTTCAAAAAAGAATCCTTACTAGTGATAGATTGGTTAGGTTGTAAATAGCCCTTCCCTTCAATTGTATTCTTTGTGGAAATTGGTTGGAATTTGTGGATCATCTTTTTATTCAGTGTAACTTTTCTTATCAGTGTTGGTCTTTTGTCATGAACAAGTTGTTTGTCTCTTTCCCCCTGTCGGCATCTTTACGGGAATATTTCAAGCTTGGCCCACATTGTTTACTAATTCTTTATTTGCATACCTATGGAAAATTATTCCCTCCATTGTCATTTGGTCAATTTTGTGGGAGCCTAATAAAATAATTTTTAGGAAATTCCCCTCTGATCTATCCTTGGTTTATATCAACATTGAGAAACACATTTTTGAACAAGTCAATAATTTTTGTCTTTTCTCATTTTAACCCAAACTTTATCTTTTCTTCTTGGGATAGTCAAGTGATCTCATCTTGGAAGCTTTTAAATTTCCCCTCTTCTCCTATTTTTCCCTGTATTAGGAAAGTCCCTATTATTAGGTCACCCATTAAATGGCAACCCCTTGATTCTCCTTTTGTTAAGTTGAACTTTGATGACTCCTCAAGGGGTAACCCAGGTGACTCAGGTATAGGAATTTTCCTAAGAAATCATTTGGGAAAATTCTTAGCCTTAACTATCCCTCCAGCTACCAAAAACATGATAGAGGAAATTGCTCTATTAGAAGGTTTAGTACTTGCTAAAAAACTATTGATACCTTGTCTTTATATAAAAGGTGATTCTTCCACCATCACCAATGCTTGTATAAATAGGAAAATTGATAGTTGGCATCTAAAGTATATACTTGAGCAGGTTTGGAGTTTTATAGATTCTTTTAAAAAAAATATTATTTCACATACCTATAGAGAGGGTATTTCCCTTGCTGATTGTCTAGATAATTTGGGTTGTGATAAGATACATCTGGATACATGTGTATCAGAATGCTCTTTGGAAAATTTTCCAGCTATTCTTTTAATTATTCATAACGAATCAACTTAACTTTTTATTATCATTATGCTGTATGTTTGCTTATTTATGTATGTTATTATGCTAAGGAATAAAAATGGTTTTTTCTTCACAAACATAAGTTCATATATCGATGAATGCTTCATTGGTTGATGGATATGTTTCATTAAAGGATGGGGATTGATACAAATACATAGTTATGGCTTGGGAAGAATTGCCATATTATTCCTAACATATTAATATATATATTGGCTTTAACATATCTATTTATTTTTAATTTCTCTTAGTCCGTGCTTTCTGTATTCTTCTTTTAAATTTTTTCTACTCTTGGTTAACCTTGAAAAGTGTTTATTGTTAATGGTCATGATTGTTGTATCACATGTTTTTTGTCAGTTGATATTCCGACTCGTGTGTGGGTTATTTCGTCTCTTTTTTTCCATTATGTTATTTTCTCATTTTATGTTTGATTTGCTACTCCATCTATTTCTTCCAAGTGTTTGGGTGATCTATTCGTGGTAACTTATGTGTAGTTATATGGTTTCATACTTCTCATTGAATGTGGTATTTTTTCACTCATTTTTTTCTATCCTTTTCGATTTTGATTGTTCATCTATCTGTTATAGAATGTGTTGCCATCATATCTTAGTGATTCCATTAAGATGACCTCATTTCAGTTTGGTATGTTCATTGTGGGATGTCACTTCTCATATTTTCTTTGCATCATATAGACTTAATTCTATTTATAGTCACCATTACTATTAACTTCATGTATTTTGTTTTTATTCCTTCTTCGATTTGCTTTTACTGTGATCTTCGATATATGTGGTTGGATTTTTTCTCAAGATGTTTGGGTAGTTGAGCACTCTAGTTGGTATTAGTACACATGTGGAGGTATCTTCGATATGTTACTCTTTGCATATGGATTATTATCCCCATAATTATAGGATATTTTTGGAAGTTGATAATTGGGAAAACCTATTTGTAGGTGTTATAAAGGATAAAATGCTAGCATCTATGTTTATCTATGAATGATCACATATCCATTGTGGCATTAAAAGGATTGTTGGCTTTGATGTCCTCTTTCCCTCTGGAAAATGTATAATATTGTTAGGGATTGACAGATCTGAACAATACAAGAATAAACTGTTATATGCAGAAACAAAAGAAGAAAACAATTTGAATATAGATAACACACAAATTTAACATGGTTCACCCAAACCCTAGGCTACATCCACCTACACAGTCATCCAACCTTTCTTATTATCCAACAAAATAGTATATCAACATTACAATGCATTATGCATCTCAACCGCTTATAACATGCATTTTAGGACAACCTCTAAAATTGACACATGATCAGTTGCCACAATATCAAAAAATATTCCCACTACATGATCAGTCACCACAATATCAACAAATATTCCCATCTCAAATTCTGTCAGTTTTTCTTTCTAATGGACTTGATCTTCTGCAGTCTCCCTTTCTTTTGGATTTGATTGTAAATCGTTATGTGAAGCCTAAATTACTCTATGATAATAAATTATATAAAGCTATCCAAAAGTATGATCTCTAGGGTGGTGCTTCCCTCATTGGTGGTTTGTTTCATCTTCATTCGATGATGAATAACTATGGGGTTTACATAGTACTTGAAAGCATAAAAAAGGCCCTAGAATGCCAATTCTTCAGACCCATGAAAGAATCATTGTAGTAATTTGGTGGTTTTTTAACCAAGGAGAGTGTGAATAGTATTCATTAGGTTGTTTTTGCATTATTAAATCTTTTGGAGTAGGAGTCTACTCCCTTTATTACTCAGCCTACTCCATCTACAACCCCTTCACAACTTGCCTCGAATTCTAATCGAACTATTCCTGATCTCAACCTACAGTTAGGTTCTGGTGAAGCTACAACATTTTTTATGGAGGATTGATTTTCTTGGCAGTTTTGCAAGACTTTTTTGAGTTTTTTGTTTTGCAGATCTTTAGATGGAGAGTGTGAATAGTATTCATCAGGTTATTTTTGCATTATTAAATCTTCTAGAGCAAGACTCTACTCCCTTTATTACTCAGCCTACTCCATCTATAGCCCCTTCACAACTTGCCTCAAATTCTAATCGAGCTATTCCTAATCTCAACCTACAGTTAGGTTCTGGTTAAGCTACAACATTTTTTATGGAGGACTGATTTTCTTGGTAGTTTTGCAGGACTTTTTTGAGTTTTTTGTTTTGCAGATCTTTAGATGTTCTGAGCAGGTTATATGGATCAATGTGTTGGTATAAAGTTATGTAGTCAAGGATGGTGGATCCAATGAAGGACAGTCCAAACCTTGCAGCCAAAATAATTACATAGCAGAATACTCAACACAATAGTCAACACCACAAATGTTTCAATTAATTTGCATTAACATGCCTGACTGTAAGGCCTTCCGGGTTACGACCGATTACAAAATGAAACAATTCTGCAAGATCCATAATTAGATCCAATACAATCTCAGCTAGTTTAACTCTAAAAAAATTAGAAGTTGATGGAAACCCTAAGGTAGATCTAAACTTGAGCTCGCAAGCCTCCAAGCAATCTCCTTTTCTCCAAGTATGCAAACCCCTAGCTCTGCTACAAACAACTATCAGATTACCATATGATCTACAAGAACATCAAGAACTTTTCCACAACTTCACTCTCAAGCTTCGCATCTGAATTCTAGATTTGCTAAGTCTCCAAGTTCTGATCTCTCAGCCCTCTCCAAAACATCTACCCAAGCCCTCCTTAAATACTAATCATCAGCCACAAGTCAGCTTGATGAAACCCTTAACTCCCCAAAACAAATAATTAAATGCCATACAAGTTAGCTTACAAATGTATACAAACATTTAATTTTACATGTCAGCCTAAGACAATGGGTACCAAAAATTAATTCACCAAGTCAGCCCAATAAATCACATAGAACTCCAGTCGGTAAGTTAGAACTATCAAGCAACAATAAAATTACTGAGCACGCCGAGCATCGTCGAGCACCAATATCGATCGAGCACCAATATTGATCGAGCACCATAGGCATGATCGAGCAACAATTTCATCGAGCGCCAAAGACTATCGAGTTCCTTCAATGATCGAGCTTCCTTCCATGACTGAGACCGTTGGTCAAGGCTGCAACCGAGTAAAAATTGGCCAAAACACAAACATACCATGTAGCTTACCGAGGACACAGAATGCCCCTACCTTAACCTTGGATGCCCCTGCATCAGACACCCTAGGTTCCAAAAGATGTTCATATGTGAGAAGAACATCTTCTAGGATTCAACACATACATCCCAAACTAGTTCTTCACATACAAGTCATCCACCTTTTCTGCTTGCAAAGTCTTCCACTTCAGTTTCCTCTGTCTCTTCAAGTCTTTTCTTGACAATGTACAGGTTGGTTCTCCATATTGATCATTCATTTTATCAGGATCCACAATCTCAACTCAGCTACCAATACTCAGGCTTCTCCTACTGAGGGTTGTATCCATCAAAGGCATCAGTGAGAACTTCCTGTCATTCTTCTCAACAGTAAACACATTTCTTACACAGTCATAAATAGCTCTGTAATCATATTACCGAGGTCTATCGAGCAGTATATCGCAACTATTCATTTTCATAATGTCACAAAGCACAAGATCCTTGTACTAGCCAATCTGAACATCAATGAAGCATTGTTCCCTAACTTCCAAAGCATGAACATCTTGCAACCAGCCAAGCCTATAAGGACAAGGATGCTTCATTCTACTCAAACCAAGTTTCTAAACCAGGTCTTCAGCAACAAGGTTATCAATGCTACCACTATCAATAATAACATCATAGAGTTTACCTTCAGTCTTGCATCGAGTCGTAAACAAATTAATCCTCTGACAAGGTTCATCCTTTGTACCGAGCAATGTTCACCGAAGCAGCAAGTTCTCTGATTTAGGTTCATTCTGAATGTTCTCATTCATCATAGTAGTTCATTGGTCAACCTTCTTCTGTGTACATTCAAAAGAATGGTGTCCTTCCTCTCCACAGTTATAGAAAGTACGCTTACAAATAAATCTACCTATCTTCTTCTTTGGTTCCATAGGTTTCTGTTCATCTTCTACATCAGTCAGTTTATCCTTCACCAAGTGATTAATCTTTTCTTTCCCTCGGGAGTTACTAGGTTGTTTCCTCTTCAAATTATCTTCTGCCTTCAGACCATACTAATAAGCATCTTCAACAGAATCAATCTTCAGCATACCAAGCTCATCCTAAATATTGAATCTCAGACCATTCACATACCGAGCTACATTTTCCTTACCAAGCTCTCGGTGTCTAGACTGAATAGTAGTTTGTAGAACTCCTCGATATAATCTTCAACAAACAAATCCTTCTATTTTAGATTCTGCAACTTCTTAAACAAGTCAAGCTCATAGTCAGTAGGTATGAACTTAGCTTTCAACTTAGTCACCATCAATCTCCACCAATTGATCTTTGTTTCATCTTCATCTTCTCGGTCTCTTTGTAGTTCCTTCCACCAAAGAGCAACATGTCCCTTCAACTTTGTTTGTGCTAATCTCACCTGAAAAGGATCTTCAATTTCTTCCAGCTCAAAGAAATATTCAAGTTCACCAATCCAATCAATCAGATTACCAAGTTTCAAAGTACCAGAGAAAGTAGAAACTTCCATTCGATAATTACTAAACCGAGTAGTTCTATCTTCACCAGATCTGTTCCTCTGGTCATCACCACTAGATCTAACAGTTTCAAATTCTTCAGAAGATTCTTCATAGCCATCCTTAGTACCAACATTCTGAGGTATACCAACAACACTTCTCATGATCTCAGCGACCATATCATTCTTCATCAATTCCATCTCAGATCTGAAATCTGATTTCACCTTCTCTGTGATCTGGGATTCAACAGTATCACAAAGATTTGAAATAACTCTAGGGTCCAATCTTCTTAGAGGCATCCTTAAAGATAAGAGAAACCTTCTGCAACAAACCCTCACTGACCACCTTGTGACAATTTACAAGTTGCAACAAGTCAGATCTCAACCTGCAATCTTGTAAACAACTAGGGAATAATTTCACAAGTTTAGTGCTTCAAATCTACACTCCAGATTGCACACAATTTCTGCTCCAACAAGATTAACTTCGCAAGATCAACCTTGCTAGGTCAAGCTTCTACTTCAACAAGATCAAACTTTCACTCCAGTAGGAACAAAAATTCACTCTGATACCACCTTATGCAGTCAAGGATAGTGGATCCAATGAAGGACAGTCTAAACCTTGCAGCTAAAAGAATTACACAGCGGAATACTCAACACAATAGTCAACACCACAAATGTTTCAAGTAATTTTCATTAACATGCCCAATTGTAAGGCCTTCCGGGTTAGGGCCAATTACAAAATGAAATAATTCTACAAGATCCACAATAAGATCTAATACAATCTCAGCTAGTTCAGCTCTAAAAATAATCAGAAGTTGATGGAAACCCTAAGGTAGATCTAAACTTGAGCTCACAAGCCTCCAAGAAATCTCCTTGTCTCCAAGTATGCAAACCCCTAGCTCTGCTACAAACAACTATCAGATTACCATCTGATCTACAAGAACATCAAGAACTTTTCCACAACTTCGCTCTCAAGCTTCGCATCTGAATTCCAGATATGCTAAGTGTGATCAATGTGAACCTAATCTATTTTGAAAGACGTAGACATGTCAAATGTTAGCCTAAACAATATATACCTAAAAACAAACAGTAATTCACAAAGTCATTCAGATTAAGCTAAAATAGATGCGCCCATGCACTATTTGATTTTCTCAAATAAAAGGAATGTGGGTATGCTCTCAAAGCACCTGGAGCATGTTCCCAATGCAAATTTGGAAGGATCGAGATTCATGAAAACCCCATATATGGCACAATATTGGGTAGAACACCCAAAATTGCCCCTAAGGCTTCAAGAACTCAAGATTTATGCAAACTAATATGATTAAACAGATTTTAGAACCCAAAATAGATGTGAGAATGATGCATAAACAAAAATTAAACTAAGTTAATCCATTAGTTCTATGCTAAGATGTGAGCTAAAAATGCTTGAAAAATGATGAAATTTACTAATTACTATGAAAGCTTTGAATGATTTTAGCACTATTCTAGCATTATAACAATACTGGAATTGAAAGTGAATTGGTATTTTGCTCTTAGAAATGAGGAGTATTTATAGGATTTTGGAAAGGGTTGGGTTAGGAGGTTGAGTCAGGGTTTGGGGTAAGGTTAGGGGTTGAGTTTGGGTCAAAGATAAGGATTGACTTCTTCTAGAAGAGTCTAGGCTTTTGGATGAGGATGAAGACTTTCTAGAAGAGTCTAGGCTTTTTCTAGGAATTTAGGAAATAGATAAAGGTTTATTTATTTCAAAAGGTTTTAGGTTTTGAGGATATTTATTAAAATATTTTTAATAAACATGAGGATTTAATATTTAATCTTAATTAAATATTTTTGAGTTGGGATTAGGGTTAGGGAATGATGGAATCAACCTTTAATCAAAATTAAAGACGGATTAAAAGATTCTAGAAGAGGTTTAGGATCTTTAGGATATTTTTAAGGTTTTGGAAAAAAAATAAATAAAATATTTATTTTTTGGTTTTTTGGTCAATTTATTAATTAAATAATTAATAAATATTTTTGAGTTGGGATTAGGCTTAGGAAATGGTGGAATCACCCTTTAATTAAAATTAAAGTGAGATTAGAAATTTCTAGAAGAGGTTTAGGATCTCTAAGATATTTCCAAGGTTTAGGATTAAAATAATTTTTAAATTTATTTTAAGGTTTTTTGGTCAATTTATTAATTAAATAATTAATAAATAGGGGAATGGTGTTTAAATTTGATTTAAACATTTCTGGAAGGGATTTCTTAATTAAATATTTTTAATTAAGATAAAGGGATTTAATCACATAAAAATAAATAAATAAATTAAATAATTAATAAATGATGATGTCATCAGGGGTTTTTCAGAAAATAAAAATATTTTATTTTCTAATGGATTTTTAGGTGTCTACATTTTGCCCCTCTTTGATGCGATACCGCAAGTGGCATGGTGTCAAAGACAAGAAAATAAGATGCCCCAAGCTAGAATTTGGAGGAATAAGGGGTTGTGCCCCCTCGAGAAAATAATGCAAGGAGTAAACGTTGTGGAATTTTCTTGAAAGGAAACAGAGAGAAAGAAGAAATAGGGAGGATAAATAACCAAGCTTCCAAGAGCAAAGATGGGTGAATGTAAGATGAGATGGAATGCAAAATGCAGAATGCAACTAGATGAAAAGATGCAAGATTAATCTATATGATGTAGAATGCAGGGGATTTCAGGAGCTCCAAGTGCAAATGTGGAGAGCACAACCTAGTTTAATATAGCAATGCTAGAGACCTGCCAAGGATACTGGGATCACAAGGCTTTGTCACTAGCGTTGCATATGAATGATGCTAAAAAGACACGTAGGGTTGCCCCAGCATCACACATGATCCTGAAAAGGAGGCATGGTAAAAATGATGCTAGAGAAACCACAAGCAAACAAAATTTCCCAAGTGCACCATGTAACCCAAAAGATCACATGTGAAATGTGCAAGGGTCACATCCGACTGACTCACAGGCAGAATCAAAAGATCAAAAGACCTTGCCCCATATTATCCTCAGTCGCAGCGCACCATAATATAAAGGAAATTGGTGACTTTGAGTAGAGAACGAGAAGCTGTAAAAGATTAACAAGATCCAAAGGACAAAATCCAAGACCAAAATGATAACTCCAAAAAAGACATCCTTTTCCAAGGAGAGAGATTTGATGTGACTAATTGAGTGATGGTGGGAAGATTGGTCTAAACGTGTGGAAGGATACATCGACACGGACCTGGTGTGATTGGTGGAAGATTAGGTCTAACATGAGGAATGATACATCCTCAAGGACCCACTGATTGGTGAGAGAATGAGTGTTGTTGTTCACTAGAAAATGATGAAGTCATAGAATAATCACTGTGATCAAGAATAGTCGACAATTGATGTTGCTGAAGTATGAGGCTGGGTAGGACAAGAGTTCTGATCAAATGCTACTGCAGGATTGACAAGGACTATGCACAACAAAAAGGGATGATATGTACAATGAATGGGAAAGGAGATTTACATCGGCTATGTACAGAAGCTCAGGATTTGGGATAGGAAGATCTCACTATACAGGATATGGTATAAGAAGGATTGTGCTAGACAGGATATATAAGATAGGGTACTAGATATGGTACAAGATATGTGCAAGTGGGATTGCGGATTTGCTTGAGGATTGTAAAAAAGAGGAATGTTGGGGGATGGTGGATGGGGACGGGGATGGTAAAAAAAAGACTGAGATGTTGGGATGGGGGGATGGGAGTTTGATAGATAATGACTCGGTCCACTATGTATGGCACCTGTTTTCCAGGTTTTCACCAACATACTTGTCTAAGGTGCTTGAATTGCCAAGTTTTCACCATTGGACGATTATTTTCTTTTCTTCCTTTTTTTTTGCTTTTTTTTTTTGTATTTTTTTGCTTTTTTCAAATTTTATTGATTTTTTGAATATGTAGGATCTGGTTCAGGCATAGAACCTCTTCAAATGTATGATATTGATTGGATCATTCAAAGGCTCACCTTCTAGTGTAGATAGCTGATAAGCTCTGGAGCTGAAGCATGCTGTGACAACATAGGGGCCCAGCCAAGTAGGCTCAAACTTGCCTTTGTTTTCTCTGTTTGCTTAGACTTTTTGATTTTCTTTGAGGACCATGTCACCAACCTGGAACTATCTAGGATGGACCTTCTTGTTATAACTCCTTTTGAGTCAATTTTGGTATGCGACCAGGTGATCATATGCTTGCTGTCTCTTTTCATCTAATAGGTCTAGCTGTGTGAGATGGGCCACATGATAGTTTTCATCAGTGGTGTAGTTCTTCATGGAGACTCGCAATGATGGGAGCGCGACCTCGATCAGTAGAATGACTTTGGCACCATATACAAGGGAATATGGGGTGGTGCCTATGGGAGTGTGATAAGAAGTGTGGTAGGCCCAAAGGGCAGGATTGATTTGGAGATGCCAGTCATGACCAGAATCATTGACAACCTTCTTGAAGAATTTCAAGATAGTTTTGTTGGTTGCCTCAGCTTGGCCATTTTCTTGAGGGAAATATGGACTGGAGAAATGGTGATGGATGTGGAGTCTAGCACACAGATCATCCACATGATAGTTTTCAAAAGGTGTGCCATGGTCTGTAAAGATGGTAGATGGTACGCCGAAGTGACAGATGATGTGGTAAAGGATGAACTTGGATATTTGGATGCCAGTAGTTAGGGTGAGCGGAATCGCTTCAACCCATTTGGTGAAGTACTCTGTGGTAGTTATTATGTACTTGTGTCCATCTGAGGAAAGGGGAGTGATTAAGCTGTCGAGGTCAAAGCCCCAACATGAAAATGGCCAAGGTGGCATAATGGGCTGCAAGTCTTGTGCTGGTGCATGAATAAGATTTGCATGCTGTTGACATGGTAGACATTTTATGACAAACTCACAAGCATCATGTTCCATGGTTGGCCAATAATACCCAACTCGAAGCAACTGCTTAGCTAGAACCATGCCACTCGTGTGGGCACTACAAATTCTAGCGTGGACCTCTTGTAAAGCTAGGACGGCCTCATTTGAATCTAAACACCTAGAAAGGATATTGTGATATCCTCGATGATAAAGGGTGTTGGCTAAAAGAGTGTAGTGGGAAGATCTATGAATAAGGTTTTGGCGTTGGCTATTGGTGAGATGGGGAGATATGATACCATTCTTTAGATATGCATGGATGTCATGGTACCACGGGACTGAGGACCAACCAAGACACACACCATTTCTGCATCAGCATTCTCATAAGCTGGCGTGTGTAGCTGCTTGACTAGGAATTCATACTGTGATGCATCGCGTGGGATTTATAACAAGGATCTGATGGTTGCCATTGCATCAGCCACTTTGTTCTGAAGTCTTGGTATCTGTGTGAACTGTAGATTTAGGAAATGCTCTTTCAGTCTGTCCACTAATTATTTGTAGGGTAGCAGCTTGTCATCCTTTGTCTGATATTCATCTAGGACTTGCTTGATAATTAGCTGTGAATCTCCAAAAACTTGCAGTTCTGTGATATTCCACTGAATGGCTATTTTGAGACCTGAGATGAGTGCCTCATATTCTGCAATGTTGTTAGTACATGGGAATCCTAACTTGAATGATTTTGGGATGTAGTCACCTTGAGGTGTGACGAATAGGATTCCTGCCCCTGATCCATGCGATGTATAGGAGCCATCAAAGTATAACTTCCACATGGGTTGTTCTTCGATCATACATACGTGTTCATCTGGGAATTCCATGATCAGTGGATAGGCATCCACTAGTGGTGCCTTTTCTAGTTGATTGGTTATGACTTTCCCTTTGATTGCTTTCCAATCTATGTACTGGATGTCAAACTCACTAAGTAGCATGACCCATTTTTCCATATGACTTGTGAGAGTTGTCTTTGATAGCAGATATTTGAGGGGATCCACCTTTGAAATGAGCTTGATTATGTGGCTGAGCATGTAGTGTCTAAGCTTTTGAGTGGCAAAGACCACTGTGAGGCATGCTTTCTCCATGGGTGAATAATTTAGCTCATAGCCAACTAGAGTTCAGCTGATATAGTAGATGGCCCTTTCTTTATTGTCATCATCATGTTGCGCTAAGAGTGCCCCCAGTGCTATAGTGGTCGCTGAGATGTAGAGTATGAGAGGGCGTCCTAGAACTGGTGGTACTAGGATTGGAGAGTTGGCTAGATACTCCTTGAGCTTATCAAAGCTTTTCTGACATATGGGATCCCATTTGAAGCTTGTGTCTTTGCATAAGAGATGTGTGAAGGGTTGGCACAAGTCTGCCAGCTAAGAGATGAACCAATGCACTGATTGAAGCTTTCCTTGTAGGCTCTTGAGCTGTCTGAGTGTTTTTGGTGGAGGCATTTCTATTATTGCTTTGACCTTTTTGGGGTCAATCTCTATGCCTCGTCGTGATACTATGAAGCCTAGAAGCTTTCTAGATGTAACACCAAAGACACATTTCTTTGGATTGAGCTTCAAGCCATAGTGATGTAAGTGATCAAACACACTCTCAAGAATGCTTAGGTGTTCACCTCGTGTTTTTGATTTTTCAAGAATGTCATCTACATAGTCTTCTAGGATCTTGGGGATCATGTCATGGAAGATTATTGTCATCACTCTTTGATATGTAGCTCCTGCATTCTTTAGCCCAAATGGCATCATGTTGTAGTAGAAAGTACCCCATGGAGTTGTGAATGCTATTTTGTGTTGATCTTCTTTTGCTATATGAATCTGATTGTATCTAGAGAAGCCATCCATTAGTGACAACATTTCATGGCTCGCTGTAAGATCTACAATCATGTCTATGTTAGGTAGCAGGAAATCATCTTTAGGACATGCCTTGTTCAGGTCCCTAAAATCTGTACAAATTTTGATGTTGCTGGAAGGCTTTGTGACAAGTACCATGTTGGAGATCTAATCTGAGTAATCTATAGCTCTTATGATCTTTGCATCTAGGAGCTTTTCTAGTTCTGATTTTACCAATAGAGCTACTTTGGGATGTATTTTGCATAGCTTCTTCTTTACTGGCTTAACATTAGGGTCCATAGTTAGATGATGAACAACAAGTTTAGGATCAAGCCTAGGCATGTGTGCATATGACCATGCAAAGTTCCCAGTAGCTTCTTGAAGTAGTGCAGTGAAAGCCAGTTCTTCACCCTCTGTTAAAGATGCTGCAATGTAGGTGATTCTGGGACACTCCTCTATACCCAAGTTGATTGGCTTTGTTTCTTCTATGATGATTGATGACTGCTTGGGTCTGTAATCCTATATAGGAGGAAGAGGCAAGTCTTCATCTTCTAGCACTTGAATTGCCAAGTTTTCACTAGAAGATACACTCTTTATTTTTATTGTTTTGGAATTAGAATGTGCCCCAGGAGGGTTTTCACATAAGGACTCATATTTTACTCTTTCTATTCCTCTTTTGTAGCTAAAGCTTGCCTCCTCCCCAAAGTATCCTTTTGGGTCAAGCTTATAGATGTGAGTTGACTCTAAATCTTGAATTGATTGTGGGCCCGATGCCCCCACGAACTCTAGGAGTGCTTCCGTGCTCTGGAACTCATCGATGTGTGTGACGCTTGGTTGGTCCCAGTCTATGAGTTCAGGGTGGATGAGGGGAAGCTCTATAAGATTGATGGCGAGTTATTGGAGGACAGAAGTCCCTAGGAGGGTGTCATCATCAAAGATATCATCAGAGGATCATATTTCTCTCTCTTCAGGGATGTCTTCAATTTCTACGAGGTTGTCCTGGCTATTCGAGAAGGGAACACTAGTCATGTTAATGCCCCCAGTTATAGTATTGGGCTCTTGTATATGCAGGCGAGGGGTATTAAAGCTAAGGCCTTGATGTTGAGGATTCTTTGATGCTGTGATCGGGTCTTTGCTTCTACCTTCCTGTGGTCCTAGACCACCGCCTTGATATTTCCATTGTTTAGTGGCATACTTGTGTGATTGCGGATATTTGTCTTTGAAATAGTTAAGAAGTTGAGTATCAAGTGGTGGGGGATCTTTGTACAACCACCTATTGATGTTAAGATCCATCTCTTGACTGTTTATGTTCCCATGGGATTCAAAAGTCATAGGTCCCATTCTCTTGATTTCATGAAGTTCTTTAGCAGGCTTGCTTTGATGACTCAGGTGCCCTTGGGTATGCAGATCAAGTGGGAGGGCCCCTATGACAAATGCATCATGTAGGCTATATTCACCACAACCCTGATTATTGATCTTGATGGAAGAGAGGGTGGAGGTGAGGATAGTCTCTGGATCATAGTGGGATCGAGACGAGCTGGCAACAGAAGTGCTAATGTCAGTTCCAGGATAGTGAGTGGAATGAGGGAATGATGCTTCCATCACATGATAGTATACGAAGGGTTGGGGGTCAGCATGGATGGTAACCTCAATGTTTTGATGTAGAAATTTGATGCATTGATGGTAAGTAGATGGTACAACCTTAATGGAATGAATCCATGGTCGACCTAAGAGGATATTGAATGGTAGGTCAAGATCAACAACATGGAAAATGGTATCTTGTGTTGCTGGGCCTAGCTGAATAGGCAAAGTAATAGTACCTTTAGAGGTACACTGCAAGTTGTCATATGCTTTGATAGTGATTACTTCATGTGATATATTGGCCTTTGTGAACCCAATCTGCTAAATGAATTTTAGAGTACACAAGTTTAGGGGCGAACCATTATCTATTAAAACCCATTTGATGGCATAGTCTCTAACCATAATGGCGATGCAGAGAGGGAGAGTGTGGTCAGGTGCAACATCTGGCATGTCGGATGATTTGAAGGATAGAGCATAGGATGCGGACAAATGTCCCACAAGGTTCTCAAATTGGATGGTGTTAATATCTGTGGGGACATGTCCTTCTTTAAGGGCTTGGTCAAGGATCTCCTGATGGAGGGGTGAAGTACGAAGAAGGTCCAAGATGGAGATTTGGGCTGGTGTGTTCCCAAGATGTTCTATGAGGTTATACTGTGCATTGTGTGCTGGTCTTGGACAAGCACCAATGACAGTTATTATACCTTTGCGGGTGGTAATGGCACATTGACTATCTACTCCTCTAATGTGGATGGTATTGACTGTGGGCTCAACTTGGGCTATACATCCAAAAAATTTGTCGTAATTGATATAGGCAGTAGTATAGTCTTTGCGATCGGTTTGATCTTCTTGTTTTCCTTTGTCATGATTCTGGGAATGATTGGTATTAGCTTGGTTCTTCCTAGCATTGTGTTGTGGGAACACATTCTGATAGATTTGTAAATTGGCATTTGGCGAGGCTTGAGTAGGTGTGTCTACTTGGATCTCCTTTTGGTCAATGAGATCTTGGATGTAGTTTTTGAGTCTCATGCACTTTAGGGTAGTGTGTCCTTTGACATGATGATAATCACAATACTCATGATCTTTGTACCAATTGGGATTAGGAGTGTTATCATCAACCTACGAGATTGGTGGATACGTGATCAGGTTGGCCTTGGCCATTCAGTGAAAGATAACATCTAGAGGTTCACCCAGCAGTGTGAAGGTCTTCTTTGGATTGTTCTGAGCTCTAGGCTTGTTTTAATTCAGAGTAGTATTAATGGCATTGACCAGATTGTTTGGATTAACTTGATAAGCTTGATGTGCTCGCTGTTGATAATTTTGCTAGTTATTTTGAGAATGATATTGTTGCATGGGTTGCTGATGGACCTAAGGAGATTGTTGATAGATGGGTGCTTGTTGTTGTTGATATGCAGGAGTTGGTGTAGGACTAGCTATGACAATTTGGACATGTTTGGTATTAGTGGCTCCATCAGTAACAACATTTTTGTTACGATTCCAATAATGGGATTTATCATTGCTAGGTTTATTTTGGGAATCATTTTTGAAATGTCAGATTGTGCCTTCGTCTAGGGAGGCCTTTTCGATACCTATCCCCTTGCTCTTGATATCCTGATATGTTTGGAGACAATTCATCCTCATGAAGTGGGATAGTTTGGGATGCAGATTATCAATGAAGATTTTGGTCAAATGCTTCTCAGGTGGTTGGTATGATAACCTGGTAGTAAGGTTCTGCCATCGTTGCAGGTATTCTGCTAGGCTTTCTCCTTCTTTCTATTTTGAGTTGCAGAGGTCTAATAAAGTCAACTCATTCTCCACATTATGGGCATATTGGGCAATGAACTTCTCAGAGAGCTCAGCGAAAGTTGTGATGGTCCCACATGGTATCTTGTAAAACCACTCAACAATAATTCCTCCCAAGCTTTTGGGGAATAAGCACAAAAGATAATTGTCGCTATAAGCCACTTCTTGGCATGCCATGTAGAACTCTTTGATGTGATTGATTGGGTCTCCTTTTCCTCGATATTTGTCAAATTTAGGTGTCTCGAAGTTTGTAGGAAAAGGAATAGCTATGATTTATTGGTCAAATGGGTAAGGACACACCTCTTTGAACTTGAAGGTTTTGTTCTCGGTACCAGTTTGAAGCTCCTTGAGAGCATTCTTCATTGCTTCCCACTTGGCATTGATCAGTGTTGGAGCGGGTACTCCCATTTGAGGTGGGTATTGTGGAGTGGGATATGGAGATGGCCTAGTGAGATAGGTGAATTGGAGTGGATTTTGGAGTGATGTTTGCTGGGGAGGATACTGCTGATGTGGTGCGGGGGGATATTGCAGTGGCGGATATGAGACTGCTTACTGGTGTTGTGGGATGACTGAAACTTGTTTCTATAACTGATAGGAGGAAGCTTGTTGCTGTTGGAGAATGATGGGGCTTTGTTGCTATGACTGGAAGTATGGTTGTTGTGGGGGAGGCTGGTGGAATGATGCAGCTTGCTAGTAGGCTCGCCCTTGCTGAACTTGGCTTTGTAGTTGACTGATATAGGTTGGGTGCATTCCCGCATTGCTTAAGGGTGGAACTAATGTAGAGAAGTTTGAAGTAAAGGGTGGTTGGGCAAGATAACTTGTGAAATGAGATGAACTTTTCTATTGAGGTGGAGGCACTTGCTGAAAAGCACTAGGTGTTGTGAATGGATAGCTTGCGAAGGATGAAGTTGGTGGAGGTTGTGATGGTTCTTGTGGTGTTTCTTGTGAGAAGGTGGCTTGTTGGTTTGTAGGAATGGATGTAGGAGAGTGAGTTGGTATGCCGAGGGATTTCATTTCTTCTTGAGTAAGGCCCCAATGAGAACCAGTGTGCGGTGGGAATTGTGTTGTAGCGGATGCTGGGAAGGTAGATGTGATAGGAGCTTGGGACATGAATGGTGGATTTGAAAAACCTATGGAAGGCATTCCTATGGTGAAGGCATTTTGCTGGGCTTGTGCTTGGGTAGATGTTTTCTGGGGGGTGAATGAAGAGAACGTTTGCGCTCCCCATGAAAAGGGAGATGTTGATGTGGAAGCTTGCTGAGTATGAAAGGGAAGTGATTGCGCTACCCCTAAAATATATGATGTTGATTTAGAGGCTTGTGGAGTGAAAGGAAAGGACATTTGCATCCCTCCTGGCATGAAAGGTGTGGATGCATAAGCTTGTGAAGCGAAGGGGAAGGATGATTGCATCCCTCCTGGAAAGAATGGTGTTGATTGGCCTATGGAAGATGGTAGAACTACTTGTGTAAAGGGGTGTATAAGAGGTGGGAGTTGATATTGTGACAAGCGTTGGATTTGAGAAAGAGCTTGGGAGGCCATGGAGGATGATGATGTACCTACGATAGGGAATGGAGTAGATGGCACCAAAACTTGTGTTACGAGACTTGTGAAGCTTCCTTGCAGAAGAAGGGGAATGGTGGAGGTTTCTTGAGATGTTTGCAAGGTTAGATCAGGGAATGGTTGGATGAATGGAGAGTATGCTTGTGTTGGGATTTGGATAGTGTTTATGGGAATGCGAGGATGGAGATATGGCGGAATGGGAGTATGCATTTGTGTGAAGTTAGTGAACATGCTTTGCTGATTTTGGGCCATGAGTGTATTGACTACTGGTGGATTCCTTGGATTATTCACAAATGTTTCTATTGCCAGAGGAGCCAAGGGGATATTGTGATCATCCCATGCATTACCAATTTGCTAGATCCAGGGATCATAGGCTACTATTACACTAGTAGAAATGTTGGGATCAGATGAGCTGGTGATTGGATAAGGATCCATGTTCCTTCATTTTCTAGATCCAGATCTTGTCTCGACAAGCATGGAGATGCAGATGCTAGATGGATGCAAGATGTTTCCTAAAGATTCTAAAGAATGATGGATGCAAGCTTAAGGAATTTCTAAGGATGGTGAATTTCTAGAATGCAATGCAAGGATTGGTGAGATGCTTGGATCTGGATTAGGGATGGCGGAAGATTGATGGAAAATGGTGACAGATTGGTGAAATTCTTGGTGATGATGGAGGCTTGGTGGAATGTTCTGATTTGGGTCAAGATTGGGTGGAAGATTGGTGGGATGCTAGTGGAAGATTACTAAGTGTCAACAATGAGCTATTATTTTTCCCGATGGAGGATCAGTGATAGGATTCAGCCAACCTAAGATAAACTAATGATCTTTGGGCAACTGGATTATTATCAATGCAAGCCAATCTCTTGCTCGAGATGATAAGGCTGTGCAAGGACAAGTTGGATTTCCTTTAGAAAATGTTTTGTCAAAAAGGGGGTGATTTCTGATTTAGGATAGGGGATGAAAACAACTCAAAGGTTTCAAACACTAGGTGCTTTTGGATTTGGATCTCTGGATTTGGTGCAAAAAGATGGTGGGTTCTAATTTGGATGACGGATGCTGAATTTGGATCAAGGATTTGGGATTTTGATTTGTGGATTGCTAATGGAATGATGGAATGATGTTGAAGGATGATGGAGCAATGCTACTTTCTAAAAGGATGATGCAGATGCAACTAGGATGAATGATCTATGATGCTACTAGGAAGATGATGATGTATGCAATTAAGGACTTTAGGATGCAACTAGGGTTTGGTGATGATGCAAGGATGAAACTAGGATGAAGGACTATTGAGATAGGATTTGAGATCTGAAGGTAGAATGGGACATGTGATGGATCTAGCTAATCTTCTCTTTCAAGATTAATGTAATGATGGTTCACTCGAAATCTGTAGGCAAACTGTTTGACTCTTGCATTATAGCCAATATTATCAAGCCTTTCTTGATATTTTTCTTCTGCTTGGGTTGCTTGGACAAAAGATTAATAGTTTTTAAGGTTTCTCTCTGCAACTTTCTTCTCTTGATAATCTTTGGATTTGGGCAATTTAGCTTTCAGATGTTTGATCAAATTGGGCATAACTTGGGGAGATTCTGATAAAAAAGCTTTGGGTATCTGATTCCAAGGGTTTCTTCTGCAAGTTATTCTGAGTATCAAGTTTGTAGATTGGTTTGATTATCTCCAATGGTAAAGGCTAGATTCCAACAAAGATTTTCAGAAAAGCAATCTCCACAAGGGACAAAGCAACCTTGTGGGATACAAACAAGATAACTGACTTTGATTCTGAAAAAGCTTTGAAAAGTGTATGTTCCAACAAGTGTTTTGATGGAGTTTCTGACTGTCAAGCACTTCAAACAGATCTACCTAAGGAATGTGAGTATCAAAATCCTTGCCCATAGCTTGGTACCCCCTGAAAGGGGATACAAATGGTGAGTAATCTTAAGGTGATCTGGTAAACCCCTTGGATCGGTCCTTGCACAAGGATTTTGATACCTTCAGATGTGGATAGGGTAGCCTCTATTTTATCAAGTTTGTAATTGTTCTGTGGAGTCCTCCCAATTAGTTTGTACCCACGTGACTCACTTAAGAGCCTAGTTGACCATGCCAAAATAGTAGGGATTATTCACCTACCCCGGGCTACCATCAACACGCCTCGCCTGAGCTTGAGGGGATATAAGCGAGAGTTTTCTTAGCGCTTTATTTCTATACCGGTCGGGGAAGATACTAGTTTGAGGTCATTCTCCAGAGAGGAAGCACTTTTCTCCCTGGACAGGCCTCGCTAAAAGTAAAACAAGTGAGCTTGTCTGAGTTCAAGTGTTTTACGTTACTTATTTTAATAAGGTTTTTGCAAGAAATTGAAAACTCCTAGATGCACATAAAGCAAATGTTCCTTTTCCAAATTGAATTAAGTGTGATTTGATTGAAAACTTTTGAAGACACAAGTGTTTAGATTTTGAGTTGTTCTTTCTCCAAAAAGTAAGCGATTTGAGCGATTGCAAGTTCTTTCTTTGATCATTCAAGATTGAGATTAGCGTGTTGTTTTAAGAACTTTGAAGTGCTTTGTTTTGATCCTTTAAGGCATTCAAGATTTGATTATGCATTTGCTTGAACTGAAAAGGAAGGAATATAGATTTTTTTTCTTTTAATGCATTCAAGAGTGCGTTTGATTTTCAAAATGACAATGACTCTTAGGACTTAGCTTCATTCCTTTAGTTTCATTCAAGATTTGTGTTGACCTTTGCTTTGATTTTTTTAGCTCCAAAAGACAAGTTCCTAATTTAGCTTTGATGCGTGAAATTTGAAAAACATTCAAGACTTTGCCACAAAAAGATGTTAGTTTTTAACAAAATTTTTAGGACTGATTTTAGGAACCCATTTAGATTTTAAGATGCAAATTTGAGATTCTTTTTAAGTACCCAAAGCTTTCAAGTGTTCCTAATTTTTGCATGAATGCTTCTAAAACCTTGATGTTGCAAGGATGTAAATGTTTTGATTGATTTTTCTTGTTTGTTAGAACAAATTTTGCAAATTTTAGTCCTTAACGCATTTAAGAATGATTTGGGGGTTCATTTTAAGCACTAAAACAATGTGTGTATGATTTTACTTCCTTATGGATTTTTTTGAGAATTTTTTTTTGGGCAAGATCCTGCAAGAAGAAGAAGAAGAAGAAGTAGATGGAATAGAAGAAGAATAAAGACAAGAAGAGGAAGAAGAATTCGAAGTGCTCCTTCCTCCTATAAGCTTGAAAAATATGAAAACACTCCAAAATTCATCAGAATGTTTGCAAAGAACCCGTGAAGTGGCTCCCACTGGGCGTGCCAAAATGTGATCGATGTGAACCTACTCTATTTTGAAAGGCGTAGACATGTCAAATGTTAACCTAAACAATATATACCTAAAAACAAATAGTAATTTACAAAGTCATTCAGATTAAGCTAAAACAGATGGGCCCATGCACTGTTTGATTTGCTCAAATAAAAGGAATATGGGTATGCTCTCAAAGCACCTGGAGCATGTTCCTAATGCAGATTTGGAGGGATTGAGATTCATGAAAACCCCATATATGGCACAATATTGGGTAGAACACCCAAAATTGCCCCTAAGGCTTCAATAACTCAAGATTTATGCAAACTAATATGATTAAACAAATTTTAGAACCCAAAATAGATGTGAGAATGATGCATAAACAAAAATTAAACTAAGTTAATCCATTAGTTCTATGCTAAGATGTGAGCTAAAAATGCTTGAAAAATGATGAAATTTACTAATTACTATGAAAGCTTTGAATGATTTTAGCACTATTCTAGCATTATAACAATATTGGAATTGAAAGTGAATTGGTATTTTGCTCTTAGAAATGAGGAGTATTTATAAGATTTTGGAAAGGGTTGGGTTAGGAGGTTGAGTTAGGGTTTGGGGTAAGGTTAGGGGTTGAGTTTGGGTCAAAGATAAGGATTGACTTCTTCTAGAAGAGTCTAGGCTTTTGGATGAGGATGAAGACTTTCTAGAAGAGTCTAGGCTTTTTCTAGGAATTTAGGAAATAGATAAAGGTTTATTTATTTCAAAAGGTTTTAGGTTTTGAGGATATTTATTAAAATATTTTTAATAAACATGAGGATTTAATATTTAATCTTAATTAAATATTTTTGAGTTGGGATTAGGGTTAGGGAATGATGAAATCAACCTTTAATCAAAATTAAAGAGGGATTAGAAGATTCTAGAAGAGGTTTAGGATCTTTAGGATATTTCTAAGGTTTTGGGAAAAAAATAAATAAAATATTTATTTTTTGGTTTTTTGGTCAATTTATTAATTAAATAATTAATAAATATTTTTGAGTTGGGATTAGGCTTAGGAAATGGTGGAATCACCCTTTAATTAAAATTAAAGTGAGATTAGAAATTTCTAGAAGAGGTTTAGGATCTCTAAGATATTTCCAAGGTTTAGGATTAAAATAATTTTTAAATTTATTTTAAGGTTTTTTGGTCAATTTATTAATTAAATAATTAATAAATAGGGGAATGGTGTTTAAATTTGATTTAAACATTTCTGGAAGGGATTTCTTAATTAAATATTTTAAATTAAGATAAAAGGATTTAATGACATAAAAATAAATAAATAAATTAAATAATTAATTAATTAATAAATGATGATGTCATCAGGGGTTTTTTAGAAAATAAAAATATTTTATTTTCTAATGGATTTTTAGGTGTCTACACTAAGTCTCCAAGTTTTGATCTCTCATCCCCCTCCTAAATATCTACCCAAGCCCTCCTTAAATACTAATCATCAGCCACAAGTCGGCTGGATGAAACCCTTAACTCCCCAAAACAAATAATTAAATGCCATACAAGTTGGCTTACAAATGTATAAAAACATTTAATTCTGCATGTTGGCCCAAGACAATGGTTACCAACAATTAATTCACTAAGTTGGCCCAACAAATCACACAAAACTCTAGTCGGTAAGTCAGAACTACCGAGCAATAGTAAAATTATCGAGCACGCCAGGCATCACTGAGCACCAGTATCGACCGAGCACCGTAGGCATGACCGAGAAACAATTTCATCAAGCGCCAGAGACTACCGAGTTCCTTCAGTGACCGAGCTTCTGTCCATGACTGAGACCATCGGTCAAGGCTGCAACTGAATAAAAATCGGCCAAAACACAAACACACCATGCAGCTTACTGAGGACACAGAATGCCCATGCCTTAACCTTGGATGCTTTTGCATCATAAAGACTTAAAAAAGAAGTTTCAGAGGGGTTTTTTGTTTTGGGCTGCTCACTGGATTGGAGGAATTTTGTTTTCAAGCTTCATTTGTAGCATTTTGTTTATAATTCTCTTTATACAACCTTAGGGCCTATTTTGTAATCATCGACTATATAAATTAGTTAGTTTTATTGGGTGGGTGTAGTCTCCAGAATTTTGGATTTCCTTTGTAAATCTTGAACTGTATATTTTAATTGCAATATCTCAAGCTGGATGATCCTTTGGGCGGGTCCCTACTTTCTCTTCTATTTGGATATGGGGCTATGAATGTAGTTTTTCTTTCTGGTTCTTTTGTTCTAGAGCTCCTTTTGAACCAGTGTAAAAATATTTATTATATTAATAGAAATATATCAAGTGGCTTTGCCACCTTATTCAAAAATAAAAAATAAAAAATATTATTTTATATTTTAATTATTCATTTAAATTCCAATTTAAACTTAGTATTTAATTAAATCTCCACTTTTCATAGTTAGACTTTTTAATTAATTAATTTTAATAAACATAAATATTTAATTAATTCTTATTAATTAAATAATCTTATATTTTAACATTTCAATATTTTATAAGATATAAGTAATCAATCAGAAAATTAACTTTAATTAAATCCTTTGTCTATTTTAACACAAAAATCACATCAAACCTACAGACATGAAAACTAGAAAAAATTGACTACATAAAAAATACTAAATCAAACACAAAGGAAGGGTTTACGAATTCACGTCACCTTGACAAATTCAGAGGGTAATAAATAAGATACATGTCCACTATTTTAGGAAAATAAATGACTTAGGTTAGGATTTGGACTTGTCTATTATCTCCCCTCTCTTACCATTGAGATATTGTGATAGAGCGCACTCATCCTTGTAATTCAGGGAAGTCGATGCCCGATACCTGAAATCCTGCATAAAAGATGAGCATGTACATACATGTATACATATATAACAGATAATGGTGGGATTAGTCGATTATATGGATCTCGCAAGAAAGTAACTATGACTTTGTCCTTCAACCATATCAGGCATCTAAAATAGAAAACCAAAACATACACGCTAACCATACACATGCAAGTGTGGGGTTAGTAAAACCATGAATATAAGTAACATCACCATATACAGATAATCAACATGAAGAATGGCCCAAAAGAGTTTGTCCATATAAGCTAAAAGAAAACTACGAGAGAGGTGTTACATGATCTTTATAGGATAAAGGAAGTACTTAATAATAACATGGTCAACTAAGGAGATTGTTTAGTAGGCTTTTCAGAAGTCTTTTCCATATTTGGACTATGAAAAATATTTGGTAGAGATTTAATTCTAGTTTTAAGCTGTTGGCAAGGAAAACACTAGCAAAATATCCCTATTTTTATGTAGGTTATGAACATTCAATCAACCTCTAGAAGGTTCTCTTTGGCTATTAATGTAGATAGAGAAGTATGGTTTTGACACTGTCTCCTAGTTTCTTTCTATATGTTTTGTGATGTTGTGTGCAAGTAGGATTGTGAGATGACAGATAGAGTCCATTTTAGCATAGCTTGGTGCAAGATCAAAGAAGTTGATGCTCATATTAAAAGACTATTTTCAATTAGAGATGAGTTTACATTGTTAACTATAAAGAGAATTTTGGGTGTAAACTTCTTTATGGGAAAACACATTCACCATGATATTCTCTTGGATCGAGTTTTCACAATGGTGGTTTAGGCCACATACATGGTCGACAAAGGGGTTGCATTGGTAGATAATATTTTTCAAAAGAGATATAAGGAAGGGTTTATTGCAGTACTTTAGTAGACTCAACCCAATCGAAGGAATGGCTTCAATATAGACATTTTTTATAAAAAGGCAATGGGAAAGAAGCAAAGAGTTGTAGAATCTCTTGTCTTGTATAAGGAAGGTCTTTCAAAGAAGTCTATGGTTCCCTTTGCTAATTTTTTTGGTCTTTATAGAGATTTATTCTCCACCTCCCAAAATTGAGAGGATTAATACACTTAGTGAGGGGATCATAATTATTTTCCTATGGATGTAATATGCTTCTTCTAAGTTTGAATGGAACGTAATCTACCCCTATAGTAGAAGCTTATCAAACACACACACACACACACATGTACATATACATCTATACACACATATATGTATGTGTGTGTGTATATATATAAGCATGTATGTATATACACATATGTATATATACATATATGTGTATGTATGTCTATACACACACACACACATATACACACACAAAAACACATAGCACTTGAGCTCACTATAAATTTCATCCCATTATCATATTTTATTACAACTTGTTATAAATAGATATCAATTCATGATCGATCCTCCATATATGTGATGATGGCTACCACAAAATTGGCTATCATTGATATTACATCTCTATGCGATGGTGAGAACCAAGTTGATAATTCATGTTGGGGATCTGTTAGTATCATTGGTACATCAAATCATAAGGTAACATACCATAATTCTATCATTTCATGGACATTATTGTGCTATCATGATAATCTTGCAGTAATTGTGCAATGTTCATAGATCATGGATTCTTCATCAATGAATCTAAATAACACCCTTCAATGCAAGTAATTATTTCTACTGACAAGTTCTGTTCACATCTATGCTATTGTTAAAGAACCCTATGATACTCATTTCAAGTGTCACACATTGTCATGCAATTTGATTAATACAATAATTGCACTAGAAAATATTTCCATGTTGGGTTGGATAGATTCAAAGTTGCAATACCTTGAAGGAAGACATATCAGCTATACAATGGGAAATGATATATATGACAAAAATAAACCAGCATTAAATCATTCTGATATATTTATACATTCTATTCACATTATAGGAAGCCAACTTCATTGTGACTATGCTCAGATTAAACACATCAAGTTTAGTCTTAGGGAGGTGATCGGAGAATCTACAAATCACAACATAGATGTTTATCATTTGAAGACCAACTGTTCAACATCAGTTACATTTTGATTGTAAATATGATTCTATAACCACAAATATTGATTGGAATCTAAATTTTGGCTCTGCAATTATGCCATTATCATTAGGGATATATTACAATTAAGTTAATTATTTAAGTGGTCCAAAAATTTAAATAATATCATAAGGGATTCTTTAATTAGTTAATTTAATTTAGTCATATCTAAATATTTGGCGAATTCACTAGGTTGCTTTGAAAGTAACCATAGAAGTATTAGTTATTTTACCTAAATGATAAGTATGTTGAGCTAATGTTGTATTTAATTATGTCTAATTTTTCCCAATCTCTCTCTCTCTCTCTCTCTCTCTCTCTCACACACACACACACACACACACAAATTTTTTAAAGTGGATTCACCATGTTGCTTTGAAAGCAACCATAGGAGTAATGTTTTAACCTAAATGATAAGATTGTTGATTTGATGTTGCAATTATGTCTAGTTCTATTTAGTCCTCTTTCTACTCCTCTCCCTTGTTCCACTTTATAATCCTCTCTCCAATCCCCCTATCTCCCCTTTTCCCCCTTTCACCCCTCTCCCTTTCTTTGTTCTCCTCTCTCTCCCTCTCTCACTCCCTCCCCAAATTCCCTTGAAAATCTAGTTTAACCCAAAGTAACATGTACATGTTAATTTCTCTAAACATGTTCATGGTTTTCGCCCTAAAATGCCCACGAGGCTCATCTTTAGGGATAAAAACACATGAAAAAGTCAAGTTTCCTTAACCCATTGGTATTTTTGGTCCTTGTAGATGATCCCAAATCTTGATAGCCCATAAGAAATGGCTCTTGTACATGTTTTAGACACAACACTAATTTCTTACGAGCACTAAAGTTACGGGTTCATCTTTAAGGACTGGAAAATGTGAACGAGTTAAGGAAACTTAACATATTCACATTTTTGGTCCCTAATATTTAGTTTTAGAAATTTAAGGGAGAGAGAGAGAGAGAGAGAGAGAGAGAGAGAGAGAGAGAGAGAGAGCACCGCAACATTATGAGGAATGTTCAAATCCAATGTTAATGTTCTAACAAGTTTCCATAAAATGAAAGCTTAAATGTCCTTAGGTGAAAATGGTTATTTTTTTGGTTAGTGATTCATATTTAGATTTCAAATGGGAACCCATTATAAACTTACCATTTTCAATATATGTTATACACAGGTGAGATAACTCACATAATGAAATTTTAAGAGGGGGGAGAGAGGGGAGGGGAAAGTAAGAGGCACACATAATTGGATATAAATATATTACTTGGATCTAAAGGGTTAGGATGTTAAACAAATTTTACCTTTATAGAAGCTTTTATGAATAATATTGATCCCTTGATTTGTGACTTGCACCTAGATCAAGGGGAAATTCTAGAATTATTACAGAGGTGGGATGGGGTACACCCTAAAACACAATCTTTGGGATTTTAGAAGTCATCTCTTCATGGTTTTTGTTTGGGAAAAAGGAAGAGAAACCACCTTTAATCAAATAGCCTAAGCTAAGGGGAGGAAAAATACCGAATCAAAGCTTTGTTGGATGGGTTAAGAATTTATCAAGTGGTATTTGTAGGGGCTCAACCTTTCTGGTAAGAGATTTATGTTGTCATTCACTTATGCCATGGTGCACCACATTCCCTTTATTGTTGGTAGGAGAATGAGAAGCTAGATTCTTAGATATAGGACTCACACATTCATATACTATTGTGGGAGGCATTTTCAAGGGTTTGAATTAAAGCACATCACTCCTAAAGAAAGTAAAAATCTCCTAAAAAAGGGACATGGTATAAGACCCTATTCGTTAAAAAACATAAATAGTTCTTGTAAGGGTCAAAATAAAAGACCTAACTTCCTAAAAACTTTCTTCCCGAGGAGAAAGTTGTAGAAAACACAACAAAGCTAGACCACACTTATAAGAGTTCAACACATGACACAATGATTAATAAAAAGGAAAAGGCATTGAGTACATAGTCTCAATGATTTATTTAGAGAAAACATGCCAAGGTGAAAGAGAATGCCCCAGAAAATATATGTTACAATATGAACCCCTGGTTGAAAGGCCATAGGGTTTAGTTTTTAGAAAGGAAAAAACCTCTACAAATAATACAATTTGTTTTCTCGCCTATCGAACCAAAGCCCAATACTTCCAACTTTTGAAATTTACAAATTGTTGGGGTTTTATAAAAAAACCTTGGTCAAGGCCAACTTAGAATGATTTACAATTTGTTATAATCAATCGACATACTAAAAAATATGGCATGAATAGCTCAATTCCTTGTGTTATGGTCAAATGCTTGAAGCTGATGGTTAATCGTAATGTGCCTACCAAATGGGTTCAAAACTAGAATGTGACGACTTGATCATAGATGTCATGATCACATGGGCCAATCCTCATGATGTGAAGGTAACGACTATCTCTAATGTTGTTGATCATGGAGTTCCTAATGGGAAGAAGATTCTCCTAATATGTATCGGTGGGCTCCATTACAACATGGGTGTTTGGGGGACATGTGGAGGGTTGTCAGAACTTGAGAAAGTGAATCCTCCATGGAGCAACTAAAAACTTTGATGGGTTGAAACATGTCAACCGATGTTAGATCTTTGGAAGTAGAAAACACGCTCCGCATGACCAAAAGACCAAAGGGTGAACATGGAAGATGTTCAAGGTATGTTGATGTAGAAGGAGTCTACATTTTTGGTGACATTCAGGGGATCTCATCCTACCGAGAGAAAACCTTAAAACCCTTGGTTGCACAAAATAGAGCCGTATCCATTGAGCTAGGAGTCAAATCACTTTAGATTTCTCATATCAATTATCTCCATGAGTTGTTGAACAAAAGTTCCACGTGACAGAAAAATGTATACAAAATCAGAGATCAAAGAATTTATTTTTGAAAGAAAGCCATATGTAAGACCAAGGCACAAATCAAACCAGAGGACTCAAGACATGGCACCAGATGTGAGGGAGAAGTGCAGAGAGAGAAAAGTACAAGAAGAGTTATTCAAGAGATGCCATAAATCATGTCTCTGAAATAAACAAGCCAAATTAACTAATCAACAACCACAAAGGAAAGGGATACACCAAGAACAAAAAACAAGTGACTATATTTGATTCCATTTTTTTAATGAAACTTTATGTTTGATACCCCAAAGAAAAAACAACATTAGACAAGCATTAGATTAACATGTCAAAAGATGAAATTAGAGCTCCCATAGATTTACTTTGTGTGTAAGGAGTTAATCCTATCCTTTACTAAGGTGATGAAATGGTTTCCACATGTCTGCTATATTATGTAGGTAAGAGCCAATTAGATAGAGCATTGTTTCCAGTAAGGCATCCATAGCCCCAACAAGGTTATCATCTTGATAGTCATTAACATTTCTTTACTGCTAGTCAAGCGTCCATAGCCCTGGTAGAATTGTTAACATTACCCGAGTTTTGCATTTTTTTACATTTTATTTTTTCATTTTTCTTTTATTTCCACTTTTTCCTCTTTGGCTTTAGTATACAATGAATGACTATGACTTCATCCTTCTAGGTTGGGTGCCAAGGTGGCAGCAGACATTTTGTGATTTTTCACCTAGCAAATAGGAGAAGGACATTTCAACACCATTAGTATAGGTATTTAAAGTGAGAAACATGAAAAATCTAGCTAGATATCATTAATATCTTGAAATGATAGATATTAATGCTAAATATTGTGATAAAATATGTTATTATGCTAGGATATCAAAAATAATATTTCATTTTAAACTAGGAGTAAATGTAGTTAACTTTTTTTAGAACTCAAGGAGTACAAATCTCGTTCGTCAACACCATTGGTAGCCAACACTAGGCTTAGAGTTTCAAAAAATAGATAGATGGTGGCTTTGGAAAATAAGAAAAGTACTTTTGAAAAATGATGTGACATTCTCCCTAATGTAGAGTAAATGCAAAATGCCTGCAAATGTGGTCCTTTCCTAGGATGGATGATAAGTTGGCCCTGACTACCCAGAAATGGGTGTTGGGTGAGGAATTTATGCATAGTGAGGACCATTATCATCTCAACATAGACATTTCATCAATGTTTATGGGATCTCTTCTAGACCTAGGGGAGTCTAGGGATGTTATTATCTCCCTCACAGTAGGAATGTTTGGCATAATTATGTGCAGAGGAATTGAGACTGTGCTTTATGTGGCTCATGATGGTGTTATTTTGGCATTGGAAACCAACTTGAATATCTATCTAGAGGTGAGAGAGGGAGTGCCATTTGTTACTTTTGTCATGAATTTCTGCTTCCGACCTCTCGACGTTCATTGTTTCTATGTGAGGCATGGGGTTGAATTTCTGAAGAAATATCTGGACCTAGATGTGGAAATGTCTGAAGGGGAGATAAAATCCTTCTACTTAAGTATCTTGTTCTAGCAAGATTGAGATTCACCCACTGAGTTGAGTGAAAATGAGTCTTTTGACTCGGGAGAACACTCAGAGGAGGGGCAGATGACTTAGATGGGGATGGTGATAGCTCTAGTGATGCTTGACTATGTGCCTTGAAATATGTTTTTCTTTCTAAAAAAACCAATGCTACGATATATAAAATGTAAATGATGAAGAAGATCTTGTTAGTTTTTTACAAATTTAGGAATTACATAGATATCATGGATAAATATAAATATATTATTTTATCTCATTTATCTCAGTGTTTGCATACAATTTTGTTGTCATTTATTGCTTTGAAAAGTTTAATTATTTAAATATCTGAAATATATCTTTAATGCTTTCTATAAAAAAATTAAAAAATTGTAACTCAAGGCCTCATCACCATACACAAAAAAGATGATGCAGAAGATACCTTTCTAAGAACACACATAGAAAATGAGAAGGTCCTGTTGCGTTGGCACACTTTCTCTTAACAAAAAAAGGGTTAGCGTAACATTAAATAATATCACTAGTTAGAAATTGGGAAATTTGACAAACGATGGTAATAATCATGAAAGACCCACTCCAACTAATGAGGGACTAATGAATATACATGGGACACCAGAAATGTGTCACCTTGTGCAATAGTTCTTATTGATAAGGGAATAAACCAACAAACAAACCCAACTATTTACACTAAATAACAACTAAAAATTTACAAGAATCCATTTACTAGACTTGAGAAATAACTAACCTTGTGGCCTATAGTTTTCTTCATAATTAATGGCTCTAGAGTACAAAATAAAGGCAACATAGGTATTACCCTTCTTGGGTGTGAATAGTCACAAGTGACAACATTGTGACTCAAGTTGGGTACTTCCTCTGATATCACATGACACGATGTCTCAAGATCTTTGACAAGACTCTCTTCATGCTCTAACAAGAGCATGACTTCAATGTACTGACAAGAAAATGGCTCTAAATGATACTTGATTGGGTACTCATGGACCCTTTTTGAAGAATTTGTGGTAGGAGATGTGTTGATGTGCTCTTGGGGCTCAAAAATTGGTAGTTCTTCTATTTGGGGAGCAAGGGGTGGCTCCATCCAGACAATTAGAGTCCATTCATTGAGTGACATGAAAAAAAATCTCTAGCTCATCCTAGAACTACATGTCATCATATTTTTCTTTTCTTTTCTCGTCCAAAGTGATAGGGAGAGATTCCCATGGTGATGCTTCTCCCAGAAGAGTCTCTACAATTTTCAAAACTTTTAGAGTCAGAACCTCATCATCTTCTATGAAATAAGGGAGCTTAGAAAAGAGAAAACTCTCACTGTCAGCCTTTAGATGTAGCAGGGTAAGGAAATCTTCTTCTTATACTTTTATCACTTGTGTCAGTTGTGAGTCTTGCCAACTTGGCTCATTTTTATTCTTTGAGTGCCAAATCACCAAACCGACCTTGGATAATGAAATTGTATTTATCATCAGGGACTAGAAAGAGAACTCTAAAAAATCACTCCAATCAGGTTCACCTCCTATAGAACATAAAAATACTAGAACCTCTTCATGTAGAAAATGGTTCCCTACGATAGGCCCTTCTATTAAATATGGTTCCTTAGAGGAGGCCTCAAGCATTGGTAAGGAATTTTAGAGGATACTTTGTTGATTTTTTAGGTCAATAATCCTCAGATCACGCTAAAGATCAATAAACATCTCTCATGTGCTAGGGAATGGATCCTCATGATAAGGTTGCAGAACAACCCAATCGACATAGTTTTAGTAACCTGGGTCCATACCTTAATTGGACACCAATTGGTGCTTGTCGTGTGCACTTGTTTGTTGCATTAAGTTGAAAAATCCAAAGCATGCACTCACTTTGGCGACTACATTCATCTAGGTCCCACTGGATGTGCTAGGAAAAATTGTTGATCCCCTGATTTGTGGCTCATGCCTATATTAAGGGGTAGTTCTAGAAGTGTTGCAAAGGTGGGATGGGGTACACCCTGGTATGAGTTTTCTATTAAGTGTTGAAAGTTAATTGCTTATTTACATGATGCGGTTATATATGTCTTCATGAATGGGAAAAGTTAAATTAATATACAGAGTGAATTTAAATTGATTATGTGATGTTGTAAATGTTTTGTTAAGTTGAATATAATTGAATCATATATGTTGAGGATTTATATTTCTTGGACTACTGATGTTGGATTTAGTGTGTAGGGAATAAGACCATGGTATTATATCTGGGAACCATGCATAGACCTATGTAAATTTAGTATGAGCCAAGGTTGTGTCTAATGACAGACAAAACTTTGTTGTATTGTATTTTATTTGTAAATGTAATGATCTTGTATCTCTTAATTAAATTTGTTGAAGTGTAATTGTAAAATATTTTATGTGAGTGCTCAAGTGGAAATGCCATGTGGCTTGTGATGTGTAAATTGTGTTGTGTCACTTGACACTTGTAATGTGTACATATGGCCATGACATGTTCCACTTGAGGATTGGTTGTCCACCAACCTAGGTAAGTACTCCTTTAGGTTCCCCATGTGAAT
Source organism: Chamaecyparis obtusa (assembly GCA_027943335.1). Lineage (NCBI taxonomy): Eukaryota > Viridiplantae > Streptophyta > Pinopsida > Cupressales > Cupressaceae > Chamaecyparis > Chamaecyparis obtusa. Next base: position 1,257,034 of record BSBK01004010.1, on the reverse strand, counting down.
CCCTCGATTAGGGAACTTGAGGTAGGGTCATGTCATTGATTTTCGAATTGAATCTTATTATGGACTTTTGGAGAGTTAGAAAGGTGCCTAGGGGTGTGTTTATGCCATTTTTAGTTAGCCCACTTGATATACCTATGGGTAAGGGTCAATTTTAACCATAGGAAAATTGATAGTTGACCAAAAGACCCTTCCAAAAGTTGGATTTTTAAAATGGCCGAAAATCAACTTTTGGAAGCAAGGTCTTGGTAAGAACACCATCCATTAGAATGCAAGGTTTTTGCCCACTTTTTGGCCAACCTTTTTAGGAACCCATTTTTGGAAAGCTTGTAAGGATATTAGGGAAGACCAACCAATGAGAAAGGAGACCATATCCCTAGGGGTTGTGGGGAGTTGTGTGGAGGTTTTTTTAGTGGAAACTCTCCATTGTGGAGAGTTTGAACACCCACTCTCTAACTTAGAGACTAGACTAGATTTGGAGGAGCTGGGAAGATGGAAAGGCTTGGACTTAGGGAGCTCATCCTAAACATACCTTCCATTTGCATTGGACCTAGGTTGGTGGCTCTTATCTTTTCATATTATTTTTCTTGTTTTTGAAAGGAAATGTAAGATGTGAATTTTGTGTTGTGATGAGAATATCATGTGTTGTTTCCTTTGTATTGTATTGTGTTTCTTTCTTCATTGTATGTGCTTTTGTGTGGGGAGTCTCAAGGCCACACTCACTCTTGGGAGGGAAGAGTATCCTTGGGGGTGAATGGAATTTTGGACAGCCATGTGTGTAGAGTCTCTCCTCAAGGAGGAGATGGATAAACATGGAGTATGGGCTCCATGAATCCATTCATGATTTTTGGGGGTCATAAGGGAGTGCTTTGTGTTGGCATGTTGCCTTGGGGGCCATAAGGCTTGTTCATATTTTTATGGCTTTCTCCCCATTGGTACACCTTCACCCCAAGTTTAGGGTCTGCATTGTGAGATCCTTGTGCATATCCTTGGTTGGGAAAATCATGTAATTTGTTTGTTACTAATGTTTGTTGCTTTGGTTATGCTTCTTGTATACCCAACTATGTTTTGGTTCCCCTAGCTGGGGGGTGGCCTCTTAGAGACCTTGGTTGGGAGGCGAGCATCTCATGGCCCTATTCAAATTTTCATGCAGGTTTGCAGCCCTATATTTCAATGAAGAAGGAAAAAAGAGCTTGTGGTCATGTAAAAGGAGCCCTTTGAGTAAACTTGTTTTATGTAATGTCCTTAAGGGACTCTTGTTTTGTAAAGCTTGTAATAAAGGATATTGTTGTATATTCAGTTTTATTTCCTAGGTAATCTTTATTCAAGAAAATGTTCTTTTATCCATGTTAAGTTCAGTTTTATGACAAATAAAACAAGTATGTTTTCTATTGTAACACAATATTTTTATTTGACTCTTAAAATATATTTATGTGTGTTGAAACTTTATTCCATAGCTAAGCATGTAGTTTTAAGTGAAATATTTTTACTTCCTTTTGAAGGTCTATCCATTTGAAATAATTTCCATACATGAGTATGATGTTCGGATTTTTTAAAAAAAAGGAAAGATAGATTTTTATTTCGTTGTTGCAAAGTATATAAGGAATGACCATTTAGATTTATTTCAAAAGAGTTTGACAATGGATTACATATTTCTGCTAAAGCTATAAAAAAGGGGGGTTCTCAAATAAATAGATCTCAACTTTATTACAAAAGATTTTATTTCCTTATAGTTTGGTATTTAAAAAAAAAAAGAATTATGCTGTTCTATTAATATCAGTTAATGATAGTTCATATATATATATATATATATATATATATATATATATATATATATATAAACTTAATAAAGAATTTTTTTAGCATAGTACTATTTTAAAGATAATACTGTTATGTAGTATTAATTTAATATAAATTTTTTTTATTAAAAAAAATTATTCAATTTTTTTTTCTTATTATATATATACACTGCTTCTTTGTTTTTTTTAAAAAAAATATTTTAAAATTAAATTAAATAAAGAAAAAAAATGTTTTTTTTAAAAAAGGGAGGCCTTGACCTGGCCCCCACCTCCCATGTTGTTGGTGGTCACGGGTAGCGGGCCCACCCAGCCAGCGGCCTTAGCTACTGGACTGTGGTGGCTGTAGGTCGCGACCCTGCCACAGCTAGTGGCTTCGACCACTGGGTTGTGGGTGGCCGCAGGCTGTAGCACCACAACTAGTGGCTTCGACCACTGGTTTGTGGCGGTCGCGGTTGTGGTACCACCATAGCAGTGGCTTCAACCACTTGGGGTGATGTGTGCGATAGGGGTGGGGTGAGCTATGACTCCCCCCCCCTCCCAATATATATATTTTTAAGAAAATAACAAAAAGAAGATAAAAAATGCTATTTAGTAGTTGCAAAAAAAAAGATAAAACAAAAAAAAACATTGTATAATAAAAATATGAAGAAAATAAAACAAAGAGGTTACCATATTCGGGCAACACCTTCAAGTTTTGGATTGTTGCTCTTGAGGGGGTATATACACATAAGTGTATATATGTATATACACTGAAATGGGTGTATATGCATATATACAATCATGGGTATATACCCATATGCATCTTTTCTCCAAAAACTCTTATTTTTCTTGCCCTCTAAGCTTCATACTTGCATAAAAAATGGTGGAAACATGTAGAAGAATTTGGCTTAGGGTTTGGGGATGAGTGGAAGAGATAGATGGGAGGGAGAAGAGAGAAATTGATAACTTTTTGGAAGTTGTCATTTTCACCCTAACCCTAAGTTCAAATTAGGGTTAGGTTGAAAGTCAACTCCCAATTTGAAAATCTCTTTTTCCCTCTTTCTCCTTAAAAGGTTAAATAAAGATATTTTTATGTGGGTTTATTTTAAACTCTTTTAATTAAGTTTTCTTTTGAGTTTAATTTTGAGATTTGATATGGAGTTAACTTTTTTTTTGTTGTAAAGAGAATGTAATCCTATTTTCTTAAATGTATTAATTTTAATTTCTTTAAGCTATTGTATTTCTTCTATTTAATATTATTAGCATACCTTAGTAGGTGTTGGGTGGACATAAGGTATCTCACTTTAGGGTATTTTAAACGAATATTAATTTTTGAAGAAATTAAACTTATTGTAGTAACTTTAATAAAAGTTAGGAATGTACTTAGTTATTAGCGATATATAATGATTTAATAATTATTAGTTGGGTTATCCCTAGGGGTTTTGTTGTTGGATTAATAAATTCAAGCTAGGGTAGACTAAGCTAGATAACCCTAGATTGGTGATGACTATATTTGTGTGAGGGATGTTGGCTGGTTCGATAACCCCTCTTCATGATTCCCCTTACTCGAATTGTAATCCTTAGTCCCAGTGTCATGTCTAACCAACCCTAGTCATTAAGCTACATTTATTAATTACCTTTATAAACCTTTACTAATGAATTATTTTTTTAAAAAATTAGGTGTGTTCTGCTTGATTAATTTTGGGCATGACATTTTGGTATCAGAGCCAAGTTTGTGAACACTTGGTACCTTTAACCCATTACGTTTCCCATCTAATTTTTTTTCCATTGAATTTGTAGGATGCCTCCCCTTATGCGTTAAGCTCATGGATGTAATAGAGGCCCTAGGAGAGCCACCTCGGTTCAGGTGTTAGATGAGAAGAGAATTGAGATATTAGGAGACCAAGAACCCCCTCCCATAGCACCACCAAATCCTAATCAGGAGGTTTTGTTAGCTCTTCAAAACCTTATTGGAGTTATCCAGGATAGGTTGCCTCTAGTGATTCCTCAGTCAGAGTATCAGTTATCAGGAGGACATAGGTCAGAGGCTAGAGAGAGACCTAGGATCCCTCCACGTGATCGTGATCATGATCATTGGAAAGGTAACAACATGCAGTCTTCAAGGTCTTATAATAAGAACCCATAGTAGTAGTCTTAACATAATCAAAGGTAGAAGCCACCATAGGGACAACAGGGCTCTAAGCCAAAAAAGTGGTAGACATAGGGTCCTAAGAAGGATCAACATCCATAGAATTCAAATGCACATCCAACATGAACTCAACAGTCCTCTTAGGGGGGTTATAGTAGATCTAGTAGGATCGGTGGATAGTAGTACTCTAGGCCACATGGAGTTCATAATCACACATGTGGTCCTTGTTATGCATGTGGTGCCATGGGGAACTTAGCTTGAGATTTTCCTTAGGTTCAGATGGAAGGTAGTCAGCACATGGTAGCGTCAGAGCCTACAGTTGGGGACTTTGGAAAGTCTCACAGGGTTTTTGCAATGGTTGATACCGCTAGGCAGAGCACTAGGCCATAGTTATAGAGGCTGCTGGTATGATCAGAGGTAGTAGTGTTACCATTTTGTTTGATTCTAGAGCTTCTAATTCTTTTATATCTCCATTAGTTATGGAGCATTACGGGCTAGTGGCAATTAGATAGGAAGTCAGTTGGGAGGTCGAGTTAGCATCAGGAGCTAGAGTGTTAGTTAACCCCTTGGTGAGGGATTGTCAAGTGTAGATTGATGATTTGACCACCATTTTAGACCTTCGTATCACACCTCTTGGATCCTATGGCATAGTGCTTGGCATGGATTGGTTATATGCCCATAGAGATAAGTTAGATTGTCGTTAGAATAGGATTGAGTGTCTAGATGATCATGATGTACCTATTGTGATTTGCAGGATTCAGAGAGGTATATCTCTTCATATGATCTCTTCCATGTAGCTTAAGTGGAACATGTGAAAGGGATGTTAGTTATTTTCCATTACTATTAGTGATAGAGAGGATGAGGAGGATAGGGAACCATATCTTGATGATTATCCGATACTTCAAGAGTTTGAAGATGTGTTTCCTACTAAGCTTCTAGGCATGCCTCCTTGTAGAGCAATGGATTTCCACATTGATCTTGTGCCAGGAGTTGCTCCAATTTTGAGGGCACCAAACAGGATGACCACTAATGAGCTTAATGAGCTCAAGATCTAGTTAGAACAACTTTTGGAGAAAGGACACATTCGTCCTAGTGTTTCACTTTGGGTGCATCAGTCATCTTTGTTAAGAAGAAGGATGGATCCTTGCAGTTGTGTATGGATTACTAACAATTGAATAAGTTAACCATCAAGAATCGGTATTCACTTCCTAGGATTGATGATTTGTTTGATTAGCTTCAAGGTGCCAAAGTTTTTTCTAAGATTGATCTTAAGTCAGGGTACCATCAGTTGCAGATTGTGGATAGTGATATCCCCAAAACTTCTTTTCATACTAGATATGGACACTATGAGTTCAAAGTTGTACCATTTGGTCTCACAAATGCTCCAGTTGTTTTTATGAGCCTTATGAATGGGGTATTACACACCTTTATTGCTAAGTTTATTGTTGTGTTCCTTGACAATATTTTGATATATTCTCAGGATGAGGAGGAGCACGAAGAGCACTTAAGGCAAGTATTGCAGTGTCTTAGGGACAATCAGTTATATGGAAGCTTGTCTAAATGCTCATTTTATAGATATGAGATTCTTTACCTTGGGCATGTTATTTTAGGAGATGGAATCTCAATTGATCCATCTAAGATTAGAGCCATCATGGATTGGCTTGTGCCTACTTCTGTGATTGAGGTAAGGAGTTTTGTGGGATTGGTAGGCTATTATAGGCATTTTGTAGAGGGATTTTCTAAAGTGGCTCATCCCATTACTTCTCTTCAACGAAAGGGAAAGAAGTTTGAGTGGACTGAGAAGTGCAAGAGGGCCTTTCAGGAACTCAAAAAGGCACTTACTAGCACACCTATTCTTGTAGTGTCTAATCCTTCAACAAATTTTATTGTATGCACAGATGCTTCCTTGGATGGTTTTAGAGCAGTTCTTATGCAAAATGGGTGAGCCATGGTATATGAGTCTAGGAAACTTAAGAATCACAAGATTAATTACCTCACTCATGATCTTGAGTTAGCCGTAGTGGTTCATGCATTAGTGAGATGGTGACATTTCCTTTTGGGTCATCGATTTGAGCTCCATTCATATCATCAAATCTTGCAATATATTTTCACTGAGTCGAACCTGAATGAATGACAACGAAGATGGATGGAATTCTTTTGTGAGTATGATTTTGATGTTCAATACATCAAGGACAAGGAGAATTTAGTTGTTGATACTTTGAGTAGGAGATGTCATGGGGCCTAGTCTATGATTGCATGTACAAAATTGAGAGATTGGATATTACACCATTTGCATGAGGATGTTTGGTATGTTGAGGTCAGTCAGGTTATTCAATCACAGAGTACCCTTGAAGGGAAATTTTTAAGATATTCTTTAGATTTTGATGGGCTTTTATGCCATAGAGGACGTATCTATGTACCATCCTCTAGAGATTTGTGAGTTTTTATCATGTTGGATGCTCATAGAACAACATATGCAGTGCATCCTAGAGTCAAGAAGATGCACACAGATTTGAGGTAGTTATACCATTGGCTAGGGATGAGACATGATATAGTTGAGATAGTGGCATGATGTCTTATGTTAGCTTGTGGTGACTGATCAGGAAAGTACTATCCAGGAAAGTACTGTACACTTTTCCTCCTGACCTCACCTTTTGAGGCCAACATATTTTTGGCTATTTTTGGGCTGACATATTGTAACTCATTATAACCCTAAAGTGGTAAAATATTATATAATATGGCTTAGGGTTAGGGATTTCATAATGTATGATTTTAGTACTTGCAATGGAATTGAGCTATAAGGGATTACAGATTGTAATCAGGTTGTAATCACTGGATAATAATAATATTGGACTTGCTATTGGTGGACGTAGCCTAGGGATTGAGTGAACCACATTAAATCTTTGTGTATTGTGTTCTCTTCTGTGTGGTTTATTGATGTCTGATATTGGTTATATTTGCATGCAATTTTTATTTCTGTCTTGTTAATCCTAACAAGTGGTATCTGAGCGAGGTTGTTTTTTCAATTATCCTCTACAAGAAGATCTCACGGTTTAGTGGGAGTTTCATGGTTGAGTGGGAGCAATGGTAGATGAGGGTAGGTTGAAGGTTGACAAGTTTAATGGGTAGAAATTTTAGTTATAGAAAATTCAAATGGAGGACTATCTCTATCAGAAGGATCTATGGCGGCCGTTGGAAGGAAAAGCCAATAAACTGGCAAGCATTTCTAATGAGGACTGGACAATTTTTGATAGAAAGGCTCTTGGTAGTATTCAATTATGCCTGGTACAATCAATGGCATTCAATATTACACAAGCGATGATGACTGAAAATTTTATAAAAACCCTAGCGAAGTTGTATGAAAAGCCCTTTGCTTCAAATAAGGTATTTCACATGAAGCGTTTGTTTAATATGAAAATGGTGGAAGGTGGGTCATTTGTTGATCATTTAAATGAGTTTAATATAGTTACCAGTCAATTAACTTCTGTCAATATTATTTTTGATGAAGAAGTCAGGGCTCTCTTGATTTTGTGTTCTTTGCCTGAAAGCTCGAATGGCTTGGTAATGGCTGTTAGTAATTCTATTTCTGGTTCTAATACCCTAAAATATGATGATGTTATTGGTGTTATTCTAAGTGAGGAAATTCATAGGAAAAGCTCAGGTGGATCCACATCAGGTAGTGTCTTAAATGCACAAAGCAGGGGTAGAACCAGTGAGAGAGGAAACAACTCTGGAAATTGTGAGAAATCAAGAGGAAAATCAAAGGGAAAGAGGTACAAATCCAAAGGGCCAAATGATTGCTGGCACTGTGGAAAACTAGGTCATAAGAAGAAAGATTGCTAGTCTCGGAAGAATAAAGAAGGAGAAAAACAAGAAGGTAACAAGGAGGTAAATGTGGAAAGTAATAAATCCGAAGAGGATGCTTTGATTCTTTCTTTAGAAAGTATTGATGATTCATGGGTTTTAGATTATGGGGCTTCATTTCATGCTACACCCCATAGAGGTTACTTTCTTGATTATGTCCAAGGGGATTTTGGGCTAGTTTATTTGGGAGATAATGAACCTTTTCAAATAGTTGGAAAGGGAAAAATTAAGATTAAGTTGTAGAATGGGAATCATTGGCTACTACAAGAGGTAAGACATGTTCCAAGGTTGAGTAGGAATTTAATTTCAGCAGGGCAACTGGGTTATGAGGGTTGCACAATTACTTTTAATGATAGAAATTGGAAGGTTTCAAAAGGTTCCTTAGTAGTAGAAAAAAGTGTGAAAGTAGGCACCTTATATCTTTGTATAGGTCATACTGTTCCTTCTACTTTAATTGTTTTAGAAGATAATGAATGTTCAGGAATAATGGCTGCAATTGAGTAGGAAGAACATCAAACCGTTGCTGTAGATTCTGACACAACACTGTGGCACAACAGACTCGTGCACATGAGTGAAAAAGGTATGAAATTAATTCATTCAAAGAAAGTTTTACCTGATTTGAAATGTGTCAATATGGATTTCTATGAGAGTTGTGTGTATGGAAAATAAAAAAGAGTTAGTTTTGTGAAGAGTGGGAAGGAAAAGAAAAATGAGAGATTAGAGCTTGTGCATATAGATGTATGGGGACCAGCTCAAGTATCTTCCCTTGGTGGCTCTTTGTATTATGTTACATTTATAGATGATGCAACAAGAAAAGTATGGATTTATTTCCTTAGACAAAAATCTGATGTATTTCAAACTTTTAAGAAATGGAAATGCTTGGTTGAGAATGAGATTGTTAAAAGGTTAAAATGTCTTAGATATGATAATGGTGGTGAGTAGTGCAGCACATAATTTGAAGATTATTGTTCTTGTAATGGTATTCATAGGTAGAAAACTGTAACAAAGACTCCACAAGAAAATGGAGTGGCTGAACGCATGAATAGGACAATAATGGAGTGTGCAAGGAGTATGAGGTTGCATGCTAGGCTGCCCAAAAACATGTGGGAAGAGGCTATGAACACTACTACTTATTTAATAAATAGAGGCCCCTCTACTCCTTTGGACTGTGGTATTCCAAAGGAAGCATGGAGTGGTAAGAAGGTGAGTTATTCTTTTCTCAAAACCTTTGGTTGTGAAGCTTTTGCACATATAGATTCTGAAAATAGAACCAAGATGGAAGCTAAGTCAAAGAAATGTGTATTTGTTGGATATGGCATTAATGAATTTGGTTGTAGGCTTTAGGATTTTGAAAATCATAAAATTGTAAGAAGCAGGGATGTCATATTCAATGAGAAAGTATTCTACAAAGATATGTTGCAGCAGCATGAGAAGAAAGAAAATGACTATGTAGTACTGGATGATACTCCAAAAGATGATGTTCCAGTAGTTCCTTATGCTCTGCAACAATAGCAACAACAAATACCACACACCCCAGTGAATGTTATACAGTCAACAAGGCTAAGTAGACCTCCAGAAAGATTTTCTCCATCTTTGTATTCTATTTTGTTAACAGATGTTGGTGAACCTGAATGTTATAATGAAGCTGTGCAGGTGGATACAAAGAGTTAGTGGGAGTCTGCAATGATAGAGGAAATTGACTCCTTGTTGAAAAATCACACTTGAGATTTATGCAAGTTACCTGGAGGTAAAAGGGCTTTACAAAATAAATGGGTTTATAGGCTGAAAGAAGAGGATGGAGGTAAGAAAAGATTTAAAGTCAGGTTAGTTGTAAAAGGATTTGCACAGAAAAAGGGTATTGATTTTGATGAGATATTTTCTCTAGTTGTTAAAATGACTTCTATCTGTACTATTTTAAGTATTGTGGCTACTGAAGATTTTCATTTAAAGCAGCTTGATGTTAAAACAACTTTTATTCATGGTGATTTGGATGAAGAAATATATATGGTCCAACCACAAGGATTTGAGGTCAAGGGTAAGGAGAATTTGGTGTGCAAATTGCAGAAAAGTTTATATGGCTTGAAGCAAGCACCTCGACAATGGTATATTAAATTTGACACTTTTATGAATGAGCATGGATACAGTTGGTGTCATTCTGACCATTGTGTTTATTTTAAGAGGCTGGGTGATGACAACTACATTATTTTATGTTTATATGTTGATGATATGCTTGTAGCTGGGCCTAACATGGATCACATTAAGGGTTTGAAACAACAGTTAGCACATTCATTTGCTATGAAGGATTTGGGGGTAGCAAAACAAATTGTTGGTATGAAAAATTGTAGAGATAGGAAAAATAAGAAGTTGTCCCTATCTTAGGCTAATTATATTGAGAAGGTGTTGCAACATTTCTCTATGGAGAATGCCAAAGCTATCAGCACACCTTTGCCTAGTCATTTGAAATTGACTAAGGAAATGTGTCCTAAGAAATCAGAAGAAGAGGCAAAAATGTCTAAGGTGCCTTATGCTTTAGCTGTAGGGAGCTTAATATATGCTATGATATGTACTAGGCTAGATATTGCACACACAGTGGGAGTCATTAGTCGATATATGAGTAACCCTGGTATTGAGCATTGGAATGTAGTCAAATGGATTCTCAAATATTTGAGAGGTACATCCAATAAGTGTTTACACTTTGGGGGTTCTACTACTACTGTACAAGGCTATGTTGACTCAGATTTGGCAGGAGATATAGATAGCAGGCGGAGTACTACAGGTTATGTATTTACTGTTGGTTGGACAACAGTGAGTTGGATTTCTTGACTACAAAATTTGGTTGCTTTATCCACTACAGAGGTAGCCAAGGAGATGATATTGCTTCAATTCTTCATGGAAGAATTGGGACATCCACAGATGGATAATTTTTTGCATATAGATAGCCAAAGTGCTATTCATCTTGTGAAGAATTCTACTTTGCACTCAAAGACAAAACACATACAGCTATGGTACCATTTCATTTGGTCAATTTTGGATGATGGGAAGTTAAAGCTGGAAAAGATTCATACAGATGATAATCCAACAGATATGTTTACAAAGGTAGTAACAAGAGAGAAGTTGAACTCATGTTCAACTTTAGTTGGTCTTCTAGACTAAATAGAATAAAGGAATAACTGAGTCCAGGGTGGTTCGATCTAGTGGGAGCCTCATATGGTAGCGATATTGCTACAGGATTAGTCTCCAAGTGGGAGATTTTTTATTGTGGATAATGATCAGTCACCAAGTGGGAAATTGTTAGCTTGTGGTGACTGATCAAGAAAGTACTGTACACTTTTCCTCTCGACCTCTTCGGGGATTTCATAATGTATGATTTTAATACTTGAGGCAGAATTGAGCTATAAGGGATTACAGATTGTAATTAGGTTGTAATCACTAGATAATAATAATATTGGGCTCGCTATTGGTGGATGTAGCTCAGGGATTGAGTGAACCACGTTAAATATTTGTATATTGTGTTCTCTTCTATGTGGTTTATTGATTTCTGATATTGGTTATATTTGCATGTAATTGTTATTTATGTCTTGTTAATCCTAACATCTTGAGTGTCAAAGAGTTAAGGTAGAACATCATCACCTTGGTGATTTTCTTTAGCCACATGAGATACCTGAGTGGAAGTGGGATGTTATTTATATGGACTTCATCATTGGTATTCCTATGTCATCTTGATGCCATGATACCATTATGGTGACAGTTGACACATTTACCAAGGTATCCCACTTCTCACCTATTCAGACCACCTTTACAGCCCCTGTAGTGGCACAGGTTTTCTTGCAGGATATTATCAAACTTCATGGCATACCTCGTAATATTATTTCAGATCAAGATTCTCTCTTTGCATCATCCTTCTGGAGGGGATTACAGACAACGTTGGGTACTAAGCTCAATTTTAGCACCACTTATCACTGTAAGACAAATGGTTAGACAGAGAGGGTAAATAAGATGTTGGAGGATATGCTTTACATGTATGTCATGGATCATCAGAGTAGGTGGGAGGAATACCTTCACTTGGTAGAGTTTTCCTACAATAATGGGCATCACACTTCTCTAGGTATGCCCCCCTACCAAGCATTGTATGGCAGACCATGCAGGACACCATTGAGTTGGGACCGCATTGAGGATAGAGTTTCTTTAGGTCTTGTGTTAGTTCAAGAGCTAGAGCAATAGGTGACCTTGATTAGACAGTGTCTGAAGGAAGTACAAGATAGGTAGAAGAAGTATGCAAATGCAAAGAGAGAGGATCAAAGTTAGTTGGTTGGGGATAGAGTTTTTCTAAGAGTGCGGCCACATAAGAGTCTAATCTGTTATGGAAAGGGCTCTAAGCTTGCACCCAGATTTGTTGGTCCTTTTGAGATTCTTGAGCGGATAGGTCATGTCACCTATCATCTAGCTTTTCCACCTAGCTTGTCATGCATCCATGATGTCTTTCATGTATCAATTTTGAGGAAGTACATATTTGATGAGTCTCATATCATAGATTGGGATGCCTTGTAGGTGGATTCAGATGGATAATTGGCTTTGGAGCCCATTCATATTTTGGCACATCGGACACTAGCTCTTCAAGGCCGAGAGCTGGACCAGGTTAGGGTCTAGTGGGATTGCTATGATGAGGATTACGATATCATTGGAGGATGCAATGTAGATGAGAGCACATTATCCTCATATTTTTTATGAACTCCAAGAGAAAGTTCATATAGGGGGGAGGTGTGAGGCCTCACCTCGAGCCCGTCATAGCTTTTCAATTTCTGTATTAGAGAGATACTCCTTTGATACTTTATTTTGATGCACTGTGTTTTTAGACACCTTATGTCATAGATTTTATCACTTCAAACATTAGATGCACATTATTTTATGATTGTTATGATGGTTATCTTGTGACTTTATTTTTTGATTTGCATTTATTGTTAATATGGATTTATGAATGCTATGAACAAGTGATGAGATTTATTTTTGTGATTTATTAAGAAATGGATATTTGATGCAATTATGATGCTATGAGTTTTCTATTAAGTGTTGAAAGTTAACTACTTATTTACATGATGTGGTTATATATTTTTTCATGAATGAGAAAAATCAAATTAATATACAGAGTGAATTTCAATTGATTATGTGATGTTGTAAATGTTTTGTTAAGTTGAATGTAATTGAATCATATATGTTGAGGATTTATATTTCTTGGACTGCTGATGTTGGATTTAGTGTGTAGGGAATAAGACCATGGTATTTATATCTTATCGGCCTTGGTTGGGAGGTGAGCATCCCATGGCCCTATTCAAATTTTATTGCAGGTTTTCAGCCCTATATTTCAATGAAGAAGGAAAAGAGAGCTCGTGGTCATGTAAAATCAGCCCTTTGAGGAAACTTGTTTTATGTAATGTCCTTAAGGGACTCTTGTTTTGTAAAGCTTGTAATAAAGGATATTGTTGTATATTCAATTTTATTTCCTATGTAATCTTTATTCAAGAAAATGTTCTTTTATCCATGTTAAGTTCGGTTTTATGACAAATAAAACAAGTATGTTTTCTATTGTAACACGATGTTTTTATTTGACTCTTAAAAGATATTTATGTGTGTTGAAACTTTATTCCATAGCTAAGCATGTAGTTTTAAGTGAAATATTTTTACCTCCTTTTGAAGGTCTATCCCTTTTAAATAATTTCCATACATGAGTATGATGTTCAGATTTTTAAAAAAAAGGAAAGATAGATTTTTATTTCGCTGTTGCAAAGTATATAGGGAATGACATTTTAGATCCATTTCAAAAGAGTTTGACAATGGATTACATATTTCTGCTAAAGCTATAAAAAAGGGGGGTCTCAAATAAATAGATCTCAACTTTATTACAAAAGATTTTAATTCCTTATAGTTTGGTATTTAAAAAATAAAATAAGAATTAGGCTGTTATATTAAAATCAGTTAATGATAGTTCATTGTTTTCAAAAAATAATATTGAGTTTATTACCTCTACTATTCCAAAGTTTATTTGCAAAATGGTTGATATCTTTAATCCATACTGGTTGTGTTAAAAAAAAATGTTTATGAAACTGAAAATAGTTACCCACTATTATTTCTATATATGTATATATTGAATATACTGTATGTATGTATATATATATATATATATATATATATATATATATATATATATATATATATATATATATATATATATATATATATATATATATATATATATATATATATATATATATATATATATATATATATATATATATATATATATATATATATATATATATATATATATATATATATATATATATATATATATATAAACTTAACAAAGAAATTTTTTAGCACAATATTGTTTTAAAGAAAATACTGTTATGTAGTATTAATTTAATATGATTTTTTTTTCTTAAAAAAAAATATTCAATTTTTTTTTCTTATTTTATGTATATAATACTTCTTTGTTTAAAAAAAATAAAATTTTTAAAAGAAAATTAAATAAAGAAAAAAATGTTTTTTTAAATTTTTTTTTAAAAGGGAGGCCTTGACTTGGCCCCCTCCTCCCGTGCTGTTGGCGACCGTGGGTAGCGAGCCCACCCAGCTAGCGACCTTGGCTGCTGGACTGTGGTGGCCGTAGGTCGCGACCCAGCCATAGCTAGTGGCTTCGACCACTGGGCTGTGGGTGGCCGCGGGCTGTAGCACCACAACCAGTGGCTTCGACCACTGGTTTGTGGTGGCCGCAGTTGCGGTACCCCCACAATAGTACTTCAATTACTTGGGGTGGTATGTGCGATAGGGGTGGGGTGAGCTACACCCCCCTGCCCAATATATATATTTAAAAAAAAAGAGAGAAAAAAATGCTATTTAGTAGTTGCAAAAAAAAAGATAATAAAAAAAACATTGTACAATAAAAATATGAAGAAAATAAAACAAAGAGGTTACCATATTTGGGCAACACCTTCATGTTTTGAATTGTTGCTCTTGAGGGGTATATACACATAAGTGTATATATGTATATACACTGAAATGGGTGTATATGTATATATACAATCATGGGTATATACCCATATGCATCTTTTCTCCAAAAACTCTTATTTTTCTTGCCCTCCAAGCTTCATACCTGCATAAAAAATGGTGGAAACATGTAGAGGAATTTTGCTTAGGATTTGGGGATGAGTGGAGGAGAGATATGAGAGGGAGAAGATAGAAATGAACAACTTTTTGGAAGTTGTTATTTTCATCCTAACCCTAATTTTGAATTAGGGTTAGGTTGAAAGTCAACGCCCAATTTGAAAATCTCATTTTCCCTCTTTCTCTTTAAAAGGTTAAATAAAGATATTTTTATGTGGGTTTATTTTAAACTCTTTTAATTAAGTTTTCTTTTGAGTTTAATTTTGAGATTTGATATGGAGTAACTTTTTTTTTTGTAAAGAGAATGTAATCCCATTTTCTTAAATGTATTAATTTTAATTTTTTTAAGCTATTGTATTTCTTCTATTTAATATTATTAGCATACCTTAGTAGGTGTTAGGTGGACATAAGGTATCTCACTTTAGGGTATTTTAAACAAATATTAATTTTTGAAGAAATTAAACTTATTGTAGTAACTTTAATAAAAGTTAGGAATGTACTTAGTTATTAGCAAGTTATTAGCAATATATAATGATTTAATAATTATTAGTTGGGTTATTTCTAGGGGTTTTGTTGTTGGGAATTTACCTTGAAGATTAGACCTAATGTTAATTATTAAATTAAATTTAATATTTTATGCTTCTAGATTTATTTAAGATAAATACTTTTTAAATAATTGAAAACAGGTCTAGACCTTAAGTAAGGAAATTATTTGCATATTGAGATATTTTAATTATTAGATTAATAAATTCAAGCTAGGGTAGACTAAGCTAGATAACCCTATATTGGTGATGACTATATTCATGCGAGGGATGTTGGCGGGTTTGATAACCCCTCGCCATGATTCCCCTTACTTGAATTGTAATCCTTAGTCCTAGTGTCATGTCTAACCAACCCTAGTCGTTAAGCTACGTTTATTAATTACCTTTATAAACCTTTATTAATGAGTTGTTTTAAAAAAAAATAGGTGTGTTCTGCTTGATTAATTTTGAGCATGACAGAATCTGATTGGTTATGCTAGTATATTTATGGAACCGATTTTGTATTAATTTTTATAACATTAACATTTCAGATCATACTTTGTGATCCATCATTAGGATGAGAGAGTTCAAGAATGCAAAAAATAACCAATTGTAGACTTAGTCAACACTTAAGAAGATGAGAGAGGGGAAATGATGCACACACCCCAAGAGAAGGGAAAGGGAAAAAATATAATATAAATAAATATAAAGAAGGAATAAAACAAAAAGACAAAATAACAATCACAAAAAAGACTCCAACACAATTAGCCATATATAATGTGAAGGTGATATGGAAGCGGATGTCTTATCAAATTGCACTACCACATTTAATGAAGTGAATGAATGTTAGATCAAAATATTTGATTATGTAAGATGAAATTGGTTTGAAATACTTGTGACAACGTGAATTAATGATGGACAATGTCATGATTAGAGGAAGCGGTTATGGAGAGTGTGCTTTAATATTCTCTTCATCTTAAAAGCTAGTGGAAAAGACTCAAAA
This sequence comes from Chamaecyparis obtusa, assembly GCA_027943335.1. NCBI lineage: Eukaryota > Viridiplantae > Streptophyta > Pinopsida > Cupressales > Cupressaceae > Chamaecyparis > Chamaecyparis obtusa. Next base: position 1,240,567 of record BSBK01004010.1, on the reverse strand, counting down.
TGTGTGTGATGAAAGGCAATTATTTCTATCCATGCTAACCAAAGAGTATTATTTATGATTGTAGAATTTGAATAGGGTTAATGGATCCATACCAAGAGATTTAAAAGTGGAAAAGGTGAGGTTTGTTTGTTAGGTGCACATAAGGATATAATTTTGTGAAGTGCAACAAATAAATTTGGGAAAGAGAGAAGCACTGGAATTGAAGCAGAAGAAACAAGTATCTTGAAAGTGAACCTCTATAAAGATGGAGGCAACAACTTCAGCAGACACAGAGAAAAAACAAAAGGGTTTTAAAAGCCCATTGAAGAAAGAAAAGATTTACGACTTAGTGAAATATAAATATGATAAAATAATCAATGCCATTCTTCATCTATTGGGAGAATAATTTATGGAGAGGAAAATGAAATGGAGGGTGAATGAAGATGTTATCTCAATGGTGGTGGCATGGGGCAAGGAGAGAGGAGAAAACACAAAGCAAGTGGAATGGGTTGTAAAAACTTTTTTTGAGAAGGATACATTATTAGGTATGGAGTCCATTATAGAATGGGAAAACCCCAGAGTCAGATTTAAATATTTCATTGTGCTTTGAAGATGAGGAGGAGGCCAATATGTTTGGAGGTGTGCCCTTTGTCTGCTGGGTTGGAAAAGTGGACAAGAGGGCTTATAGAAGGAAGGTGGTTGTCGCATGGGTGAAGCTAAAAGGTTCCTAGTGCAAGAGCACCCATTTCTACAACTTGAAGTTCTTCATTTTCTTGTGATCCCCAGGGAGTCTTGTGGATGTATAAGTCCTAAGAGTATTCTATTAGTCTTCTGACCCACTTGCAAGGCTGGGTTCTAAGATTTGGCATTCATAAGCCCCTTGGTCAACCATGGTCAGAGGGTCTCCAAAACTTAGGATTTAGAATGGTATATGTTTTAAGTCATTTCAAGTTAATAATTAACCTTAGGTTTACATTTTATAATAAGATTTCCCTTCGAGTGCATATTTGTAAATGTTGTTAAATGTTGTCAATAGTTGTCAAGAAACTTTTTGATAACTTTGCAACTTCTGGTTGTTAAGTCTAAATGACTTCCCTAATGGATATTTGGTTTGAAATATATTTGTAACCATTGAGGACTTCTTTCATAGCCCTTTTAGGTGGGTGAAAAGCAATCATGATGTAATTTTCATTTTGAATCAATAAAATATACTCATTTTTCCTGCAACAGTCGACTTCCCATTCCTTGCGAAGTCCCGTATGATCCATATTGATGATGAAACTAGTTGGAATGTGAGAAGAAGTGAATTAAATTTCTATTTATTTTGGTTTGAAGTTTCTAAGTTCCCGGAAATGAGATTTTGAGTTATTTCTTTGCACACTATCCTGAAACCCTCCAGAACCATGGTTTCCACCTTAATTTTTTCTTTTCTCTCATGTCGACTCTTGGAAAATACTAATCCTTGGTGTAATGAAAGAATTATATGTTGCATCAGTAATTCTAGAGTTATTTTGTAGGAAGGTGAGTGCAAGAACTTGTTTTCAATGATTTAAGGTCAACATCTCTATGTGGTGACTAGTAAACAAAATGTTAAAATGATGACAGTAATACTTTGGGGTTGAATAAAAATTTGAAAATAAAGTTGGAGTAGTTTTGGATCATTCCTAATGCAATCCAATTAGTGGTTTTGTCCTTCCATCAATCCTTGGGGTACTTCCTTCTTTAAGGTGACCTAATTGCCTAACTAGGCCTGTTTGATCTTGTTAAGGTACAATCTGTTCCTCAAGACTTCAGGACCTGTGGCCTTGGAGATTTGTAGTTTTCCTAAAAGGGTATTTGGAACTACATTTGGTTTCCTAAGTCTAGTGAGAAGTTTGAGAGTTGTAACCTCATAACCCGATAGCTAGACTTACTAGGATTTGAAGGCTCATTGAAGGAACAGTCATAAAAGGAATGCTTTGGGTTTGATAAATGGTTAGAACATGTTTCATTTAACCAAATGAGACCTTAGACAATTAGGTTCAACCACACAAAGTTAAGATTGCCATTTTTCCCCCTTATGAATGAATTTGATATTGGTTACATAAGGATAAGTTGTAAGAAGTGCATCACACATCTTGGTCCAAGTATTACATTTATGTCAAGATGTTGTATGGAGGTTTTGTGAAGGTATTTTAAAGGTGTGATTCTAGGCTTGGTGGGTTGGTTTTTTTAGCCCCTTTATAGAAGGTTTTGAAGGACCGATTTCCTCATTTCCTTGTCTAGCCTAGTTCTTGCATCAAGTGGTATCAGAGAAATACTTGGTCTTTGGACTAAATCAAGTTGTAGACATGTCAAAAGGTGGAGAAGAAAATGATCTACCAGCCAAGATGACAAATGTAGAACTAATACGGGTAGTGAAAGAACATGAAGCAGAAAGGAAGTGGATGAGGCAAGAGATGGAAAAGCTTATGAAACAAGTCAACAAAGGAAGTAGTGGGAACTCTAGTGTTGATGAAGAAGGGATTGAAGAAGAAAACCCTTGGTAGGAGGAAGAGGAGATCCCTATAGATTAAAGGCTACTTGTGAAGACTTTGAAGTCTATGGAAAGGAGAACCATGGATACTAAGTTTGATCTACCTGCCTACAGTGGAAAGATGAATCCAAAAGAAGTCATGGATTGGGTTGATGCACTCAATAGTTTCTTTGACTATGAGGAGATACCAGAGAATCAAAAAGTGAAAGTAGAAAAGTCCAAGTTGAAGGGGCCTACCCTAACTTGGTGGAACTTAACTCAAGAAGAGAGGGTGAAGATAGATAAGAATCCAGTTGGTACATGGAAGAAGATGATGACCTTGGTGAAAGAGGCTTATGTGTCAGAAGATTATGAAGTGCAACTTCATAACAAAAGACAAAGCCCAAGACAAAAGGAGATGGATGTCTCAGAGTACACATAAGAGTTTCATAGACTCTCTATGAAAACTAAGATGGTAGAACCAGAAAGTGTCAAGCTTGCAAGGTATATGCAAGGACTAAGAATAAATATACAAGATGAGTTGAGTTCATGCTCTCCTACTATAGTCCAATAGTGTTTTCAATTAGCACTAAAAAGTTGAAGGAAAATTCAAAAGGAAACAAGAACAAGGCACTAGAGGTAGGGGTAGCAACAATCCTAACAAAAATTTCAGAGGAAGAGATAATTCTTGGAATAAAGGTCAGTCAAGCAATGACAAATCCTCAAAGCAGAATCAAGGAGGAAGAGAAAAAGGAGAGTCAAGCAAAAGAGGAGGCTTCAGAGGAAGGAGAAATTTTGGTAGGGTTAGGGGAAGATCTAATAAACCCTTAAGATGCTACAACTACAATCAATTGGGCCATCATTGAGGAAGATGCCCTAAGAAGAAAAATTAATAACCAAGGTGAAAGAAGAGCACAATTGGTCCAAGAAGACAACCAAGAGCTAGAAGCTGAAGAAGGGACAACCTTGATGATGAGACAAACCTTTTTTCAAGTACCACACACTTAAGAAACACCACAAAGGAAGAATATGTTCAAAAGAAGGATTAAGTGCCAAGGAAAGGTATGTAACTGATTAATAGACACTGGTTCAATAGAGAACTTAATTTCTAAAGAAATGGTATAGAAGTTAGAATTTCATAAAACACCACATCCTTTTCCTTATAATATTTCTTGGCTCATGAAAGGACAAAAAACTTTAGTAACTCAATAGGCTATGGTAGAATTTTCTCTAGGAGACTTCAAGGATAAAGTATTATGTGATGTAGTGGAGATGGATGCTTTCCATCTTCTACTTGGAAGACCGTGGAAATATGATATGGATGCCACCTACAGTGGTAGGAAGAACACATATACCATTAATAGGGATGATAAAAATTATACTTTGAAACCACTACCTGAACAAAAAGCGGAGAAAGAACCTACTATAATTATGATAAGGGAAAAAGAAATGGTGAAAAAATTGAAGGACTCTGAAGAAGAAAGTTTTATACTGATCATGAAGCCTAAAGCAACAAAAGAATCTAACAAAATAGTACCCATACTAGTAGAGGTCATAGAGTTTCTAAAAGAATATAGTGATGTCATAGAAAATGATCTACCCTCTTCCCTCCCACCCTTGAGAGACATCACTCATCAAATTAATCTAATACCAGGTGCTTCCTTACCCAATAAAGCACCCTATAAGATGACTCCAAATCAGAATGCAGAGATATCAAGACAAATCCAAGATATGTTAGCCAAAGGATGAATACAAAAAGTCTTAGTCCTTGTGCAGTTTCTTCTATCCTAGCACCTAAAAAGGATGGAACATGGAGGCTATGTACTGATAGAAGGGCTATAAACAAAATAAAAATCAGGTACAGGTTCCCTATTCCAAGGATTGAAGACCTACTTGATCAACTTTAGACTGCTTGCTACTTTTCCAAAATAGAATTAAAATCTGGATATCACCAAATCAGAATCAAGCCAGGGGACAAATGGAAGATTGCATTTAAAACCACTGAAGAGTTATTTGATTGGCTTATGATTCCATTTGGGCTAAGTAATTCCCCAAGCACATTCATGAGACTCATGAATGAGATTTTAATTGATTTCATTGGTAAATATGTTGTTATCTATCTTGATGATATATTGATTTTTAGTAGCAATAGAGAAGAACATTTAAACCATTTGGAGCAAGTGATAAAGAGACTTCATGACCACAAGCTAATAATAAACTTGGAGAAATGTACCTTCATGAAGAAATAACTTACCTTCTTGGGGTTTGTCATCTCTAAAGGAACACTAAAAATGGATCCTAGCAAGGTGGAGGCCATTGTAAATTGGACCACTCCAAGAAACCAAGGTGAGGTAAGGAGTTTTCATGGTCTTACTACTTTCTATACAAAGCTTATAAAAAATTTCAATCATGCATGTGCTCCTATGCTAGACACCATTAAGGGTTGCAAGAAAACAAAGTTTTCTTGGACTAATGAAGCTAACTATAATTTTAAATATTTGAAGAACATGGTTGCTCAATATCCTATCTTGACCTTACTTGATTTTATGAAGGTATTTACTATGGAAACAGATGCTAGCGACCTAGCTATTAGTGTTGTCCTAAGTCAAGAAGGGAAGCCCATAGCTTTCTTCTCTAAAAAACTAAATGATGCTAAGAAAAGATACTCAGCTTATGACCTTGAATTGTATGCAGTAGTACAGGATCTCAAGAAATGGAAACACTACTTTTTACCAAAAGAGTTTGTTGTCTATACTAACAACCATGCACTAAGTTTTCCAAATTCCCAAGAAAAATTGGGTGTTAAGCATATAAAATGGATGGAACAATTGCAACCCTACACTTTCACACTAAAACACAAAAAGGGACAAGAAAACAAGGTTGAAAATGCCCTCACTAGAAGGGTTGGTCTAGTTGAAGAAGTACAACTCTAAAGCATCAGGATTAATGCTCTGAAACATCTCTATGTAGGTGATCCAGACTTTGGAGAAGCATTCAAGGGTTTTTCTCAACTAGTATGGAAGTATCACACTGAATTCTCTGAATTTATTATTCAAAATGTTCTTTTGTTCAAAGATTCTCAACTATGCATACCTAGGTGTTCTATGAGGCTGAATATCATAAAAGAGAAACATTATGGTGGCATGGGTGGCCATTTTGGCATACAAAAGACTCTAGAATTGATTAAGAGAAATTTATTTTGACCAAAGATGACAAATGATGTAAAGAAATTTGTGGAAGTCTGCACTATCTGTCAGGAAGCAAAGGGTGTATCTACAAACTAGGGGTTATAACAACCTTTTCCAATACCTATGAGGCCTTGGGAGTCCATCTCCATGGAATTTTTCATGGGCCTTCCTAGAATAAAATAGGGATTTGATAGTGTGTTTGTCATTGTTGATAGATTTAGTAAGATGGTGCACTTTGTCCCTTGCAAAAGCACAAACGATGCCTCCCACATTGCCCACCTCTTATTTAAAGAAGTTGTCCAAATTCATGGGCTACCAAGAACAATAGTCTCAGATAGGGATGTCAACTTTCAAGGACATTTCTGGTGTACACTCCATAAGAAATTGGGAACAAATTTAACTTACAGCTCTGCATATCACCCACAAATTGATGGCCAATAAGAAGTGGTGAATAGATCACTTGGCAATCTCCTCAGGTGTCTAACTAAGAAAAATAACCAGAGTTGGGATGTCATCCTCCCACAGGAAGAATTTTATTTTAATGATTCCTTAATAGATCCACTGGCAAGACACCTTTCCAAATAGTCTATGGCCTACACCCAAGAGGCCCATTGGATCTTATAGACTTACCCTCAAATTTTAGAGTCAATGCTCAGGGAGAAGAATTGGCAAAACTCATTGCCCAAGTCCAAGAAGAAGTAAAATATAAACTACTGCAGACTACTCAAATGTATAAGGAGCAGACAGATAAGAGAAGAAGAGAAGTTCATTTCAAGATTGGGGATAAAGTATGGGCATATCTCAGGAAGGAGAGTGATGCAGAGGAAAGTGAAAGACTTCTATTTAGTTTCCCCAAATAGGATACAACTTATTGTTTTCTTCTTAGCTCCCTCAAACCCTTCTTCACTCATGGATCAAAGCTAAGATCCATTCCATTTCCAAGACCAACCAAGGTCATGATCCTAGTCTTCTTCAAGACTCCTTTCACTTAGCTCCACACCAATAGAAATGCTCAAATATGGTTCCATGCTTCAACCCTCATTATCAAACACCAATGAGAGCCCTTACTCCATAATCAAAGAGACTACACCCACAACAAATACTATTAACAATCCACTAAACAAAACTTTGCAAATAAATACCCAAGAATACACCTTCTTGCTATTTTCTGGACATACCCGTATACAGAGGTTCATAAATTTCAAACCTAATCAAAAGTTATTGATCACTCTAGTGAGGATGGGTGACATTAGGTTTAGAAAAACATATTTAAAACTCATCAAGATCCAACGGTTCATTAGGGAGATATGGTTCCCGTACTGAGGGTCATTTTTATGAGACAGAACACTTTTCTTTTCAATACAATTTCTCATTGCATGTTGCTATCCAAGGGTGTTCTCCTTGCCCTATCTATTGCATCTACACAAAAAAATATAGTACACATCGAACATGTTTAATACATTCTTACTATGAAAGATAGTGGTCATGCAAGGCTTTGCACACTATATAACTCTTATTTGAATCAAGGAGTCTGTGACTGTGCATGTACTGTCACAACACAGACATCAAGAACAACATAATAATGTAGGATTTTAACAAAGATAAACTCTCAATCTTAAACATGCATAAAGATAACATAAAACTACCTCCACAACTGGAGTTTTCAACCATCATAAGAAACCACAAAACAAAAACTACATTCATGAAAAGCTTGCTATTACATTGCATTCTCTATTACAGCCGTACAAAGCTTCCTTCCCAACTCAAAATCAAAAACAAAAAAATTAATCTCTAATACTCCTCTTCTCTCATGCTCGAGAGCTCACACACCACTCTCCTCTCTTGTCTCTTAAAAAAAACCTATTATAATCTATATCCCCAAAAACCTAACTAACACCCTAAAACATATCATTTTGACAATGCATGTAAAATGTTGTAAGTGACAAACAAAGTTGTCAACTTGACAACCAGACCTTTAATCATCCAAATCTATTATTCCAATGGTCTTATTTTGTGACCTTTTAACTATTACACACACTCCCATAACAAACTATAAGACCATCCTTTTCATTACATGGTGACCCTTATAGGGCACTTTGCCTTATCATGGCAACATGAACAAAAACATAGCATAAAGGCACTAATGGCCTCAATTACATTTGAATAGAGACCTTCAAGGTCTTTGCAATTCTTGTTGTCCAATTTTGAATCAAGGTCAATGAAATGACCCCTTGGCTTCATGATCCTAGTCTTCTTCAAGACTCCTTTCACTTAGCTCCACACCAATAGAAATGCTCAAATATGGTTCCATGCTTCAACCCTCATTGTCAAACACCAATAAGAACCCTTAATCCATAATCAAAGAGACTACACCCACAACAAATACTATTGACAATCCACTAAACAAAACTTTGCAAATAAATACCCAAGAATACACCTTCTTGCTATTTTCTGGACATACCCGTATACAGAGGTTCATAACTTTCAAACCAGATCAAAAGTTATCAATCACTCCACTGCAGATGGGAAAAATTAGGTTTAGAAAAACATATTTAAAACTAATCAAGATCCAATGGTTCATTAGGGAGATATGGTTCCCGTATTGAGGGTCATTTTTCTAAGACATAACACTTTTCTTTTCAATACAATTTCTCATTGCATGTTGCTATCCAAGGGTGTTCTCCTTGCCCTGTCTGTTGCATCTGCACAAAAAAATCTAGTACACATCTAACATGTTTAATAAATCCTTACTACAAAAGATAGTGGTCATGCAAGGCTTTGCACACTATGGAACTCTTATTTGAATCAAGGAGTCTGTGACTGTGCATGTACTGTCACAACACGGACATCAAGCACAACATAATAATGCAGGATTTTAACAAAGATAAACTCTCAATCTTAAACATGCATAAAGATAACATAAAACTACCTCCACAACTGGAGTTTTCAACCATCATAAGAAACCACAAAACAAAAACTACATTCATGAAAAGCTTGTTGTTACATTGCATTCTCTATTACAGCTGTACAGAGCTTCCTTCCCAACTCAAAATCAAAAACAAAAAAATTAATCTCTAATACTCCTGCTCTCCTCTCATTCTTGAGATCTCACACACTAGTCTCCTCTCTTGTCTCTAAAAAAAACCTGTTATAATCTATATCCCCAAAAACATGGACAAAAACATAGCATAAAGGCACTAATGGCCTCAATTACATTTGAATAGAGACCTTCAAGGTCTTTTCAATTCTTTTTGTCCAATTTTGAATCAAGGTCAATGAAATGACCCCTTGGCTTCATGAGGTTCTTTACACCAGAGAGGTTACCCAAGGGTAAATACTCCAAGTTACACATGAAGAGAGTAGGCCCTTGCATTATTTTGCACAAAATGGGTGAAAATGCTTATGAAATATGTCTTCCCCCTACTTTGTCTATTTCTCAAATCTTTAATATAGTTGATCTAACCCCTTATAAAGGTGATGCAAGATGTGATGATGCAGGCACTTCCACCATCTTAAATCCTTCAAATGCTTTAGATTATGTCAAAAATCTCCCTCCTATCAAACCACTTGGGTTGGAATCGATCCTAGAATCTAAAGTCCTCAAAAGGACTAGATCCAATACATATATACAATACCTTGTCAAGTGGAAAGGCCTTCCTAATATTTATGCTACATGGATGATAGAAGACCATATCAAACAACATGGTACTACCATTAACCAACTTGACTTAAGTGGGAACTTGAGTTCTAAATCTCACGGGGAGTATGGTGTAGGAGAACCCATTGCTATAACTTGAAGTTCTTCATTTTCTTGTGACTCCTAGGGAGTCTTGTAGATGTCTAATTCATAAGAGTATTCTATTAGTCTTCTAACCCACTTGTAAGGCTGAGTTCCAAGATTTGGCATTCATAAGTCACTTGGTCAACCATGGTCAGAGGGTCTCCAAAACTTAGAATTTATAATGTTAGATGTTTTAAGTCATTTCAAGTTAATAATGAACCTTAGGTTCACATTTTATAATAATATTTCCCTTCGGGTGCATATTTGTAAATGTTGTTAAATGTTGTAAAGATTTGTCAAGCAACTTTTTGACAACTTTGCAACTTCTATTTTTTAAGTCTAAATGACTTCCCCAATGGATATTTGGTTTGAAATACAACTGTAACCATTGGGGACTACTTAAATATCCCTTTTAGGTGGGTGGAAAGCAATCATGATGTAATTTTCATTTTGAATCAATAAAATATACTCATTTTTCCTGCAACAATCAACTTCCCATTCCTTGCAAAGTTTCATATGATCCATATTGATGCAGGGGCATTCTAGGGTACTTGATGAATCTGCATCAGAGGTGTGTGTTTGGTCAGTGTTACTCAGTTGCAGCCTTGACTAATGGTCTAGTCATTGAAGGAAGCTCGGTCACTAAAGGAACTTGATAATCTCTAGCACTCGGTGAAAGTGTTACTTGGTGATGCCTGCGGTGCTCGGTGATCCTTGGCATGCTTGGTTATTTCACTAGTGCTCGGTTGTTCCGGTTTACCAATTGGAGTTCTATGTGATTTATTGGGCTGACTTGGTGCATTTATTGTTGGTAGTTGTTGTTACAAGCTGACATGTTGGATTTAATTATTGTAAGGCTATTTTGAAGCTGACTTGTATGGTATTTAATATTTATTTGTAAGAGTTAAGGGTTTAATCCAGGTGACTTGTGGCTGATGATTAATATTTAAAGGGTGTTTGGGTAGTTGTTTAGGGAGGAAGATCATGATCATCATGATCATCAAATCAGACATCAGTTGGATGTGTCAAAGTTGGAGTTGGTGAAGTTGTGGAAAAGATCTTGCATGATCTTGTAGATTAGATTGTTATCTAATAGTTTGTAGTTGCAAAGCTAGTGGTTTGCACACTTGGAGACAAGGAGATTTCTTGGAGGCTTGTGAGCTCAAGTTTAGATCCACCTTAGGGTTTCAATCAGTTGCTGATTGTTCTTAGAACTAAACTAGCTAAGATTGTATTGGATCTGTGTGGATCTTGAAGAACTTGTTTCTATTTGTAATTGGCCCTAACTCGGAAGGCCTTATAGCTGGGCATGTTAATAAAAATTAAGTTGAAACATCTTGTTGTGTTGAGTTTTCCACTGTGTAATTCTGAAGCTGCAAGGTTGGATTTTCCTTAATTGGATCCTCCCTACCGTGGTCTATGTCAGGTGGTATCAGAGTAGAGTTGATCTTGTGGAGTGAAGGTTGACCTAGCAAGGCTGATCTTGTGAAGTTGATCTTGTTGGTGAAGAGATTGCATGATCTGAGTTGCAGATCCATGGCACTAAACTTGTGGATCTTGCCCTATTTGTTTGTGCAAGGTGGTGGATTGCGATCTGACTTGCCTACAACTTGGAGATTGTCACAAGGTGGTCAGTGTAGGTTTGTTGCATAGGGTTTCTCTTATCTTTAAGGATGCCTCTGAGAAGATTGGACCCTAGAGCTATTGTAGATCTTTGTGATGTTGTGGAATCAAAGATTTCTGAGAAAGTTAGATTGGATGTCAGATCTGAGATAGAGTTGATGAAGAATGACATGGTCACCGAGATCATGAGAATTGTTGCTAGTGTACCTCGAAATGTTGGTACTAAAGATGGTTACGATTAAGCTGCTAAAGACTTCTAAGCTACTAGATCTAGTGGTGATGACCAGAGGGATAGATCTGGTGAAGACAAAACTACTCAGTTGCCTAGATCTGGAGCTCGGTTAAGTAATAGTTATCGAATGGAAGTTTCTACTTTCTCTGGTACTTTGAAACCTAAGAATTTGATTGATTGGATTGGTGAAATTGAAGATTTATTTGAGTTGGAAGAAATTGAAGATCCTCTTTAGGTGAGATTGGCATAGACTAAGTTGAAAGGACATGTTGCTCTTTGGTGGAAAGAACTACAAAGAGATAGAGAAGATGAAGGTGAAATGAAGATCAATCAGTGGAGGTTGATGGTGACAAAACTGAAAGCTAAGTTCATACCTTCTGATTATGAGCTTGACTTGTTTAAAAAGTTGCAGAATCTGAAATAGAAGGATCTGCCTATTGAAGATTATATTGAGGAGTTCTACAAACTTACTATTTGGTCCGGATAGTGAGAGCTCAGAAAGGAAAAGGTAGCTCGATATGTGAATGGTTTGAGATTCAATATTCAGGATGAGCTTGGTATGATGAAGATTGATTTTGTTGAAGATGCTTGTCAGTATGCTCTAAAGGCAAAAGATAAGTTGAAGAGGAAACAACATAGTAACTCCCGAGGGAAGGAAAATATTGATCACTTAGTGAAGGATAAACTGAATGATGCAGAAGATGAACAGAAACCTGTGGAACCAAAGAAGAAGATAGGTAGAGTTATCTTTAAAGGTACTTGCTATAACTATGGAGAGGAAGGACACTATTATTTTGAGTGCACACAGAAGAAGCTTGGTGACTGACAAACTACTGTAGTGAATGAGAATGAACTTGAATCTGAGAACTTGTTGCTTTGGAAAATATTACTCGGTACAAAGGGGGAACCTTGTCAGAGGAGTAACTTGTTTAGGACCCGATACAAATCAAGAGGTAAACTCTGTGATATTATTGTTGATAGTGGTAGTACTGATAACCTTGTTGCTGAGGACATGGTTTAGAAACTTGGGTTGAATAGAATGAAGCATCCTTGTCCTTATAGGATTGGCTGGTTGCAAGATGTTCATGCTTTAGAAGTAAGAGAACAATGCTTTATTGATGTTCAGATTGACCAGTATAAGGATCTTGTGCTGTGTGACATTGTGATATATTGCTCGGTAGACCTTGGCAATGGTTGCAGAGTTATGTATGATTGTGTCAGAAATGTGTTTATTGTTGAGAAGGATGAAAAGAAGTTTTCCCTGATGCCTTTTCTGGATACAATGCTCGGTAGGAGAAGCCTAAGTATTGGTAGCCGAGTTGAGTTAGTGGATCCTGAAGGTATGGTTGATTAGTGTGAAGGACAGATCAGTATGTTGTCAAGGAAAGACTTGAAGAGATAGAGAAAGCTAAAGTGGAGGATTATGCAAGCTAAAAAGGTGGAGGACTTGTATGTGAAGAACTAGTTCAGGGTTTATTTGCTAAATCCTAAAAGATGTTCTTCTCACATATGAACATCTTTTTGAACCTGGGGTGTCTGATGCAGGGGCATTCTAGGGTACTTGGTGGATCTGCAAGGGAGGTGTGTGTTTAGCCGGTGTTACTTAGTTGCAGCCTTGACCGACGGTCTCAGTCATTGAAGGAAGCTCAATCGTTGAAGGAACTCGGTAATCTCTGGCACTCGGTGAAAGTGTTACTCAATGATGCCTGCAATGCTCGGTCAACACTGGTGCTCAAAAATGCTTGGCATGCTTAGTTATTTCACTGGTGC